>CM047430.1:3377868-3442757 GCA_026168455.1 Theocolax elegans | reverse complement strand
AGAAATAAATAATATTTTTGAAAGAATTCTTTTTAAATTCTATTTTTTCAAAGAATTTAAAAAGAATTCTTTACAATAACTTATAAACATAACGAATGTCCGGTATATTGTAATGCTTTAAGTATTAATAAAGAATTCTTTAAATTCGAATGAACTTTTAAGAATGGTATATCCCATGAAAGAAATATTAAAGAAGTGAAAAAGAAATCTTTTATTACAAAAAAAATAATTAAATATTTGAAAAGTATTCTTTTATACTTCTAAAAGTCATGCCTCATAAAAACAACCCAAAGATTCTCAAAGAACTCTTTTTTAATTCTTTTTTTAGTTTTCTTTATGCGGATTGTAACGTCGTTTTAAACCGTTAAGAAAGAATTCTTTTTGATTTCTTTTATAAATCACTCTCTAAATTTTGAAGAGGAAAAATCACTCGAATGGAGTGATAATTCACTCTTTGACTAGTCAAAAGTGCAGCAGTCAGCTTCAAGTTAAAAATCACTTTTCGTATGATTTATTCACTCTGCAAAGAGTGAAAAAACCCATATAAAAAATTTATTTTGTAGCGGCTTGCCGGGTCACATTTTTCTATTTTTTTCTATTTCATTTAGCATTTTAAACATTTGAATTTATTAAATATATATTTTCTGAAATTAAATAGAATATACATTAAATAACGAAAGAAATCTGCATCGGACGTCGGGATTCGAACCTGGGACCCTCTGCGCCAAAGTCAGAAACCTTACCGCTTGCGCCATCAACACGTTTTTATATTTTACTTCGAATCGTCCTTATTTGTTACACCCCAATTGAATATAATTCCGGAAATTTATTAATATTTATTACATTATTCCGTTATTAATACCAATAAACCAATGATATAGTCGGTTTGTAAGAAAAGTAAGTACAATCCTGTCGATTCAGATTTGTCAAATACGTTAATTAGTTGCATAAAAGTACAATAATAGGCAACTTAACCTATAATTGAGAATCAGAAAAATTCCATAAAGTTTACTATACTGCAAAGTAATTTTAGATAGAATACTATAACCATTTATTGAAAGTTATATATTAATAATTGGTGCAAGTGTGCATAAGTAATTTATTAGAATATTTTACTATAAAGTCACATAATGAATTTATTACACAATAATCAATAAACGAATTATTTAAATATATTCAAAAATATATAACCTATAAAGACAAAAAAAAATGAATTGAAAAAGAACTCTTTTTCAATATTTTTATGGCGTTTATATGGCGTATTCTGTTTAATGTAGCGTATAGTGCGTAAATAGAATAATATGTTATATAAGTAAAATAATTACTTAGAAATTTAGCAGCTAGCAGCAATATTATTATTACAATATTATTTGCGCATCTGTACCTATAAAAACAAATTTTTCTCTATAATTTGTGCACAATATTTCTATATTTTATAATACTTGTATTTATTTTCTAATACGCAATATAATATTTTGTTTCGCTTTTCCCCCCCTTCTCTCATCGCAGCCATACCATTTATTATTATAAGCCGTTATTTTAATTTTTGCATTGTGCTATCAACAAATTAATTTTTTTTTTGTTGTTAATATAATTTATCCCTTATATATAAAAATTCATTAATATTTTCATTTTCTTTTCTGGCAGAAGCTGCAGTTTAATTAATTAATAATTTTGCAAACCTGTATTTAAACCATACATTATAAATAAAATTTTTATGTTTTCGTGCAAATTGAAAACATCATTTTTTGTTTTTATTTTCTAATTTTCCCTGCTAGCAGCCAAATAATTAACAGTAATCAAACTTTAATTTTGCATTTAACAAATTAACAAATTAAGCAAATTAGCACATAAAAATCAATTTTTTTTTCTTTTTCCTTCTTTTCATTGGCTTTTCAACTACTTGCACTTAATAACCCCATTTCGCAGCAAACTTTATACATTTTTTACGCCTTTCCCTATTAGCAGCCGATAACCTAAAAACCCGATATTTTGTTATTACCCTTGCCCGATTTTTTGCGCCAAACTTATACCCTCCCCTTCTTAATTATTGATAGAATAATTAAGTTAAAATTCAAAATGGCAGCCAATTACAAATTAGGTAGTAAAATAAATATTGATAACGTAGCACAAGGTGCAGCGATAATTAGGCGCACCATAAATAATACCGCCGATGGGAAAATTACAATTTACTGTAATCAGCTTGATTTGAACATCGACGACGATATACGCACAATTCGAGATCGCGTAGCGCGATACGAATTAATTAGAAATTATGGCCCCTCAGCAGCAGAATGGAGACCAGAAGAAGATGGACGACACTTGGAAGAATTTAGCCCAAATGAAGAAGAATCTCTCCTGGACCTCTCATTAACACAATCCGAAATAACGAATTTCCCTCCCCCTTCCCGAGCAGGAATAGCACAAAATATTACATCTGGTCGGATGCTATACGTGGAACTGCAAACCGAACAATCGCAAGGACGGTACCAGGATCCACTGACAATGGAGGAGCCAGCGGAATGCAATGAGGCAATAAATGAAAGATTGCTACATCCACAAGCACTATCGTCCGCAAGCACAATCAACGTGCAGGCAGTTAAGAACGCCGTCTCCAGCTGAGCAAGAGCAGCAAAGATTTTTATTGGAACCGATCATTCCAGAATTATTATATACATTGCCAAGCACAACCGTATCGTTATTGGGAATAAACTCAACGTCGTATTACCCAATTATTACGCTTGCTCCAACCATCCCGACAGATGAAAATTTATCGAATAACCCCTTCGTACCAAATGCAACTCCCGCAGCAACACAAAGCACACATGTATATACAAAGTCGCAGCCAAGAACGACAAGCAGCATACAACCCTCAGCATTTAGAGCAGTGCAACAAACAGCAGCAGAGCGAAGAATGAACGAACGTAACCAAATGAACCCTAACGACCCGAGAATCAACACACACACAAGCAGCAGCAGAAAAATTCTCCCCAGCGTGCAATGGGAAGACGAATTAGCAGAGCAGCAGCAACGACGAGAACAAGCACACCAAAGCAGCATAGTCGACGAGCCTCAAATCCAGAATCGAAACCCCGAAAGTAATACAACATTTAGCATTCCCCCTCCCCAGCAGCAGCAATATCCCCAGCAGCAGTAGCAGCAGCAGCAGCAGCAAGCAAATTTGTCGGTTCCATCTTTTAGGAATTGTTATTCAAACTGCAGCAATTTGGAGGATTCGCTTTTCACTAGAGAGAAAAGAACGGTGGAAATTTTCTCTAGATATCATATTCAGTTCAAAGGCACAAGGAAAAGCGATCCAGAAACATTTCTAAGTAATCCCCAGGAATGCAAGGAGACATATAATCTCTCGATGGATGGTTTGAGAGAAAAAAGAGCAGCAGGCGAAATTTTATTGATTTTGTCGACGCAGTGCGATTGCAATATGGATCGGAGGAAATCCAGAGCAACTTACGGCAAATAGTAGAAAATCGCACGCAAGGTCCAAATGAAGACATCTCGACGTATCTTTCAAAATTACGAGGGATATTGGACCAAATTAAACCTCCGCTTCCGCTAGCAGATCAATTGGACAGAGCATTTCGAAATTTGCATCCTAGCTACAGATGGAAGTTAGAAAGAAGCCAATTTGATAATTTTGTACCGCTACAAAAGCTAGGCAAAAAGGAAGAAGCTAGGCAGTTACTCGACGAGACATACAAGCCACCACCAACATTGCAAGGTTATGGCTTAGCAAAATATGGCTACGTCGACCCAAAGCAGCAAAAACCGCACAGCCTAGCAGCAGTAAGCAGCTCGAGTAATTTCAAAGCCTCATACCCTTCCCAGACCCCCAAAGAACACACGCCCAACCCCAAATACAATAAAGAGCAGCGATATAACAAGCCCAGCAGCCCCCAACCAAGAATAGCAGCGCCGAACTCCCCTAAATACGAAGAAGCAGCAAAACGCGATTCCCCTAGATTAAGTAGCAGCAGCAACACACAACAAAAGCAGCCGTGGAATAAAATAGTCGCCGACACCAGCCATAAGCAGTGGCATAAAGCAGCAACTCCGCAAAGGCCCGAATCGCCAAGGAGCCAAAGGCAGCAGCAATCAAAAAGCAATTATAAAGCAGCAATAAGAGCACCGATAATCCCCAACCACCCTAGAAAGCAGAAAGAGCCCTGCTCTATTTGTTACCAATTGCGTCACTGGGCAGCAGAGTGCTCTCAAGTATTCTGCTATGGTTGCGGAGACCAGGGAGTCTATATTAGAGACTGCCCTAAATGCAGCACGAAGCAGCAGGGAAACGGCAGCCAGAGAAAATAAGGACCCGTATTTTCTCACCCAAACCCCCCATAGGGTCTCACCCCTCCCATATAGCAGCTAACGAGTCCCTTATTCAGCAAATTCCCGGCATTGATCCCCGTTTATTTTTTAACCTAGAGCTAAATGGACACAAGCTCATAGCACTGCTCGATGATTGGGCAGTGCACTCCTTTATAGGCAAAGGCATGAGTAAGGTGCTCCAGAAGAAGCTCAGGAGATCGGACTGCAAAGCAGTGAAAGTAGCTGACGGTACAACAGTACCAATCCAAGGTATTGTAGACGTCTCAATATGCATTGACGGCGACAATATACTTATGCCTTTCCAAGTAGCAGACGATTTACAGTATGATTGCATACTGGGGATCGATTTTAAGCGCAAGGTCAACATGAGGATTAATTATGAAAAGGATACGTGGTGGACTTCTAAAGGCATTACGCATCATTTTTATCCTCATGGCGAAGACCCAAGCTACATACCAGCCCTAGCAAGCATTGGAGGACTCAAAAGAGCTACCCCTTCTCAAGAGAAAATTTTGCAGCAGCTTTTAGATGAAATGATTCCCGCAGCCCCCAAGACATTAGGTACTACACACCTAACCGTCCATAAAATAGATACGCAAGGAGCCGAGCCCATTAGGCAGAGGAACCGCCGGTACTCGCCTAAAATGCTACAAGCAGGCTATGCGGAGGTCGATAGAATGCTACGAGAAGGCATCATCGAACCTTCCGATAGTCCATGGTGCAGCTGCCCCGTTATTGTCCCTAAAGGGAACGGTGCATATCGTTTCTGCATTGACTATAGGCAAGTCAATGCAGTAACTAAAAAGATAGCGTATCCCATGCGAAACATGGACGATATATTAGATCAGCTACGAGAAAGCCGCTACATAAGCAAGCTAGACCTGTCCCAAGCTTATCATCAAGTCCCCCTAGCCCCCGAAAGCCGAGAAATAACAGCCTTTGCCCTCCCAGCAAAGGGTTTATTTCAATTCACCCGCGTACCCTACGGTCTAGCAAACGCACCAGCAATGTTCCAGAAAATAATGGACAATTTAATAAAGCCAGAGTGGGAACCGAATGTGTTCGCTTATTTAGATGATATAATCATCACAGCCAAAACCTTTGAGGAACACATTCGGTGGCTCAAAATAGTATTAGCAGCCCTTAAGAAAGCCAATTTGCAGCTAAACCGCGAAAAATCTGAATTTTGTTGCGCGGAGGTTACATACCTAGATTATAAAGTTAACCAGGATGGCCTAAAAACAAATAATGACAAAATAAAGCCAATATTAGAATACCCAGCCCCCACTAATTTAAAGCAGCTACGGAGATTTACCGGATTAATCGGTTGGTATTCCCGATTTCTCGACAAATTGGCAGAATACCGAGCACCCTTGAATTATCTCACAAGGAAAGATGTCAGATGGCACTGGCACAAGGAGCAGCAAGAAGCGTTCGAGAAGATGAAATTAGCCCTCACCCAAGCCCCCGTTTTAGCCCGACCCGATTTTTCCCTCCCATTTTCCCTCCAAAATGATGCCAGCGATTACGCAATAGCCGGAGTTCTCACGCAGGAGATAAACGGAGAAGAGCATCCGATATACTACGTGAGCAGAACCCTAAGCAAAGCTGAGCGGAACTACACCGTCACGGAAAAGGAATGCTTGGCCGTGTTATGGTGTGTAGACCGACTCAAGGGTTATTTGCAAGGGGAAGAGTTCACGGTAGTAACGGATCATCACAGTCTTCTCTGGTTGCATAATATTAAGGATCCAATAGTGAGATTGGCCCGTTGGAATACCATCCTCCAGAATTATAATATAAAATTTGTGCACCGAAAAGGAGCGTTACACAAAGTGCCGGATGCACTATCTCGAGCGTTCGAGAACACCGAAGCAGCAGCAGCCATATCAATAGACAGCAGCGATCCCTGGTATCAGACAAAATTAATAGCAGCAGCCAAATTCCCCAATAAGTACCCCGACCTGAGAATAGAGAATAATCTATTATACGCCCACCGTCCCAATCCCCTAGTAGATCCCCTTGTCCCCGACCTCGATGCCTGGAAGCTGATTTTACCCCAAAACGACCGACCAAGAGCCCTATACGAAGCCCACTACACGCCGCAAGCAGGCCATCTAGGCAATGACAAGACATATGCTAGATTGGCTACATATTATTACTGGCCAGGAATATATATGGATACATGCCAATATGTCAAAGCTTGCCAAGAGTGCCAAGCTCATAAAAGCAGCCAACAAGCCCCCGCCGGTTTTATGGACGGTATTACAAGCTTTCAACGAGCTCGTAATAAATAGATGGGGATGTCCCAAATACCTGATCACCGATAACGGAACAGAATTCGTTAATCGGATGGTCACAGAAAAGCTAGCATATTACGGGATTACGCAGTCTACAATCCCTCCATATTTCGCGCAAGCCAACCCTGTGGAAAGGGTAAACAGGAATATAAAGCCAATGATCAACAGCTATTTAGCTGATGATCATAGAAATTGGGACACACATCTAGGCAAATTTTGTTTTGCACTAAACACGGTCGTGCACTCCTCCACCAAATATTCACCAGCATTTCTGAATTTCGGTAGAAACCCCATTCCCATAGCTCTGGTCAAAAAGCACATTGAATCCCCAACCCAAATTCCCGCCCCAAATACGCAGCAATGGATAGAGCGATTGCATAGATTGCCAGCAATCTACGACCTAAAAGAAGCATAGCGAAATAGCCACAGCCAAGCAAGCACGGTATTACAATAGAGGTCGTAGAGACATACAGTACCAATTAGGAGATTTAGTTTGTCGCCGTAATGGTGTGCTATCGTCAGCCGACGATAATTTCGCAGCTAAGCACGCACCGAAATATATAGGACCCGCAAAGATAATTAAAATATTCTCCCCTAGCATATATCTAGTGGAGGATGAGAGCAGCAAACGCCAAACCAAGGTCCACATTAGCGATTTAAAGCGGTATGTCCCTCCCCGAAACGTAATTCCACCCCAATGTCCGCAAACGCAGCAGCAACAATTATCGCAAAGCATTCGAATCGCGAATCCGCCCAATAATCCAGTTACCCGTAAAAGAGGTCGTCCCAAGAAAATTATACATGACCCCGATATGTCCCCTAGCAGCCCACCCAAACGTCAGCTCAGACCCCGGAAGTAATAACTAAAATACCCCCTTTTATCTTCAGCAAGCAGCCACAGCAAGCAGCAAAACATTAAACCCTACATTCTCTCTTCCTATTTACTTTTTTACTATCAGCAGCTTAATGTACTAACAGTACTAACAAAACCCAGCAGTCAAGAAATAATATGCACAAATTTTCATCATTCAATCATTATCTTTAAGAGGAAAATATTTTAAATGACTTAATGGGCAAGCAAAATAATGACGCAGTAGCAGCAATATAGCAAACAGCAAGGCATGCACCAATCTTATAAATTAGTAGTAGCATAATATATATAATCGATATTTTAATTGCATTAAAAAATTTAATTTTTGTTATTAAATAAATTGTTTAATAGGAATGAGAGAAAACATGTAAGTATGCAGTATGAGAGTGTCGCGAACGCGAAATGAGCTCTCAAAGCGGTAAGATGTAATAAATATAATGTAAGGGCCCAGCCATTCGTACTTATAAACGCAAAAAAAGAGCAAAATCGAATCTCATACACCATGTACACTAACACAGATAGCAGCCAAGCAGAATAGTCATGGAGACTAAACACGAGCACACCGCAACAGTAGTACCGGCTACTTGTTAGAAATAAGTTAATTGAGAAGCAGCATTACTCTCCCCACCATACTAGCAGCAATAATAGCAAATCATTTTTTTTTATTTTTTTAGTAAAATAAGTATTTATTTAATTTATTGTCTTTTGGTTAGTTAGTTTTAAAATTCAGTTACGACTTCCGCGTAACTTCAGTTTGGTGGGGGGGAGTTGTGACAAGGTATGTAATACCTGTCAAGGTAATAAGCGAGCGAACCCCAATATAAACTAGCCTACCTACCCTCACATCTCTAAGCCTACCTAGCCTACCCGTTCGTTCCCCCTAGCACATGGAAGCAGCATGTCAGGAGAGGCGACACAACTTCCAGGAGGCTTCGCACCAGGACCATGAAGCAGCCTACGATGGCCCAAGGTGCCAGATGAGCAGCACGAGCAGCAACAAGACATCCAGGAAGCTGTAAAATAGTTAGATAATTAATAATAATCCTAATTAGAAGGAAACAAGGACGCATGTAGTGCACATAGTAACTGACAGCTACATGCTAGGAGAGGAGTGGAAGTGAGGTTATGGTAATCATAACAATACCATAACTCTCAATTAATAATTAGTAAATAATACGCAGCACTCCCTCGGGAGATAGATATTCACCAGGAACACCGTCCTCTCCGTGGGAAGCAGCAGCCCCGACAACGTCGTCCGCCTTGATAAACATGGCCGCAAGCACTCACTACGCGAGGCGCGCGAGACGACGGCGGCCGACGGGCGACTCGACGCGAAAAGCTCGCGAAAAACGTCGGGCCCGAGCAGCGAAGCGGCGAACGAGCCCGAGTTCGAGAGAGCTCATCGGGACGCCATCGAGGCAACATCGGCCGACCAATATATATTTATATTCGAGAGTGTGTGTGTGCGCTAGAGAGAGAGCAATCAGCCAGAGCAGCAACTCCAGGAGACGATCTCCTCGATACCAAGGTGGGTGTACGCCTTGCAGTGGGTAATTCGTAACCTCCTCGGCTCGTAAGTGTGCTTCCCCTTTTTCTCCCCTCCCCTTCCCTCGCGCAGCAGATAGCAGCAGCTCGCACGTAGCCGAGCATACTATATAAATTCGCCGCGATCGTACGCGGCTGGCGCCCAAACCATTTATCAACCTTATAATAAATTAATATTATTTATTAGATTTAATTCGTTTATTTCGCCTTTGACGCCACGCCCTAATCCCCAGCGTGACCGTTACAAGTTATAAATATTAAAAAATGAATGTTTAAATTTTTGGAGGTTAGGCTAGGGTCTGTCCATGTTTACCTGCACCCCAATTCTCGTATCTCTAATGTTGGACACCTAACTTTTTAATTGTCCAACTTTATGTGCATTATTCTATCCCGCGAAAAGGGCTACCTTCGCTTATGCTTGTCAAACATTACCAACCAAAATCTATTTTTATTTTAATAAATTACTCAAATATGTTTTGTTTTTGATAAACTTTCTTTTTGGCAATTTAGTCATCATCAACTAGCGCATCTTTTTAGTTAATAACGGAAATAAAAATTTTTAAAAATCGAAAAAATGCCGAAAACGCTTTGAAACTTTGATTTTTGAACTTCTGTGGGGGTATTACCACTTAAAAAGTGACTTCCCATACTCATAAGTTGATTTTTATTATTTTAGAAATTTAAACAGCATTCCTATCGAAAAATCACATGAGATTTTGGCATGAGATCTTACGTGAGATTTTGTAATAGGCAGGTACTGGGTACTTTATCTTAGCAGTAACATTTTTTCTGCCCGCGCGGGCGCAAAATGCGTTTTTGCGCCCGCTTTTTCGGGCGCAAAATGGCCAATTCCCGCCTGCTTTTTTTAAAGCATTTTTCACCCTTTCGGACAGAAAATAGTATGTCCACCACGGGCGCAAAATTGGGGTTCTGGCCCGAGGGTGAGTTTTCACCCGAGCGAAGCGAGTCAATTTTGCGCCCTTGGTACACAATGTACTATATTATTTCTCTCTCCACATAATTATAATAATATTAAATTATGCACCAAGGGCGCAAAATGGATCATCTTAATGATTGCGAGCTTTTTAGCTCAAGGAGAACTTCAGGCCCGAGTGGAGCGAGTGTGCTAAAAATCTCCGAGTGCTAAAAAGTTGCATTATCTAAGATTGATCCATTTCGCACCTGCGGTTGCATACTTTTTTGTCAGGAGGCCAAAAAATGATGGTTTTGCGGCTTCCTAGGGTAAAAGTTATTTATCGCGTTGCAGAATTTTACATTAGCTTTTGTTTTTCAGAGTTATTTCAAGATTATATGACAGAAAGAGAGTACAGTAAGTCGAAAACCGATAAGTTATTAGCTGGCTTTAATCGGCAATTGGGATACAAAATCAAAGATTTACGAAAAAATTAATTTAAACTTGTTTTGATATATTTATTATAATATTTATTATAATCTAACAAATTTAATGTTTAAAAAAAGATCTCATTTTGTTGTTTCTTATATAAAAAATATTTAATGAATCATAAATAAAAAAGAAAATATTTTAGTTTAAGTACGAAAGAAATATTAATAAAAACTCCATTTGTTTTTTTACATGCTGTAAATATTATTTTATCCATTAACATTCCATGTAATAACATTTTTAAAGACTTTATCATTATCACATTTTTAAAAAGTATCTGCACTTCTGTTAACTATTAAGGTTTTCAATAAAAATATTAGATAAATATTCAATTCGATAATAGTAGATTACGATACAAGTGCGCGAAACAGGTGATTCACGCACGAGTCGAGTTTGACGCCCGAGCGGAGCGAGGTCGACAAATAAGACGAGTGTGTGGATCACCTGTTCCGTGTACGTGTATCGTATACTATTTTTTAACACACCGTGAGCGAAACACGTTAATAAGTTTCCAGGTTATTAATCGAGCGGAGCGAGACGAGTCGATTTGTCACCCCGAGCGTAGCGAGGGTGACAATTAGACGAGTAAACGAAAAAAAAGTAAATGTAGAACTATGTATAATAAAAAGAATATGTATATAAGATATTATATGCAACTATATACGATATATCTGTGTAAAGAACTATAATTATTAAAAATATTGTTTATAACATTTTAACCTCAAAATCCCACTTTGATTTCATATTTTGAGGTTCTAATGTTATAAAATATCGTATGAAACTATTGTGGAAGATGTTTTTTTACCTTTCTCGATGTTCTCACTCGCTCGCTCGTGCGAACAACCTCCAGAAGGTAGAAAACCATCTCCCACAATAGTGTCATAATATACTATTGCTTGATCAGCCATATCTGTCGGTACTGAATCGTCATAAGCTTCTTCCGAATCACTTTCTCAGCTCATTTCTTTTCAACAATTTAAAATTTTAGTTAATATTATCGATACCTTGTTGATTCGGAACATCTCTGTCCAGATAACCTTAAGATCTACAATTCAAACGTCGACCTGAAATTCCCAAAACAATTGGCGGTCATGTTACGCACACGGTTAAAAAATCTCATGTTTCGCACACGCAAAACAAGCACAAGAAACCGTGTTTCGCGCACGGAGTGTTAAAAAATAAAATATGATATTAACCTATCAGTAATATACATCTTCGTGATTGATTTTTTCTCGTTTCTTTATGATATTTTAAAATCTTCTTTGTTATTTCAATTTATTTATATTAACCCTTTGAAGCACGGTGTCTTTCCTGTAGGACACCTTTAAAAAATAAAAATTTACGATGAATTATTGTGTAAAAATTACGTGTTTTTTACGTGTTCTCAGATTTTCAAAATTGGAAATAGCAGATCCAATATGGCTGACCAAAATGTAAAAATTTACTTGATTGGGACGAAACAGGGTACATCTAGGGTTTTCGAGTGAATACAACATGACGGTATGAAAAAAGTATTTGATTGAAATTACAATGAATAATGAATAATATTATTCATTTTCAAGATAAAATATAGCAGATTCAACAAGCGGTCACGAAGGCTGAAATTTCATAGTTCGTGATCGCCTGCGACCTCAAAAACTCCACGTACCTATTTTCAACTCGTACAAGTAACTGTTTACATTTTGCCTGCCATGTTGAATTCGCCATATTGAATTTTGAAAATCTGTGGCCAGATTCGTGATCAGCGACCCTGAAAACCTCCAAGTACCCAAGTCACATCGATCAAATAAAGTTTTTAATATTTGTCGGCCATCTTGGATTCACTTTCTTGAATTTTGAAAATCTGAGGTCAGATTCGTGATCAGCTACCCCGAAAACCTCCGAGTAACAAATTTCAGCTATTTTCCGCGCAAAGGGAAATGTATGCTTCAAAGGGTTAACTTATAAAGGCACATTCTGTTAGTATTCAATGTTAAGTTAAAATTATTAAATTATTAATGCTTTAACTGTATGAACAATTATTAAAATGTTATGAAAATATAACATTATGTGCAAAGCCTAAGTGGGAACCACATGGAAACCATGCAGACGTCATGTGGGAACTATGTGGGAACCATATGGGAACTATGCGAAAACCATGTGGCAACCACATGCAATCCACATAAATATAATATGGAGGTCACACGGAGTTCATATGGGTGCCCTATGGGAACCACAGCAAAATCCCACGTGGTTTCCACATGATTCCCACATGGCTTCCCTTGAGATCCACATGGTTTTCACATGGTTGCCACATGGCTGCCACATGGTAAACATGTGGTGACCACACGAAAACCACGTGAGTATTTTTACCCGGGGTGCATTATTCTTATACTATTGTTCTATAACATTTCTGAAATGCAAAGATTTTGAAACTAATATCTACTTTAACATAATTGTTTATGTATTTTATGACTTAACAAAAGAAAATCCTATCAAAGTAAAATTTGACTTAAATAGCTTTGATGATATTGACAATGCTAATATGAAGCAGCATTTAGAACCTTTTTTCGGATATTTTAAAACTTTAACATTAAAAGTAGCATTTATTCAAATAATTGAACAAGATAATGCACCTATAGAATGGAAGTTGGAAAAATATGATACAATATTAAAATTAAGTGTAAGTATTTTTAAACTTGTGACGTGTGATAAACACACGCACTAATATTACGTAAAATTAATTTATAAATTATTAATTTACTATATTTATTCGAGACCAAATCCTGTAACCAATAAGAATATTTAGAATTAAAATAATTATCATAAGTACGTAGTATATTAAGATCGCTTCGCGATAGACACGTGCCGTTAAACGCGAGTTCAACGATCGCGCTATAAATAGATTAGAGTCATTGACTGCCTCCCCACTACTGTGCCTACTCGCCAGTTCATTGACCCCGTCCGGAGTGAGGAGACAGGCGTTATACGCATGCGCGCTCTCGTAGAATCGGGTATATAAGGCACACCGAAACCACCAGTAGTCAGTCTGCAACTGGACGACAGATCGGACTGGCCGTGAGCACACGACCAGCCCCTTTCTCCGACCTAGTGCAGCAACCGTAGTTACGTTCGTGAGCACACGTTCGTAAACACGGTTACCGTATACCGTACCGACCGTTACCGTAACCGCATCTTACCGTAGGCACCTCGTGAGCACACGTGGATTATCCCGACCGCACCCTCGTGAGCACACGTGGGTTATCCTGACCGTATCCTCGTGAGCACACGTGGATTATCCCGACCGCACCCTCGTGAGCACACGTGGGTTATCCTGACCGTATCCTCGTGAGCACACGTGGATTATCCCGACCGCACCCTCGTGAGCACACGTAGATTATCTCGACCGCACCCTCGTGAGCACACGTTGGTTATCCTGACCGTATCCTCGTGAGCACACGTAGATTATCCTGACCGTGTCCTCGTGAACACACGTGGACTATCCCGACCGCCCCTCCGTGAACATACATACTAGCCCGAACCGTATTACCGTGCGAGCATACACGATACCCGTTAGTCGCATCCGTTTAGGAAACTAGTTATAAGACAGCATTGTAAAGTTCGTAGATCGCGTAATAATTAAGTATTTTGTCTTGTTTTGATTACAGACTAATTAGTTATTTCACCCGACCAAGACCAGGCGGGCTGGCAACATTTACACTATATCTTTGTTTATTTTTTATATATCTGTTCATAGTCTTAATAATAATTAGTCTTTATTATAAATAGTGGTACTTTATTTCAAATTCCTTAAAACCTAAATCCTGGAATCTGAGCAAGGTCCGGCAAAGATTCACTCCGTTACATGGCGCCCGAACAGTATTTGTAAAAGGAAATTGATTTTTTTTTGCTTTGAATCTACGAAACTTTCGGACCGAATTGTTAAATTACACTTGGACGCCGCGATAATACTGACACTGGTACACTTGTATATCCGACATAATTATAAGTTTGGAAAATGGTTTCCGTGTCGTGGATTTATAAACTACAACGAGAAGAATTGATTGCTGAATTAGCGAAACATAATTTACATACCGAAGGAATTGTTACCGAATTAAGACAACGTCTTATTGGATTCGTACGCAAAAACGCCGAACTGTTTGCAAATAAAGAGCCAGATCCAGAAGATTATAAGGAAAACCTAGACATCACAAAGGACTTAGAAATCGACCACGCTAGCTTGAGACTTGAGGAATCAGCATTAGAAAATAATAAGGACTTCCCAAATAATCAACCGTCACAACCCCAAATGTTTTCTACACCTAGTTCACCGCATCTACCAATATTACCGTCAAATAGAGAAGTTAGGGACCAAATGAGAAAATGGAACTGCCATTTCGAAGGCAAAGATGTATATTCTTTTTTGGAACGAATAGAGGAGTTAAGACAAGTTTATAATTTCTCTGAGGAACAAATACTTCAAGGATTACCAGAACTCTTAAAAGGAAATGTTCTCCAGTGGTATCGAAATTATGTACGAAAGTTGCATACCTGGGCAGAAGTCGAAGAGCAAATACGAAATTTTTATTTACCACCATTGGAAAGAAGAAATTTAGGACGACAAGTCACAGCACGAGTTCAGAAACACAACGAAAACATTCGAGATTTTGCTACGGTATTATCAACTCTAATGAGACGCAGAGGAGGATATGATCCAGAAGAACAATTAGATAATCGAACATTATATTAAAGTACAAATCTACGTCCGGGCGTCCGTCCGGGCGTCCGTCCGTCCGTCCGTCCGTCTGTCCGGGCAAGTGTTCCCTTAATCCCCAAGGATTACTTTTACGAAGTTTTGGGACCGTTAGTATTATATATATTAACCTTATAATTTTTGGGACTTAATATTTTTGGGACTCAAAATTTTGGGCCTTAAAAATTTTAGTCTTAGATTTGGCCGTTAAAACTTTTGGAACTCAACATTCTGCGGCTTAAAAATTTTAGTCTTAGATTTTGCCATTAAAACTTTTGGGACGTAATATTTTTGGGACTCAATGTTTTGGGTCTTAAAAATTTAAAAAATTTAAAAAATTTTAGTCTTAGATTTTGCCGTTAAAACTTATGGGACGTAATACTTTTGGGACTCAATGTTTTGGGTCTTAAAAGTTTTAAATATTTTAGTCTTAGATTTTGCCGTTAAAATTTTTGGGACTTAATATTTCTGGGAGTCATCATATTGAGCCCCATACATTTACTGTATATTTATTTATTTAATGTAATACTTCGTACAGAATCCTACAATATATATTTTATTATATTAAATTGGTACTCTAACAATATTACTATTTGTTTTTCATCTATATACTGAACTACGTTTTAATAGACAGAAATACGGTTCATATTATTTAATACACCACTAATCAAATAATAGCAAAAAATTAAAAAATAAAAAAATAGCGAGTGTAAGTGAGCGAGTATTTTTTTGCTATTAAATTTTTTGTTAACCGTTATACATTTTAAATCCAATAAAATACGAATTATTTAATTAGCATATATATAGGATATTGTAGATTATGGTTATATTTTGCAATAGAAATTTGTACGTAAAATATTATTGTTTTATGCAAAGGAGAGTGACATTCTGAGTGACATTAATTATTTTTAAATCAAGGATCGAATATACATTTAATATATTACATGTTGTAAACTTATTTCATTAATTTATAAGGATTTTAATTTAATATTTATTATAAGAAATACAATATAAAATAATTTGTCATAACCAAAATCTATATTATATTAAAATTCATCCGTTCTCCGGTGTCCGGCGGTGGTGTCCGGTGTCCCGCGACGGTGTCTGGTCTCCTGTTGTAAGAATGAAGAGTATGTGTGGAGTGGAAGGGTTAACACTGATATTTCGGCAATTTCTGAATTATTTCGGGATAACTCCACTAAATACGGGATTTCCTGGATATTTCGGGAATTTTTGAGGTATTCCGGGATAACTCCACTAAATACGGGATTTCCTGGATATTTCGGGAATTTTTAAGGTATTCCGGGATAACTCCACTAATTTCGGGATTTTCTAAATAATTCGGTAATTTTTTAGATATGCCGGGAAATCTTCACTAATTTAGGGTTTTCCTGGATGTTTCGGGATTTTCTTTAGTATTCTGGAATAACTCCACCATTTTCGGGATTTCCTGCAAGTCTCGGGGTTTTTGTGGTATTTCGGGATAAATCGACCAATTTCGGGATTTTCTGGATGTTTCGGGATTTTCTGACGTATTCCGGGATAGCTGCACCACTTTCGGGATTTCCTGGAAGTTTCGGGATTTTCTGGATGTTCAGGATTTTCTGTGGCATTCCGGGTTAATCCACCAATTTCGGGATTTCCTGGATATTTCGGGATTTTCTGTGGTATTTCGGGATAAATTCTCTAATTTCGGGATTTTCTGGTTATTTCAAGATTTTCTATGGTATTTCGGGATTTTCTGTGGTATTTCGGGAATTTTTTATGTATTCCGGGATAACTCCACCAATTTCGAGATTTTCTTAATATTTCGTTAATTTCTGAGTAATGCCGGGATAAATTTACTAATTTTGGGATTTTGTGGATATGTCGGGATAACTTCACTAATTACGGGATTTCCTCGATATTTCGGGAAATTTTGAGGTATTCCGGGATAACTTCACCAATTCCGAGTTTTCCTTAATATTTCGGTCATTGTTGAGGTATGCCGGGTTAACTTCACTAATTTTGGGATTTAGTGGATACTTCGCGAGTTTCTGAGTTATTTCGGGATAACTTCACTAATTACGAGATTTCCTCGATATTTCGGGAATTCGTGAGGTATTCCGGGATGGATAACTCCACTAAAGTGTGTAAGCACTTTTGCCAGTACTCCAATGTTTGTATATTTTTGTACCAAATTAAATTATCATATTAAGAACATACCTATAAGTAATATTATAAGTAATTAATAATAAATAATAGTCACTAGATACATAAATAATGTAAAAATAAAGTAGTCACAGTAATACTAACATAGACTGAAGCAGTACTGTCAATCTAATAATTTTTAATAACTTAAATAATATATTTTAATGTAATATATATTTTATTTGATGATTCGTTCTGTTTTTTTATCACAGTTAAATATACGTTTTTACACATTTTTCATCATACTCTATTACAAAGGTGTAAAATGAGTGAGAAAGGTGGTTAAAAAAATTAAAATTTTATTTTTGATTTATCGTCTATATATATATCAAAATTCATCCGTTCTCCGGTGTCCGGTATCCCAAAAGTTACAAGAATTAAACGTATCTGTGGAGTGGAAGGGTTAACGCTAAATACGACAACCACACATCATTTATCTCACATCTATTGATAGGTGCAGGAGGAGTCATGAGGGGGGGGGGTAAAATTAGAACATTTTTTAAATATTTTATAGAGGTTATCGGTATATATGAATTAGAATATGACGACCATTCTTTTTTATTCTAAGCACGTTTAAGTACTCGTTAAAAGAAATTAATAATGTGTTAAAATGAAACTATTTAAGCCTGCCAATTTATCAATGGAATGTTTGCCGGGTGCGTTGGTGGTCTTATACTTAGCAAGCTAGAAAATATTCACTTGATAACGCTTATTCCGCGTAAGAAACAACGCCTATTTCGATGCTACCGAAAACTTACATATCATATTTAGAGGTAAAAAGGTAAAAATATACGAATTAACGGCAAATATTTATCGTTCTGTTTTGTCCATGCACTTCTGATCACAGGAAGTGTAGTTTAACACAAATATATGCTTGCTTATACTTAGGATACTGTGTGTAAAAGACGAACTTACCAATAGATTTGCTAATAAACAACTACACATTAATACTCACATAGAGTCGCACGCGATAACATAAATATTACTAGCATTCTAATATACAATAAATCAACGCACCAAACAATAATAAAAAGGCAATGTCTAATAACGATACAATTAACAAGCGAATAAAATTCTTTTGTTAGTTATTATTTAACGTAATTCATTTTTTTACACCCAAATACGGTGCTAATTAGCGACGAGGGCATGGGATGTCATTATGAAGAAAATACTTAATCAAAAATATATTCCCCAGTAGAGCTTGTGTCACTCATCTCGGGCCGGGAATCAAAATTGGAACCCCCAGATTATGAGCCCGAACCCCTAACTAACAGACTTTGATAAAATATTTAATCTTAATGCGTCAATTTTAATTGCAACAAAGTCTCATCAAATATAACTTTATTCTATTTGTTAGTGAAATATGGTTGTTTACCTATACTAATTTTATACAAAATACATAGTACAAATAATTGTACTTCATCATTATAATATTTTCTCTCAAAAAATGTGCAAATTATATGTAACATTTTTATTTATTATAAAAGAACAGTATATCCAATTATTTAAAACTACATTTTCTTTGCAACATAGTTACAATGTTTCCCAGTAATTCTACGTTTTCTCCATGGACAACAAATAACAACGTTAAATTTCTTTTCAAAAATACTCACAAATATCTCGAAGAATACAAATTTTAAACAATTTTTCTGCAGCTTTCAAAAATAGTGTTTGTACTAATTTTATTGATAATAATCATACAGCTTATCGAAATTATCAACAAAAAAGATGCTGTATTTTTCAGGAGGATTCTGCAGTAAATTTATACCTTCGTATACAAGAATTTCCTACAGCATATTTCAATAGGCGAAATCACTGTTGAAAAAGTATGCAGCTATTTATGTATATCCTACAGATAATTATGCAGAAACATCTGCAGAAAAATCTGCAGATATTTATTTAAAAAAATCTGCAGATATTTTCCATAAGGGTACAATATCAAATATATCTCGTTCGTTTGAAGTTAATGAATCAATTTCAGTTTGCGCATCTGTAATTGTACTATTTATTTCATCTTTATCATATGTATGATATTCTTATTCATCATTAATTAATGGCAATTTAAAGTCGGTTATATTGAATTCATGACTTAATAAAATATTATTTATAATTATTAATGATTGATTTTCACCTATCGATTGCTCAACATTTGGAGGATAAAAGTTCATTTTATATTTGTGATATAAAAATGATGCATTTATTGGATTGTGGAATATATAAATAAACGCAAATAATTGACATAAAGCTTTATGAAAGTTAGTTGCTGAAGCTTCTTCTAAACATCGATCCCATTCTTCATCTTCATTTATAAGTTGTTTTGCTTTGGCAGCATCGTAGAAAGTTGGATGGACAATATTGTCAACCGTACGCAAATATTCAAAACTGTATGTACCTCTAATATGTAATAATAGTAATCTTAAAAAGTATCGTTCTCGTTCTTTAGGATTAACTAAATACATTCTACTTAATATTGGTTTATTAAATTTTTTTCTAATATTCCATTTTTTATTTTTTTCATCATATGTATAATATTGTGGTATTTCTGAATATAAATATTTTTGCGCTTCACTGTCTTCTTTATTTAATTGAAACCAAGCAGTTAAAGTAGTTTCTATATTTTTATCAATTGCTTCTTCTTCACAACCTTCTTTAAAATATATATTCTGTTCATTTTCATTATGTACAGCTAATCTGTATATAAAATGAGATAATTCGTGTAATGGATATTCTAATAATCGAAACATTGCTTCTGGAGGACTAATATATCTTGTATTTAAATATTGTTTTATTTCAGTGTAACTGTATTCATTTGTATTTGTTGAGTCACTTATTTCGGTAAGCTCATCGTTAGTTTTTTTAATATTATTATTAGATATTTTTACGAGAGCACAATCATGTCCTTTATAACAGTATTTAAATAAATATTTAATGCATTGAATAGTAGAACATGCTTCAACATTTATATGACAATTAAATTTTAATAATAAATAATTGTAAGGAACTACATATCTATTATCAGCAGTTCTTTTATTTTTGTATTCATTATATACTATTTTTGTTCCATTATTAGATCTTTTATACAACGGATATCCTGTTTTTTGAAAAGTTGTTGTATCTCTAAATGATTTAGGAAAATTTTTAGTACATTTATTATTTTCCATGCATGGAGATTTTGTATTTTGGTTACCGCATGGACCATGTATCATAAATTGTAATTTTATTAATTTTTTCACATATAATAATTACAAAGGAAATAAGGTTGGACAACGCCATAAGAATAATAATAATAATATAAAATCAAAGAGTGTTTTAAATGCAAAGAGTGTTTGCATTAAAAAATAGACAATAATAAATGTTAACAAATAAGTAAGATTATTATTACTTAGTATTAATATATTATATTTATCTAAACTTTGAAAATGAAAAATTAAATCTAATAACTTTATAACTTCATATAGTTTAAATGTTTTCCTAATAATTAATATTGATACAACAAAATAAATCAAAAGTTTAAATCGACCGAGGGAGCGTTAGCGACGTTAACAATATTGAGTTAACAATATTGAGTGTCCCAGGATTATTATTTCGTATCCATTGAACGAAATTTTTTAATAAAAATTACCGTGACAGGAGGTTAATGTACTGATCAATAATAATTGACCTATTCAAAATCTATAACATCCGTATGTCACGGTAATTTTTATTCGTTTACTAAATAACTTTCAAAAAATTCCGCATGAACGTAATAAAGAAATAGGAAAGAATATCATACAAAAGATAAATGTGTTTAACGTGCCAAAATATTAACTGTTTAGCAAAATTTAACCTAAAAAGTAAAAAAGTAAGAAAAGAAGTTAGCTGATTAAAAAAATTAACCTATATCTATGAAAAAAATCAATGTTTACAACAAAAATAAACCTAACAACTCAGACATTTAAGAAATATTAAACCTAAAAAATAAAAAAATAAATAAATAAATATGAACCTTTCAAAAGAAAGATAATTAAAAACATAATTTTTCAACAAATATCACCTTCAAAATATCATCTATTTGCCATGTGACAATGTGCTTTGCACATGTCAAGAGCGAGCGACAGAACTCCTGACTATACTACCTACCCATATACTATTTCCTAGTTACCTGCCCGCACATTAACTACGTCCTGCCTACCCTCACAGTCTAATAACCCTTTCCCAAGCACAGCACACAACACTGAGGTGGTCCTGGCGATGAGGATCTTGGGCGAGCTCAGATTATCAGGAGGGCTCCTCCGAGTCTGGCACAGCCAACAGGATATTCAAGGGAGGCGATCACTAGGAAGCCTCCAGGACCCTCCGAAGCCTCACAGCATAGCAGCCAAGGCGATGAGGTGGTACCCAGGCAGGAAGCCGAAGAACCTCCAACGCCAAGCAAGGTACAGCTGTAAGAGAGATGTTAATGATAACAAAAACACAGCAAGAGGGTAAGGAGCAAGGACGAGGATAAATAGCCATAGCCAAGAAGACACAAGACAAGGAAAAATATGTACAGCTGTATATAATTGCTACAGCTGTACAAGGAACATCATAGGGTAAATTGAGGTTAGGTTAATGTACACAAACAACGTGTACAGCCGATATCTCGGACAATAACTCATACCAACACACACATGTGCGTAAACCTCACGACCAAGTACCCACCTAGAGCCGTAGACGAGGAGGCTAGTCATCAGCGAGGTCAACGTCGTCGAGGAGAGAGAGGGGTGACTCGGCCTCAAGCAGCAAGCGACGGCGGGTGAGCTTCGTACCTGAAACTCATGCCGTACTCGTTGAAGAACGCAGTTAATAGCTAATGAGTTATTATTTACCTGGGAAGAGGTTGCACCTCGTCTCCGAGACGGCAGCAGCACCAGGTTGTCATCACGGCATACAGCACCATACAGCCGATTCGTACCAATACAGCCTGAACACCGCGGCACTCGACACGCTCGCCCGACGCGAGATCGAGGTGCCGCGCACGAGTACGTACTGCGCAGGCGCGCGGTACGAACACAGGGTTGCCAGATGGCGATTTTTTCTCCTTGTTGCTCTTGCTTAATAAACATCAATATACGTAAGAGAGAAAAGGAAAAAAAATCGCCAACTGGTCACTCTGTACGAACACGGGGCTCTCGAGCACGCCGAGAATCAGAGCTCTACGGTCGGTCGAAGTGGCGACGTCACGAGACAATCCGCAGCGGACGATAACTGTCTTTCGTGAGTGCGACGTGCGATTGAGTGCGAAAAAGAGTGAGAGAGAAATAGATAGAGATTAGCCGTTCCCGACCAAGGGTCCAGGACAATCCACTAAGGTTGGTGAGAGTTATATATATCTCTGCTGCCGGTACCGCCGTGTACCGCGTAAGGTGCGTGCGAGCATCCCGTCCGTCTCATCCTTCCCCTTCCCCTCACCTACAGCGATAATCCGCGTGTTATCGAGATTTGTCGCGAGCTAACGCGGCTGGCGCCCACCCTTATTCATTCTTATTAGTTTTAATAAATATCTATTTTATTAATAAGTACTTGCTGACCCTCATTAACCTGCTCCCTGATCCCCAGTGCAGCGTTACAGCCAATATGTAACCTAAAAAATCAAAAAAGTTTTCCACTGGAAAAAAATTAACAAATCACTACAATTATTTCATCGCGTTAATTTTCTAAAAGTATAATTCCATTCTTTTTAAAAATATACCAATTCATTAAAAACTCGCTCGTCCAATACAAATTTCAACCGTAAAGGCGTGCACGTTAAAAAAAAGGAAACTATAAGAAAGTGAAGTATATAACTTGGCAAGTATTAGTCCCTCCATTATCCGAGTTGTCTATATAAATCGAGCGCGAAAGAAAAAAAAAGGAAAAGAAAAAAAGGAAAGAGTCACGAACGGTGGCAAACGTTATCACTAGAGATCACGCTAATCTAACGACTTCATCCTTAGAGTTGATCCGACTTGACTTTTTCTAACGACTTTTGCCATCCACCTTTTTTTCTCTCCCTCTCTCTCTCTTTCTTTCTCCCTAATGCGACTTTCATACCGAAGAAAAGTAAGTAAGTAAGAGATCGAGACTATATACTTTCGTTAATTATCCGATAAGCTCTGGAGGAAAGAGATCCATTTAGTTGTGTATATATATATATATATATATATACCTATATATAGGCCCAAGACAATTAGATGTCTTCGATTTGGTATTTCCAATTTAACGCGAAACAAAAGGTGTACTGATTTTGTTTTTCGTCTATATATTTGAGGGTCCTGGTAAATGTACAATTAATTATTGATTGGATTTTTGTTGATCTGAAAAGGGGGGTTGCAGACGTTTCTTTTTCTTTGTAATGTTAATCGAAAGATGGAACGGGAACAAAATGATTGGAATATAGACAAAAATAGTTGAAGAAGCTGAAATAAGAAATTAATGTAAGAAATATTCCAAGATTATCACAAATTGTCAAAAATGATCTAAAGGCATCAATTTGATCTATAAAGAAAACATATCAACACCTAGTATCAATTATTTCAAAGTTATTAAAAACAATCGAAAAATGTTAAAAAAAGTTAGCAATAACCGGTAAAGAATAAATAAAATTGATAAAAATCGTTGAAAATGGTTAAAAAATCGAACACATTTTTATTTATTTTTAAATACTTACAAATAAATAACAATGATAAATAATTTATAATAAACATTCAAAAATGGTTATGTAGTAGGAAAAAATGCAGAAAAATGGGAAAAAGTCGTAGCAAATATTAAAAAATGAATAAAAATGGTGAAGTACTATTAAAAAAATTATGAAAACTGGTCTATTATAGTCAAGAAAGATCGATAAAATGGCTAAAAAATTGTAACAAACATTAAAAAATGACAAAAAATAATTGAAAAAAATTTAAAATCTAACATTATATTAAAGTACAAATCTACGTCCGGGCGTCCGTCCGGGCAAGTGTTCCCTTGATCCCCAAGGATTACTTTTACAACGTTTTGGGACCGTTAGTATTATATATATTAGCCTTATAATTTTTGGGACTTAATATTTTTGGGACTCAAACATTTGGGCCTTAAAAATTTTAGTCTTAGATTTTGCCGTTAAAACTTTTGGGACTCAACATTTTGGGGTTTAAAAATTTTAGTCTTAGATTTTGCCGTTAAAATTTTTAAAAATTTGAAAAATTTTAGTCTTAGATTTTGCCGTCAAAATTTTTGGGACTTAATATTTCTGGGAGACAACATATTGAGCCTCATACATTTACTGTATATTTATTTATTTAATGTAATACTTCGTACAGAATCCTACAATATATATTTTATTATATTAAATCGGTACTCTAACAATATTACTATTTGTTTTTCATCTATATACTGAACTACGTTTTAATAGATAGAAATACGGTTCATATTATTTAATACACCACTAATCAAATAATAGCAAAAAATAATAAAATAAAAAAATAGCGAGCGTAAGCGAGTGAGTATTTTTTTGCTATTAAATTTTTTGTTAACCATTATACATTTTAAATCCAATAAAATACGAATTATTTAATTAGCATATATTGTAACGGTAAGGTACTGTTTACCTCACCGTTTGACGAATTCGAGCAACACGAGCGAACAGTATCATAATGTTCGCATCGGTTCGAGCCGGCGAGATTCGGCTCGGCTCGGTTCATCGTGGCTACGCGGGCGGGATCAACTTCGCGCACGCACCTCATTAGAGAGGTAAGGGGGAGATTCGCGCGCACTGTATAGAGTAATAACCACCTTCTTACGTGACAGGTGTGATCCCCCCGCGTCCCGTGTTTAGCTTCGCCGTGCTGTGATTTACCGTGAGTTTTGTGTGTGTGTTTCGACTGCAGGCCGATCCTGCATTTGCAGTGAGTGGTGCAACACCGTGCATCTGCCTGCAGCCACACAACACCGGTGCACGGGCGAGCGGACAATCTGTCCGACACCGCAGCGACAGTGAGAGAGAGAGAAAGCAACCGATCGGCTGGTCGCTGTTTACCAACGACTACAGCATCGTACAAAGTAAGTGGTACCACTTCACGCGATCGTGTTTTTATTCGCACTTAGTAAATAATCGTGTTTCTTTATACCAGTCCCGTTGACTGGATATATTATTTTAGTTCGCGATATTTTCTTCCCCTCTCTCTACAAGTCGGCCGTTTACCGACAAGTAATAGAAGCGTAGACCTCGGCGACAATCAGATATTTTATTTGTTATCTTTCTTTATCTTTATTTCAATAAATTCATATTATTATTAGAATTCAATCCGGTGTTCGATTAATTGAATTTAACCCACGTACGATTCCTTCCGTAATCCTAAGAGCTCGTATATTTCTGGTTGACAAGTGCTCGACGCGATATCCCTGTTTCGCGGTCAATTTCACATTTGAATTTTACCTGGTTGTTATCTGAAACAGTAATTCGTGAGGTTTCAGACTAACATTTAACAGATTGGTAGAGCGGACAGGTAACCGTCGCCGCATCGCGGGAAAAATATGTTTATTTAAATACGGTAAGTTTAACCGTATCGCTGAGCAGCCGCGATATTAAATAATCAAGCATTCCGGGATAACTCCACTAATTTCGGGATTTTCTAAATAATTCGGTAATTTCTTAGATATGTCGGGAAATCTTCACTAATATAGGGTTTTCCTGGATGTTTCGGGATTTTCTTAAGTATTCCGGAATAACTCCACCAATTTCGGGATTTCCTGGATATTTCGGGAATTTCTGAAATATTTCGGGATAACTCCAGTAAATACGGGATTTCCTGGATATTTTGGGAATGTTTGAGGTATTCCGGGATAAATCCACCAATTTCGGGATTTCCTAGATGTTTCGGAATTTTCTGTGGTATTTCGAGATAACTCCACTAAATACGGAATTTCCTGGATATTTCGGGAATTTTTGAGGTATTCCGGGATAACTCCACTAATTTCGGGATTTTCTAAATAATTCGGTAATTTCTTAGATATGTCGGGAAATCTTCACTAATATAGGGTTTTCCTGGATGTTTCGGGATTATCTGTGGTATTCCGGGATAAATCCACCAATTTCGGGATTTCCTGGATGTTTCGGGATTATCTGTGGTATTCCGGGATAACTCCACCAATTTCGGGGTTTCCTGCAAGTCTCGGGTTTTTCTGTGGTATTTCGAGATAACTCCACTAAATACGGAATTTCCTGGATATTTCGGGAATTTCTGAAATATTTCGGGATAACTCCACTAATTTCGGGATTTTCTTAAGTATTCCGGAATAACTCCACCAATTTCGGGATTTCCTGGATATTTCGGGAATTTTTGAGGTATTCCGGGATAACTCCACTAATTTCGGGATTTTCTAAATAATTCGGTAATTTCTTAGATATGTCGGGAAATCTTCACTAATATAGGGTTTTCCTGGATGTTTCGGGATTTTCTTAAGCATTCCGGGATAACTCCACCAATTTCGGGGTTTCCTGCAAGTCTCGGGTTTTTCTGTGGTATTTCGAGATAACTCCACTAAATACGGAATTTCCTGGATATTTTGGGAATGTTTGAGGTATTCCGGGATAACTCCACTAATTTCGGGATTTTCTAAATAATTCGGTAATTTTTTAGATATGCCGAGATATCTTCACTAATTTAGGGTTTTCCTGGATGTTTCGGGATTTTCTTAAGTATTCCGGAATAACTCCACCAATTTCGGGATTTCCTGCAAGTCTGGGTTTTTTGTGGTATTTCGGGATAACACCTCCAATTTCGGGATTTCCTGGATGTTTCAAGATTTTCTGACGTGTTCTGGGATAACTCCAACAATTTCGGGACTTCCTGGATGTTTCGGGATTATCTGTGGTATTCCGGGATAACACCGCCAATTTCGGGATTTCCTAGATGTTTCGGAATTTTCTGTGGTATTTCGGGATAAATCCACCAAACTCTGGGTTTCCTGTATGTTTTGGAATTTCCTGTGGTATTCCGGGATAAATCCACCAATTTCGGGATTTCCTGGATGTTTCGGGATTTTCTGAGGTATTCCGGAATAAATCCACGAATTTCGGGACTTCCTGGATGTTTCGGGATTTTATGTGACATTTTGGGATAAATTCACTAATTGAAGGGTTTTCTGGATGTTTCAGGATATTCTGACGTATTCCGGGAAACTCCACCACTTTCGAGATTTCCTGGATGTTTCGGGATATTCTGTGATATTCCGGAATAAATCCACCAAATTATGGATTTCCTGAATGTTTCGGAATTTCCTGTGGTATTTCGGGATAAATCGACCGATTTCGGGGTTCCCTGGATGTTTCGGGATTTTCTGACGTATTCCGGGATAACTGTACCACTTTCGGGATTTCCTGGATGTTTCGGGATTTTCTGGATGTTCGGAATTTTCTGTGGCATTCCGGGTTAATCCACCATTTTCGGGATTTCCTGTGGTATTTCGGGATAAATTCCCTAATTTCGGGATTTTCTGGTTATTTCAAGATTTTCTGTGGTATTTTGGGAATTTTTTATGTATTCCGGGATAACTCCACCAATTTCGAGATTTTCTTAATATTTCGATAATTTCTGAGGTATGCCGGGATAAATTTACTAATTTTGGGATTTAGTGGATATGTCGGGATAACTTCACTATTTACGGGATTTCCTCGATATTTCGGGAAATTTTGAGGTATTCCGGGATAACTTCAACAATTCCGAGATTTTCTTAATATTTCGATAATTTCTGAGGTATTCCGGGATTACTCCACTAATTTCGGGATTTTCTAAATAATTCGGTAATTTTTTAGATATGCCGGGATATCTTCACTAATTTAGGGTTTTCCTGGATGTTTTGGGATTTTCTTAAATATTCCGGAATAACTCCACCAATTTCGGGATTTCCTAGATGTTTCGGAATTTTCTGTGGTATTTCGGGATAATCCACCATTTTCGGGATTTCCTGTGGTATTTCGGGATAAATTCCCTAATTTCGGGATTTTCTGTGGTATTTCAAGATTTTCTGTGGTATTTCGGGATTTTCTGTGGTATTTTGGGAATTTTTTATGTATTCCGGGATAACTCCACCAATTTCGAGATTTTCTTAATATTTCGATAATTTCTGAGGTATGCCGGGATAAATTTACTAATTTGGGATTTAGTGGATATGTCGGGATAACTTCACTAATTACGGGATTTCCTCGATATTTCGGGAATTCCTGATGTATGCCTGGATAACTTCACTAATTACGGGATTTCCTCGATATTTCGGGAAATTTTGAGGTATTCCGGGATAACTTCACCAATTCCGAGATTTTCTTAATATTTCGGTCATTGTTGAGGTATGCCGGGTTAACTTTACTAATTTTAGGATTTAGTGGATACTTCGGGAGTTTCTGAGTTTTTTCGGGATAACTTCACCAATTACGAGATTTCCTGGATATTTCGGGATACTTCACTAATTACGGGGTTTCCTCGATATTTCGGGAATTCGTGAGGTATTCCGGGATGGATAACTTCACTAATTGCGGGATAAAATATTAAAAAAGTGTGTAAGCACTTTTGCCAGTACTCCAATGTTTGTATATTTTTGTACCAAATTAAATTATCATATTAAGAACATACCTATAAGTAATATTATAAGTAATTAATAATAAATAATAGTCACTAGATACATAAATAATGTGAAAATAAAGTAGTCACAGTAATACTAACATAGACTGAAGCAGTACTGTCAATCTAATAATTTTAATAACTTAAATAATATATTTTAATGTAATATATATTTTATTTGATGATTCGTTCTGTTTTTTTATCACAGTTAAATATACGTTTTTACACATTTTTCATCATACTCTATTACAAAGGTGTAAAATAAGTGAGAAAGGTGGTTAAAAAAATTAAAATTTTATTTTTGATTTATCGGCTATATATATATCAAAATTCATCCGTTCTCCGGTGTCCGGTATCCCAAAAGTTACAAGAATTAAACGTATCTGTGGAGTGGAAGGGTTAACGGTAAATACGATAACCACACATCATTTATCTCACATCTAATGATAGGTGCAGGAGGAGTCATGAGGGGGGAGGGGGGTAAAATTAGAAAATTTTTAGAATTAGAATATGACGACCATTCTTTTTTATTCTAAAAGAACTAAGATGAGATTGTTGGATACGGTGAATAGCGATATGATACTCACTCTTCATTTATCCTTCATTTATTGCTTGATGGTGGAGGGGCAAGAGGGGGATAGGGGAAATAAAATTAGAAAATACCAAAAATAATTTAGGGGTTTCGGTACAAGTGAATAACAATATGACAACCACTCTTTTTTATCCCCTATTGTAAAGATGAAGGAACGGTGGGAGGAAGGGTCAACATTGAATATGACAACCAGTCTTAATTTATCCCCATGTAATGATTGAGTGGTAGGGGGTAAGAGGGGGGTTTAGGTAGAAAAATTCCAAAAATATTGTCAGAGGGGTTTTCGGTAAAAAATTGTTCACAGTAATACGAACATTGACAAAAACAGTACTATTACTCTAATAAATTTTTATAACATATATAATATAATATATATAATTTAATGTAATACATACTTTATTTGACGATACATTTTATTTTTTTTATTACATTTATATAGATTTTTTTACAAACATTTTTCATCATCCCCTATGTCTAAGATGTAAAATGTGTGAGGAAGGTGGTTAAAAAATTTAAAATATTATTTTTCTTTCATTTTTTAATGTAATACCAAATGTAATATTAAAATAACTTTTATAATTAATATTCAATTTTATTATTGTAATTGTATAATATCATTTATATTTTTTGGTTGCAATTGAGGAGCTGGATGCAAGAACACGCCGAGCGCGGCGAATGGATAGAGGAGGCGGAGAGAAATTAAGAAATTGACGTCACCGTGACCAAATTTTTTAATTTGCCGAATTTAATTTAAAAAAATACTGTCGTATGCAGAATTAAAAGACGCAACTTTTTCTATTTAATGTTTTTCTGTACGATGTGCAGATCAGATGAAAAAAATTAAGAACTGGAAATTTAGAAAACGGATTTTTAATCCATTTTTCAAAATTGAATCGCTGTAACTAACAAATCTTAATGAAATTCCCTGATTTTTCGTTGTTTATATTGATTAGTGTACGCGAAATTTTTTATCCAAATAAGCTGAAATTTTTAAGAAATTATCTTCAAATATTAAGTATCTGTACGAAAAATCAGGGAATTTCATTAAGATTTGTCAATGTTACAGCGATTCAATTTTGAAAAAGTGTATTCCGGAATAAATCCACGAATTTCGGGACTTCCTGGATGTTTCGGGATTTTATGTGACATTTTGGGATAAATTCACTAATTGAGGGGTTTTCTGGATGTTTCAGGATATTCTGACGTATTCCGGGAAACTCCACCACTTTCGAGATTTCCTGGATGTTTCGGGATATTCTGTGATATTCCGGAATAAATCCACCAAATTATGGATTTCCTGAATGTTTCGGAATTTCCTGTGGTATTTCGGGATAAATCGACCGATTTCGGGGTTCCCTGGATGTTTCGGGATTTTCTGACGTATTCCGGGATAACTGTACCACTTTCGGGATTTCCTGGATGTTTCGGGATTTTCTGGATGTTCGGAATTTTCTGTGGCATTCCGGGTTAATCCACCATTTTCGGGATTTCCTGTGGTATTTCGGGATAAATTCCCTAATTTCGGGATTTTCTGGTTATTTCAAGATTTTCTGTGGTATTTTGGGAATTTTTTATGTATTCCGGGATAACTCCACCAATTTCGAGATTTTCTTAATATTTCGATAATTTCTGAGGTATGCCGGGATAAATTTACTAATTTTGGGATTTAGTGGATATGTCGGGATAACTTCACTATTTACGGGATTTCCTCGATATTTCGGGAAATTTTGAGGTATTCCGGGATAACTTCAACAATTCCGAGATTTTCTTAATATTTCGATAATTTCTGAGGTATTCCGGGATTACTCCACTAATTTCGGGATTTTCTAAATAATTCGGTAATTTTTTAGATATGCCGGGATATCTTCACTAATTTAGGGTTTTCCTGGATGTTTTGGGATCTTCTTAAATATTCCGGAATAACTCCACCAATTTCGGGATTTCCTAGATGTTTCGGAATTTTCTGTGGTATTTCGGGATAATCCACCATTTTCGGGATTTCCTGTGGTATTTCGGGATAAATTCCCTAATTTCGGGATTTTCTGTGGTATTTCAAGATTTTCTGTGGTATTTCGGGATTTTCTGTGGTATTTTGGGAATTTTTTATGTATTCCGGGATAACTCCACCAATTTCGAGATTTTCTTAATATTTCGATAATTTCTGAGGTATGCCGGGATAAATTTACTAATTTTAGGATTTAGTGGATATGTCGGGATAACTTCACTAATTACGGGATTTCCTCGATATTTCGGGAATTCCTGATGTATGCCTGGATAACTTCACTAATTACGGGATTTCCTCGATATTTCGGGAAATTTTGAGGTATTCCGGGATAACTTCACCAATTCCGAGATTTTCTTAATATTTCGGTCATTGTTGAGGTATGCCGGGTTAACTTTACTAATTTTAGGATTTAGTGGATACTTCGGGAGTTTCTGAGTTTTTTCGGGATAACTTCACTAATTACGAGATTTCCTGGATATTTCGGGATACTTCACTAATTACGGGGGTTTCCTCGATATTTCGGGAATTCGTGAGGTATTCCGGGATGGATAACTTCACTAATTGCGGGATAAAATATTAAAAAAGTGTGTAAGCACTTTTGCCAGTACTCCAATGTTTGTATATTTTTGTACCAAATTAAATTATCATATTAAGAACATACCTATAAGTAATATTATAAGTAATTAATAATAAATAATAGTCACTAGATACATAAATAATGTGAAAATAAAGTAGTCACAGTAATACTAACATAGACTGAAGCAGTACTGTCAATCTAATAATTTTTAATAACTTAAATAATATATTTTAATGTAATATATATTTTATTTGATGATTCGTTCTGTTTTTTTATCACAGTTAAATATACGTTTTTACACATTTTTCATCATACTCTATTACAAAGGTGTAAAATAAGTGAGAAAGGTGGTTAAAAAAATTAAAATTTTATTTTTGATTTATCGGCTATATATATATCAAAATTCATCCGTTCTCCGGTGTCCGGTATCCCAAAAGTTACAAGAATTAAACGTATCTGTGGAGTGGACGGGTTAACGGTAAATACGATAACCACACATCATTTATCTCACATCTAATGATAGGTGCAGGAGGAGTCATGAGGGGGGAGGGGGTAAAATTAGAAAATTTTTAGAATTAGAATATGACGACCATTCTTTTTATTCTAAAAGAACTAAGATGAGATTGTTGGATACGGTGAATAGCGATATGATACTCACTCTTCATTTATCCTTCATTTATTGCTTGATGGTGGAGGGGCAAGAGGGGGATAGGGGAAATAAAATTAGAAAATACCAAAAATAATTTAGGGGTTTCGGTACAAGTGAATAACAATATGACAACCACTCTTTTTTATCCCCTATTGTAAAGATGAAGGAAGTGGGAGGAAGGTCAACATTGAATATGACAACCAGTCTTAATTTTTCTCCATGTACTGATTGAGTGGTAGGGGGTAAGAGGGGGGTTTAGTAGAAAAATTCCAAAAATATTGTAGAGGGGTTTTCGGTAAAAAATTGTTCACAGTAATACGAACATTGACAAAAACAGTACTATTACTCTAATAAATTTTTATAACATATATAATATAATATATATAATTTAATGTAATACATACTTTATTTGACGATACATTTTATTTTTTTTTATTACATTTATATAGATTTTTTTACAAACATTTTTCATCATCCCCTATGTCTAAGATGTAAAATGTGTGAGGAAGGTGGTTAAAAAATTTAAAATATTATTTTTCTTTCATTTTTTTAATGTAATACCAAATGTAATATTAAAATAACTTTTATAATTAATATTCAATTTTATTATTGTAATTGTATAATATCATTTATTTTTTGGTTGCAATTGAGGAGCTGGATGCAAGAACACGCCGAGCGCGGCGAATGGATAGAGGAGGCGGAGAGAAATTAAGAAATTGACGTCACCGTGACCAAATTTTTTAATTTGCCGAATTTAATTTAAAAAAATACTGTCGTATGCAGAATTAAAAGACGCAACTTTTTTCTATTTAATGTTTTTCTGTACGATGTGCAGATCAGATGAAAAAAATTAAGAACTGGAAATTTAGAAAACGGATTTTTAATCCATTTTTCAAAATTGAATCGCTGTAACTAACAAATCTTAATGAAATTCCCTGATTTTTCGTTGTTTATATTGATTAGTGTACGCGAAATTTTTTATCCAAATAAGCTGAAATTTTTAAGAAATTATCTTCAAATATTAAGTATCTGTACGAAAAATCAGGGAATTTCATTAAGATTTGTCAATGTTACAGCGATTCAATTTTGAAAAGTGTATTCCGGAATAAATCCACGAATTTCGGGACTTCCTGGATGTTTCGGGATTTTATGTGACATTTTGGGATAAATTCACTAATTGAAGGGTTTTCTGGATGTTTCAGGATATTCTGACGTATTCCGGGAAACTCCACCACTTTCGAGATTTCCTGGATGTTTCGGGATATTCTGTGATATTCCGGAATAAATCCACCAAATTATGGATTTCCTGAATGTTTCGGAATTTCCTGTGGTATTTCGGGATAAATCGACCGATTTCGGGGTTCCCTGGATGTTTCGGGATTTTCTGACGTATTCCGGGATAACTGTACCACTTTCGGGATTTCCTGGATGTTTCGGATTTTCTGGATGTTCGGAATTTTCTGTGGCATTCCGGGTTAATCCACCATTTCGGGATTTCCTGTGGTATTTCGGGATAAATTCCCTAATTTCGGGATTTTCTGGTTATTTCAAGATTTTCTGTGGTATTTTGGGAATTTTTTATGTATTCCGGGATAACTCCACCAATTTCGAGATTTTCTTAATATTTCGATAATTTCTGAGGTATGCCGGGATAAATTTACTAATTTTGGGATTTAGTGGATATGTCGGGATAACTTCACTATTTACGGGATTTCCTCGATATTTCGGGAAATTTTGAGGTATTCCGGGATAACTTCAACAATTCCGAGATTTTCTTAATATTTCGATAATTTCTGAGGTATTCCGGGATTACTCCACTAATTTCGGGATTTTCTAAATAATTCGGTAATTTTTTAGATATGCCGGGATATCTTCACTAATTTAGGGTTTTCCTGGATGTTTTGGGATTTTCTTAAATATTCCGGAATAACTCCACCAATTTCGGGATTTCCTAGATGTTTCGGAATTTTCTGTGGTATTTCGGGATAATCCACCATTTTCGGGATTTCCTGTGGTATTTCGGGATAAATTCCCTAATTTCGGGATTTTCTGTGGTATTTCAAGATTTTCTGTGGTATTTCGGGATTTTCTGTGGTATTTTGGGAATTTTTTATGTATTCCGGGATAACTCCACCAATTTCGAGATTTTCTTAATATTCGATAATTTCTGAGGTATGCCGGGATAAATTTACTAATTTTGGGATTTAGTGGATATGTCGGGATAACTTCACTAATTACGGGATTTCCTCGATATTTCGGGAATTCCTGATGTATGCCTGGATAACTTCACTAATTACGGGATTTCCTCGATATTTCGGGAAATTTTGAGGTATTCCGGGATAACTTCACCAATTCCGAGATTTTCTTAATATTTCGGTCATTGTTGAGGTATGCCGGGTTAACTTTACTAATTTTAGGATTTAGTGGATACTTCGGGAGTTTCTGAGTTTTTTCGGGATAACTTCACCAATTACGAGATTTCCTGGATATTTCGGGATACTTCACTAATTACGGGGTTTCCTCGATATTTCGGGAATTCGTGAGGTATTCCGGGATGGATAACTTCACTAATTGCGGGATAAAATATTAAAAAAGTGTGTAAGCACTTTTGCCAGTACTCCAATGTTTGTATATTTTTGTACCAAATTAAATTATCATATTAAGAACATACCTATAAGTAATATTATAAGTAATTAATAATAAATAATAGTCACTAGATACATAAATAATGTGAAAATAAAGTAGTCACAGTAATACTAACATAGACTGAAGCAGTACTGTCAATCTAATAATTTTTAATAACTTAAATAATATATTTTAATGTAATATATATTTTATTTGATGATTCGTTCTGTTTTTTTATCACAGTTAAATATACGTTTTTACACATTTTTCATCATACTCTATTACAAAGGTGTAAAATAAGTGAGAAAGGTGGTTAAAAAAATTAAAATTTTATTTTTGATTTATCGGCTATATATATATCAAAATTCATCCGTTCTCCGGTGTCCGGTATCCCAAAAGTTACAAGAATTAAACGTATCTGTGGAGTGGAAGGGTTAACGGTAAATACGATAACCACACATCATTTATCTCACATCTAATGATAGGTGCAGGAGGAGTCATGAGGGGGGAGGGGGGTAAAATTAGAAAATTTTTAGAATTAGAATATGACGACCATTCTTTTTTATTCTAAAAGAACTAAGATGAGATTGTTGGATACGGTGAATAGCGATATGATACTCACTCTTCATTTATCCTTCATTTATTGCTTGATGGTGGAGGGGCAAGAGGGGGATAGGGGAAATAAAATTAGAAAATACCAAAAATAATTTAGGGGTTTCGGTACAAGTGAATAACAATATGACAACCACTCTTTTTTATCCCCTATTGTAAAGATGAAGGAAGGTGGGAGGAATGGTCAACATTGAATATGACAACCAGTCTTAATTTTTCTCCCATGTACTGATTGAGTGGTAGGGGGTAAGAGGGGGGTTTAGGTAGAAAAATTGCAAAACTATTTCATAGGGGTTTTCGGTAAAAAATTGTTCACAGTAATACGAACATTGACAAAAACAGTACTATTACTCTAATAAATTTTTATAACATATATAATATAATATATATAATTTAATGTAATACATACTTTATTTGACGATACATTTTATTTTTTTTTATTACATTTATATAGATTTTTTTTACAAACATTTTTCATCATCCCCTATGTCTAAGATGTAAAATGTGTGAGGAAGGTGGTTAAAAAATTTAAAATATTATTTTTCTTTCATTTTTTTAATGTAATACCAAATGTAATATTAAAATAACTTTTATAATTAATATTCAATTTTATTATTGTAATTGTATAATATCATTTATATTTTTTGGTTGCAATTGAGGAGCTGGATGCAAGAACACGCCGAGCGCGGCGAATGGATAGAGGAGGCGGAGAGAAATTAAGAAATTGACGTCACCGTGACCAAATTTTTTAATTTGCCGAATTTAATTTAAAAAAATACTGTCGTATGCAGAATTAAAAGACGCAACTTTTTTCTATTTAATGTTTTTCTGTACGATGTGCAGATCAGATGAAAAAAATTAAGAACTGGAAATTTAGAAAACGGATTTTTAATCCATTTTTCAAAATTGAATCGCTGTAACTAACAAATCTTAATGAAATTCCCTGATTTTTCGTTGTTTATATTGATTAGTGTACGCGAAATTTTTTATCCAAATAAGCTGAAATTTTTAAGAAATTATCTTCAAATATTAAGTATCTGTACGAAAAATCAGGGAATTTCATTAAGATTTGTCAATGTTACAGCGATTCAATTTTGAAAAGTGTATTCCGGAATAAATCCACGAATTTCGGGACTTCCTGGATGTTTCGGGATTTTATGTGACATTTTGGGATAAATTCACTAATTGAGGGGTTTTCTGGATATTTCAGGATATTCTGACGTATTCCGGGAAACTCCACCACTTTCGAGATTTCCTGGATGTTTCGGGATATTCTGTGATATTCCGGAATAAATCCACCAAATTATGGATTTCCTGAATGTTTCGGAATTTCCTGTGGTATTTCGGGATAAATCGACCGATTTCGGGGTTCCCTGGATGTTTCGGGATTTTCTGACGTATTCCGGGATAACTGTACCACTTTCGGGATTTCCTGGATGTTTCGGGATTTTCTGGATGTTCGGAATTTTCTGTGACATTCCGGGTTAATCCACCATTTTCGGGATTTCCTGTGGTATTTCGGGATAAATTCCCTAATTTCGGGATTTTCTGGTTATTTCAAGATTTTCTGTGGTATTTTGGGAATTTTTTATGTATTCCGGGATAACTCCACCAATTTCGAGATTTTCTTAATATTTCGATAATTTCTGAGGTATGCCGGGATAAATTTACTAATTTTGGGATTTAGTGGATATGTCGGGATAACTTCACTATTTACGGGATTTCCTCGATATTTCGGGAAATTTTGAGGTATTCCGGGATAACTTCAACAATTCCGAGATTTTCTTAATATTTCGATAATTTCTGAGGTATTCCGGGATTACTCCACTAATTTCGGGATTTTCTAAATAATTCGGTAATTTTTTAGATATGCCGGGATATCTTCACTAATTTAGGGTTTTCCTGGATGTTTTGGGATCTTCTTAAATATTCCGGAATAACTCCACCAATTTCGGGATTTCCTAGATGTTTCGGAATTTTCTGTGGTATTTCGGGATAATCCACCATTTTCGGGATTTCCTGTGGTATTTCGGGATAAATTCCCTAATTTCGGGATTTTCTGTGGTATTTCAAGATTTTCTGTGGTATTTCGGGATTTTCTGTGGTATTTTGGGAATTTTTTATGTATTCCGGGATAACTCCACCAATTTCGAGATTTTCTTAATATTTCGATAATTTCTGAGGTATGCCGGGATAAATTTACTAATTTTAGGATTTAGTGGATATGTCGGGATAACTTCACTAATTACGGGATTTCCTCGATATTTCGGGAATTCCTGATGTATGCCTGGATAACTTCACTAATTACGGGATTTCCTCGATATTTCGGGAAATTTTGAGGTATTCCGGGATAACTTCACCAATTCCGAGATTTTCTTAATATTTCGGTCATTGTTGAGGTATGCCGGGTTAACTTTACTAATTTTAGGATTTAGTGGATACTTCGGGAGTTTCTGAGTTTTTTCGGGATAACTTCACTAATTACGAGATTTCCTGGATATTTCGGGATACTTCACTAATTACGGGGTTTCCTCGATATTTCGGGAATTCGTGAGGTATTCCGGGATGGATAACTTCACTAATTGCGGGATAAAATATTAAAAAAGTGTGTAAGCACTTTTGCCAGTACTCCAATGTTTGTATATTTTTGTACCAAATTAAATTATCATATTAAGAACATACCTATAAGTAATATTATAAGTAATTAATAATAAATAATAGTCACTAGATACATAAATAATGTGAAAATAAAGTAGTCACAGTAATACTAACATAGACTGAAGCAGTACTGTCAATCTAATAATTTTTAATAACTTAAATAATATATTTTAATGTAATATATATTTTATTTGATGATTCGTTCTGTTTTTTTTATCACAGTTAAATATACGTTTTTACACATTTTTCATCATACTCTATTACAAAGGTGTAAAATAAGTGAGAAAGGTGGTTAAAAAAATTAAAATTTTATTTTTGATTTATCGGCTATATATATATCAAAATTCATCCGTTCTCCGGTGTCCGGTATCCCAAAAGTTACAAGAATTAAACGTATCTGTGGAGTGGACGGGTTAACGGTAAATACGATAACCACACATCATTTATCTCACATCTAATGATAGGTGCAGGAGGAGTCATGAGGGGGGAGGGGGGTAAAATTAGAAAATTTTTAGAATTAGAATATGACGACCATTCTTTTTTATTCTAAAAGAACTAAGATGAGATTGTTGGATACGGTGAATAGCGATATGATACTCACTCTTCATTTATCCTTCATTTATTGCTTGATGGTGGAGGGGCAAGAGGGGGATAGGGGAAATAAAATTAGAAAATACCAAAAATAATTTAGGGGTTTCGGTACAAGTGAATAACAATATGACAACCACTCTTTTTTATCCCCTATTGTAAAGATGAAGGAAGGTGGGAGGAATGGTCAACATTGAATATGACAACCAGTCTTAATTTTTCTCCATGTACTGATTGAGTGGTAGGGGGTAAGAGGGGGGTTTAGGTGAAAAATTTGAAAACTATTTCATAGGGGTTTTCGGTAAAAAAAGAAGCGGTCACAGTAATACGAACATTGACAAAATCAGTACTATTACTCTAATAAATTTTGATAATATATATAATATAATATATATAATTTAATGTAATACATATTTTATTGGACGATACGTTTTATTATTTTTTTATTACATTTATATAGATTTTTTTTACAAACATTTTTCATCATCTTCTATTTCTAAGATGTAAAATGCGTGAGGTAGGTGGTTAAAAAATTTAAAATATTATTTTTCTTTCATTTTTTTAATGTAATACCAAATGTAATATTAAAATAACTTTTATAATTAATATTCAATTTTTTATTTTGTAATTGGATATCATTTGTATTTTTTGGTTGCAATTACTAAAATTCTTTTTTATAAAAGATTTTTGAAAATAAAACAAAATTAATAAAATGTAAAAATATATCTTTTAGCAAGAACTTTAATCTGAAAAAAATTTTTATAAATACAATTATTATGTATAATCATTTGTTTGAAAGAATAATTGAATACATACGATGCATTAGCTGAGTTTAGTAATTTTGTATGAAATTTTAATTCTTCATCTTCTTTCCGTGAAACATCATGAAAAAGCATGAAATATATGTAAAATGGTTAAAAAATAATTTTATATTCTAATTTTTGTTGTTGAAAATATTATTCTGGTAGAAAAATAACACATTTGTTACTAGATTCATGTTGCTTCTTACAGGAATAGTGTGGAAACATTGTAACTAATAATATATGTGTTACTACGTATTAAAAATTAAAATTAAAATTCCTTACTCCAGTGTAAGTTTTATCATGTCAATTATTTTTAATTTTTTTTAATTTTTTCAGTATTATGTAGAAATATGTTCAGTATCTATAAACTCTTGTGTAATTGACTAAGATTAAATAAGTATATACAATGTTGCAAATATAATACACTGTTATTTTTATTTTATTGACTAAAAAAATTGATTGTAACTGAATACTAGGTAAATTAATTACACATTATATTATATTTTACATTTTTATTCAATTAAATTGTAAATTTATAAATTAAAAAAAAATTAAAAAAATAAGTATATATTTAGTGTAATTTCGAATTGTTGCTAATTTATATTATAATATGAAACCCGAACATATAATTCATATTAGGCGAACTGACATAAATAACATCAATGAATTGATCCAAAGAGTAGAGGAACATGAAGCAACCGTACAGGAAGCAAACCAAGCTCACATAATCAGTAGAAACGAAGCGATGACCGTTATGAAACCGAATGTAACTTACAAAAGAAACGAGTGTTGTTGGAGATGTAAACAGAGAGGACATAACCGTAACCAGTGCCGCAATCCTCGTAAGCTTTTTTGCTCTGTCTGTGGAAAAGATGGAGTCTACACTAGAGACTGTCATGGAACATACCAGGGAAACGAGCGAAGGACCGAGTCAACAAGATCTACGGCTCGGTCCAGGAACGAGACAACCGATATTTCGTCTTCGTAAATGTTGAAGGTCGAAGATTTAAGGCACTTATAGATTCCGGTGCAGTCAGCTCTTTTATTAATGAAGTGACTGCAAAATGGTGCTACTCTCGAGGATGGCAAAAACAAGGAAGAACAAATCGGGCGATACTCGCTGATGGCAGTGAAATACCGTTGGAAGATAATATTTCGGGAACCTGCTCGATAAATGGAAAGAAAATAGTAGGAAATTTTCATATCATGTCTACACTCCGACACCATTTTTTATTAGGAATGGATATCCTGCCAAAATTAGGATTCAAAATGACTCTACAAGGAAAAGAGTTGCATCCAGAGAACAGACAAGCTCCGTCCGAACTCTGCCAATTAGAAACTCAACCGGGTCTATTAGATATCAAAATAGAGGAACGACAAATAATACATAAAATTATTGAACAAGCCCGTCAAGATTTCGCGGAAATACAAGGCCCAACACCGTTACTAACCTACGACCTTCAGCTTAGTAATCCAACACCGATAAAACAACGATACCGTGCCCGAAGTCCAGCAATGCAGAAAATCATCAATGAAGAAATTGATAAAATGTTAAAAGAAGGTGTTATAGAACCTTCTATAAGTCCGTGGAGTTCTCCTATAATTCTGGCGAAGAAGAAAGATGGAAAATACCGTTTTTGTGTAGATTTTCGTCGACTCAACGAAGTAACCATCAAAGATGCATACCCGTTACCGAAAATAAATGCCACTTTAGATAAACTACGTGGAGCTCGTTATCTTAGTACCATCGACCTGAAAAATGGATACTGGCAAGTACCCTTAACCGACAACAGTAAAACATTAACTGCTTTCACCGTACCAGGACGACATTTCCAATTCAAAGTTTTACCTTTCGGACTTCATTCAGCACCGGCAGCTTTTCAACGAATGATATCAGAAGGAGTAGTAACACCCGATTTAGAACTGCACGTCTTTTGCTATTTGGATGACATATTTATTATATCGGAAACATTTGAAGAACACATTCAACTTGTCCAGGAAGTTTTTGGACGTTTAAAAGTTGCAAAATTAAAACCGAACTGGAAGAAGAGTCATTTTGGTAGGCAACAACTACGTTATCTAGGTCATGTAATTGATTCAGACGGCATACACACCGATCCCGATAAAGTAAAAGCCGTCACTACGTTATCAGCTCCAACTACCTTGAAGGAACTCCGCCGATTTAATGGACTGATCTCATGGTATCGACGTTGTATACCCAACGTGTCCAAAACTACCGCACCGCTTAGCAAATTGTTAAGAAAAAACACCACTTGGCACTGGGGACCTGAGCAACAAGAAGCTTTCGATAAAATCAAAGAACATCTAACAAATGCTCCCATTTTAACATGCCCGGATTTTGAAAAAACAATGTGTTTACAAACAGATGCTAGTAACGATGAGCTAGGAGCAGTCTTAACTCAAGAGATAGATGGACAAGAAAAAGTCATAGCGTATGCCAGCAGAACTTTAAATAAAGCTGAGAAAAACTACTCTGCCACCGAAAAAGAATGCCTAGCAGTAAAATGGGGTATCTGGAAAATGCGAGACTACTTAGAAGGTTATAATTTTGTAGTATTAACCGATCATCAATCTTTGAAATGGTTAGAAAAAATCGATAATCCGTCAGGAAGAATTGCTCGTTGGAGAATAGAATTAGACCAATGGGATATGGAAATCCGTTACCGAAGAGGAGCCGAAAACAATGTAGCCGATGCTTTATCACGACAGCCTATCGAAATATGTTCTGTAGCCAACCGTAAAAACTGCTCGTGGTATAATACAAAATTTAAAGAAGTAAAAACGCAATCGAAGGAAAATCCGGAATTTTGTATTAAAGAAGGGAAACTATACAAGCACATTCTACATACGTTAGACTTTAATGAGGAAGATCCGAACAAACAATGGAAATTATGCATTCCAAAAACTGACCGAAACCGAGTCCTGCAAGAATGTCACGACGAATCAACAGCCGGACACTTAGGTATTGGAAAAACTCTCGTACGCTTATCACGTTATTATAATTGGCCTGGAATTTTACGAGACGGAGCAAAATACGTAAGGAATTGTACTAAATGCCAACAATATAAAGTACAACAACAAATGAAAGCCGGTCTTATGCATCCAACAAATGTTCAACAACCATGGGAAATGGTATGAATAGATCTTGTAGGACCACAACCTCGATCCACTAGCGGAAAAATTTGGTTACTTGTAATGCAAGATCGTTTTACCAAATGGATAGAACTGAGAGCTTTGAATAAAGCCACCGGAAAAGCTATTGCAAAAGCCATTAAAGAACAAGTAATTCTCCAACACGGATGCCCAAAAACTATAGTCAGCGATAATGGTAAACAATTTATTAGTAAAGAAGTAGAAGATTTATTAAAGAATCACGGAATTACACACCAAAAGACACCGCCATATACACCGCAATGTAATCCCGTGGAAAGAGCAAACCGTGTAATTAAAACTATAATTGCACAATATATAGAGAAAAATCAAACCAAGTGGGATAATCACCTACCCGAAATTAACATACATTAACATAATACCGCTCAGAGTGATTCTACTGTATTTTCCCCTGCATATCTGAATCATGGAAGAGAATTTACCATCCATCAACCAACAAGTAGGGCTACTTGTAATACCGAAACTCGCATTAAGAGGATACACGACTCTATTGAATTAGTTAAAATAAATCTCGCCCAACGTTTCCAAAAACAGCAAAAGCACTACGATCTTCGACGAAGAGCATGGACACCAAATATAGGTGATAAGGTATGGATGAAGACTTTTAAGCTGTCTAACAAAGCAGAAAAATTTAATGCAAAGCTAGCACCTAAATTCGATGGACCGTACGTAGTAAAACGAAAAATATCACCAGTTATTTTTGATTTACAAAGAAATGGCCGAATAACTAAACATATTCACGTCAAAGACATGAAGCCGCATTATGAAAACTCCGGAAACACCGTGATAATACCGATAGAAGCCGCAGGGCGGCTGTTACATTAAAATAAAAAGTAGTCCGCTAGATGGCTACGCGATTCTCCACCACTCGCTATAAAAAGTAATAACTACAAGTTATATATATGAGTTCCAAGAAACGAAATTTATCAATCCATCTCAAGACATTGAAGAGTGAACAATGGAAACAATATTCGAAGAAATGATCCGAAAGCTCGATGAAACAGGCTTCGCTTGGTTCGATGCTCTCCGTGAAGAGAATTTAGAGGAGTACGTACCGGCACCAGTGGCAAATAATATTCCAACTTACACTCCTACACCGATTCAAAATCGGGAAACCGCGGTAGTACAACCGCGCATTATTACCGACATAATTTTGTCGCCGCAGCATCGTCTTCCAATACGCCTTCGTCCAAGACTAATAGACACCAGGGGAAGACTAAACACCAGGAGAATATGGCCGAGGAGAACAAGTCCAAATCCCCGAGATCATCGACCTAACGAGCGAAGAGGTATCGCCACAAAATCAACCACCGATGCTACGTCAGCTACCGATGGAACTACCACTACCTCTGTTTGCCATCGAGGAGGTACAAATGATTCGTGAGGTACCGCCAGCAGCACCTCAGGCCAGAGAGCCTTTGCGGATCCAGGAGGCCGAAGATATAACAGCCATTCCGGCAAGAGCCCCAATACCTATACCGGCTCCAGTGCAGTACCGCGACCGTACTGACACACTTCCGCATACGGAACAACATCTACCGGACGGAACAAGAATCCAAGTACCGTTGGGAGTAAGAAAATATGTAATAAGGACGGCCGAGGGGAAAAGACTCTTACGACTCAACCCACACACAGGAACCATTCGTCATGTAGGACCACTTCGAGCGGTAAATTTAATTTTTTTTCCACACTTTCAATGCGTTATTCTTAGATTCTTAATTTTATTTTGTAGTAGTATATATTTTTTTTAAGAATAAAAGTTACCGAATTTTTATTCTCCGAAGAAAGAGGGGAATGTGACGTGTGATAAACACGCACTAATATTACGTAAAATTAATTTATAAATTATTAATTTACTATATTTATTCGAGACCAAATCCTGTAACCAATAAGAATATTTAGAATTAAAATAATTATAATAAGTACGTAGTATATTAAGATAGCTTCGCGATAGACACGTGCCGTTAAACGCGAGTTCAACGACCGCGCTATAAATAGATTAGAGTCATTGACCGCCTCCCCACTACTGTGCCTACTCGCCAGTTCATTGACCCCGTCCGGAGTGAGGAGACAGGCGTTATACGCATGCGCGCTCTCGTAGAATCGGGTATATAAGGCGCACCGAAACCACCAGTAGTCAGTCTGCAACTGGACGACAGATCGGACTGGCCGTGAGCACACGAACAGCCCCTTTCTCCGACCTAGTGCAGCAACCGTGGTTACGTTCGTGAGCACACGTTCGTAAACACGGTTACCGCATACCGTACCGACCGTTACCGTAACCGCATCCTACTGTAGGCACCTCGTGAGCACACGTGGTGTCTAATCCTGTCCGTATCCTCGTGAGCACACGTGGGTTATCCCGACCGTATCTTCGTGAGCACACGTAGATTATCTCGACCACACCCTCGTGAGCACACGTGGGTTATCCCGACCGTATCCTCGTGTGCACACGTGGGTTATCCTGACCGTATCCTCGTGAGCACACGTGGATTATCCCGACCGTATCTTCGTGAGCACACGTAGATTATCTCGACCGCACCCTCGTGAGCACACGTGGGTTATCCTGACTGTATCCTCGTGAGCACACGTAGATTATCCTGACCGTGTCCTCGTGAGCACACGTGGACTATCCCGACCGCCCCTCCGTGAACATACACACTAGCCCGAACCGTATTACCGTGCGAGCATACACGATACCCGTTAGTCGCGTCCGTTTAGGAAACTACTTATAAGACAGCATTGTAAAGTTCGTAGATCGCGTAATAATTAAGTATTTTGTCTTGTTTTGATTACAGACTAATTAGCTATTTCACCCGACCAAGACCAGGCGGGCTGGCAACATTTACACTATATCTTTGTTTATTTTTTAAATATCTGTACATAGTCTTAATAATAATTAGCCTTTATTATAAATAGTGGTACTTTATTTCAAATTCCTTAAAACCTGAATCCTGGAATCTGAGCAAGGTCCGGCAAAGATTCACTCCGTTACAAACTAAAGACTTCAAAACTGAAAAAAAATTATTCATTTACTTCTCTTTTAGGATTTATCAGATTTTGAAAGCTCAGATGATGATATTAGCCAGATGAGCACTCCAAAAAAGAAACAAACAAAACAAGTGGTAAAGAAACCTTCATATACTAAAATTAAAAAAGCAACTGTTAATAAATTACAAACTAACAAAAAGTCACAAAGTAAAAATGATGGCTCGACTGAACAGTATAGTCAAGGAAATTCTCAAACAAATATGAATGTTAAAAAAACACAGAAAATTAACAAGAAAAAGAAAAAAAAACTTCAAGATACAATAAGACAAACAAAACTAAACTTTACATTAGAGAAGAATGCAAATGAAAAAAAAGTTACTGGTGATAATAGTGCAATAAGCGCTGCTATTCATATTGGGAATAAAAAAAGGGCAGAACAATTAAAGCAAGTCAACACATCCAAAGGAGAATCAAATAGTGAAATTGATAAAACAGATAAAATTAATAAAGTTAATTCAAAAGGTAAACCGCAAAAACAGCAATTAGCTAGCAAGCTAGTTAATTTAAATAATACTATTGACATGAAAAGGAAATCAATAACAAAAATAAATACCATTAGAAGACCACATAGTATAATTAACAAACGAATCAAGCAACCTATAACCACAAGTACACCACTTCATGTGCAAACTAATAAATTATTTTAACCAACTACAAATGATAATTTGGACATCAGTGAAATAAGTAGAAGAGAATCTGTAAATACCAATAATCATAATAGCAGTAGTAGTAGTACCAGAAACCTAAGACGTTCTCGTAATTAAAAAAATTATATACATTTAAAATTGTTAATATTATTTAATTATGGTTGCAAAACACCAATATAATAAGTATATGATGTAATGTGCATCCAATAATTAAATACGCACATTATTTTTGTACAATATACAAAAATATTATAATCAATAATTAATATATATTTAGCCATTATTGTTGCACAGTGCACAAAAATAATGTGTTTAATTGATCAATAATAATCAATAATTTATACATTTTTATAATTATCAAGTATATATTTTTATACGATTGATTTTTGATATTTACAATTAAAATTCCTATATCCAATTAATTTAAATTAATTTTTATTTCATTCAGGACAATTACGATTTAATAGGAATTTTATTAATAATTCATTTCGTTTGAACATGTAACTGTTGTATATAATAAATAATAAATTTTTTTTCAAAATGTTAAAATTATATTCTACCTTCATTGATGTTATGTTTTTATTTACATTTTTTTATAATTTTAATCATAATAACATTGTAATATTTTTCATCCAAAATAATTGAATAAACAATTATTTATTAACTTCTAAGAAAGGAAATAAGGATATTTATTTACAAAATTTTTCTTATTAGAAATAATCAATTATATTTTTTAATGTCTTTACACTTTCTTAACAAATATTATTTATTTTTTATTTATTTATTTATTATAATCCTTTACCTGTCGGCTTAGGACTTTATTTTACATACGCATACAAATACATTAACATTTATAATTATATCACTAATTATACTATATTAATATCAGCACATTCTTTTCTTAATTGAATTATACATTTTAACACTGTTATTTCACTCGCATTCTGATTTAATACAGAGTTGACCTCACCATCAACCTTTACTTTACTATCACATTTCGTCAATATATGTTCCAACGTTTCATTTTCACTTTTACATACTCTACATAACTTTTCACTGTCATTTATCCAATACATATTAGCCTTCTCCTCATTCCCTAACCTAAACCTAGCCATTAAACTTACTTCCTTGTTATTTAACCCTTTGATTAAGTATTCAGGTACATTTTCACTTATTAAATACTTATATCTATTACAGCTTTTCGATAAATATATTCTCTGAAGTCTATGCTCTCTGTCTACTTGTAGCAACTTCATACAAACCACATTTATCAAACTTTCATTCTCTGACCTTAGTCGATTTCTTTCAGTTTTATCTAAATTTACTTTTTCCCAGCATTTATCCCTTTGTAATTCCCATTTCCCTTTTATACTTTTATTCTTATCTTTTTCTATTTCCTGTATACATTCTTTAACTAATAATTTATTTGAGATTCTCGCTTTTTCTTCATACGATACCGCTCTTTTCACAGCCTTTATGTTCGTAGCTATTTGTTTCGTTTCTTCCAACAATAAATAGTCAGCTGTATGTTTACTTAAACCTAACACCCACTTTAAATACTTTCTCTGTACTATATCTAAATCAGTCTCTTTCCTCCAGCCCCAAATCTCCGCCCCATAAAGTCCTACAGATTCAACTAAAGCTGTGTACAGTTTAATTCTCCTACTATATGAATTTTTAAATAATCGTCCGCCTATACTCCATGTATTCCTCATTACTACCTCAGCTTTTCGTTTTAATTCTTTAATTTGACTTTCATTACTTCCATTTTTTTGCAATACATACCCTAAATATTTTATCTCATTTACTTCCTCTATGTCATTTTCACCCCATTTCCAATTGCTTAATTTTTTCTTTCCTCTGCCTTTTTCAAATACAACTATCTTTGATTTTTCTGGACTTAAATCTAGTTCCTTTTTCTTTAAATATACCTTAAGTTTTTTTAACATATTGTCCAATTCGCACTTACTTGTTGCAATTAAAGCAATGTCGTCTGCATAAGTAATAGACCATATTTTAGTTTTTCCTACAACTATACCCCCCAACTGACCTTTACTCAGTTCGTTTTCTAGATCGTGTAAATAAATATTAAATAGACTTGGACTAAGTGGACACCCTTGCCTAACCCCCTTTGTAGTCCAAAATTCGGAAGTTACGTTACCATTTACTCTAACTTTATTTACTGTTTCTTCATAAGTTTGCAAAATCCTATTTTTTAATATATTTTCTACATTTAACTGCTCCATACAACTTCCTAACTTTTCTCTATTTACTTTGTCGAAAGCTCCTTTTAAATCCCCAAAAAATACAAAAAGTTTCCCTCCTTTTTTCTGTACCTCCCTATTAATTAAAAAATTCAAAATATATATACAATCAATAGTCCCCCTTCCTTTCCTAAATCCAAACTGAGTTTCACTTAATTTTCCTTCCATCATTTTATCTAACCTATCATTCAAAATACCTACATAAATCTTATAAGCCGTGTCCATTATAGTGATTCCCCTATAATTCTTTACATCAGTTTTATCTCCTCTTTTAAACACTGGACTTATTATGCCTACTTTCCAATCATCTACCATCACCTCCTTATTCCATATTAACTTAACCAATTTTTTATACGCTTCTGCTACTGCTGCTGTTGCGAATATCCAAGCCTCATTTTCAATTCCATCTTCTCCTACTGCTTTTTTCTTCTTTAAATTTATTATTTGGTTGTAAAACTCTTGATCCTGTATATCATTTTCTTCTTGATTTGATACACTAACTTCTTTAGTTAGTTTTTGAACAATCTTGGCACCAACTCCTTCTAGACTAGTCATAAAATGATTTTTCCAATCCTCAAGTTTTATACCATCTTCTATTCCATCTTTCTTATTTCTTCGTTTATTAATGTATTTCCAAACGTCAGCTTCCGCTTCTACCTGTCTTAATTCTTCTTCTTCGTCTTTTTCATGTTCCTTCTTTTTTAACCTGCACCATTCTTTATACTTCTTTTTTTCAGTTAAATATTGTGCTCTTGTTATGTGTCCGTTTTTAAATTCTCTTAATTTCGATCTTACAAATCTTTTTTTAATTTTCCAGTCATTATTATGCCAAATCCTTTCTCCTAATTTCCAGAATTTTATATTTCTTGACACTACCTTTTTTGAACTATTTATTTTATTTTTGATTTCTCTCCATATCTCATTCACTTCTGATTTGTCGCAGTTCCAATCTTTCAAATTGTTTACATAATACTTAATTCCGTCTTCAGTCCATTCTGCTCTCTTTAAAATATCATTTTGACTTAGTTCCTTTCTATCCACCTCACCTTCAATTTTAACTTATATTCTTAACAAATATATTATACTAAAATGTTCATCAACATTCTTCAATGAACTAATAATGCACAGTCTATTTGTTTTTAACTTGTTGGAAGCACTTCATCTCTGAAGGCAAGAGCAGAAACTACTTTTTGGTGTCCTTGATATTCTCTCTTCACAGTTCCTGTTGCCATATTCCATAATCTATATAATTTATATATGCTATATTCCATAATCTTGCAACACCATCCGACGAAGCAGTAAAAATGTATTGCGAATCAGCACTGAAAGCTACATCCCAAACCCATCGTTTAGCTTCGTGCTGTAGAACTTGCACCTCGGTAAAGTCTGTTGTTTTCCAAACTTTGGCAGTCTTATCTGCTGAAGTAGTAACATGAAGTGTACTATCAGGACTAAACTTACATCTAAGTGCATATGCTCTATGTGCATTTAACTTATGCCTAGGATTCAATTTTGTAGGTTCTTCACCGATACCACCGGTAAGTGTCCATATAAAACAATGACCTCTGTTGTTAACAGCAGCCATATAAGTCCCAACTGCATCAACTGCTATGTCTTGAATAGAAGCTTCTGCTTCAGGTATTAATTGCTCATTATGGTCTGACCTTAGATCCCACAAATGTATAACTCCACTTTTTGCTTGATACGTTTGATGACTGGGCTCCAGAATCTAAATTGTTAAATAAATAATTTTATTAACAAATAATTATATTATTTTTAACTTCTCTAAAATAATTTATTCAAATAATTAATAAACATTTCCTAAATTTTTTTTACTATTTTTATTTAAATCATGATACTTACAAATGTAGTAAAAATAAAAAATTTAAATAATTATTATACTGTACCTGTGAAAACTAGTCCAAAACCAAGAATTTGACAAACTTTTAAATTAGCAACATTAAACATAACCAATAATTGTCACTGACAGGTTCTGCTACGCGCATGTTTCTCGGCAAATTAGATGATTGACGACCGTGTAAGATAAAAGATGACCATTTAAGATAATAATGAAAAAATAACTAGATCACGCGTGTCTCACTCGCTCGTTCGTTTTCCCCTATAGCTCTGTCTCAACTTTTTCGAGTAGACATATATATACTTATAGGAGACGAAAAGGATATCGAAAAATACATAGCCCAGTAAAAGAATTTGACATCTCAGATATTTACATGAAATTTTATTTATTTAAGGGGGTTCCATACTCAATTTTTTAGGATTAATTAATAAAAAAGTAGAACAGTCTGTGAAAAAATAAGAGAAGAGGCGCCTTCGTTTATTGACAATCTAACTGTGTGCTGAATATTATATTAAAATATTATTGCGTTTTCGAGAAAAGTCTTACCAAAAATATCAAATCTTTTCACCTCGTTGAGGTTAGGTTCACATTTTTGGTAAGACTTTTCTCAAAAACGCAATATAATTTTAATCTGAAATTCAGCACACAGTTAGATTATTAATAAACGAAGGCGCCTCTTCTCTTATTTTTTCACATACTGTTTAATTTACAAATTTATTACTGATAATCACGATTGCCGATAAGGTAGGGAGGATAAATATTGACTATGGCACCCCGTTAAAGAGTATTACTAATCGTTATTATTACATATTTAATGTTCAATTTGTGTCTCTAGATAGTAATTTATAAAACACCTTCCCAAAGGTGTCAACATTCGCAAGTATGGTTTTTAATCACAGTTTAAAAAACTTTATCTGATAAAAGAAATCTTGAATTTCAACACCCACTTTTTTCTACTTACTATCATTTCAATTTAACATTTTTTTATATACTTTGTACTGAAGCTCTATAAAAAGTTTATACAATACAAAGTACTGCATTCAGAGTGGAATAATCGATAGTATTTTTACTACACCATAAAAATTTGTTTTTAATTAATCATTTATATATTTTTTGCGTCAACTTCGTAGAAAGTTTCTGCAATTGAAAGTACTGAAATCAAATTGGTATCGACAAGTATTTTTTTCCATACCATAAATTTGTTTTTATTAAAACATTTATATACCTTCCTTAAATTCCATAAAATGTTTCTGCAATTGAAAGTAATGAAATCAGAGTGTTATCGACAAGTATTTTTTTCCATACCATAAATTTGTTTTTAATTAAACATTTATATTCTTTGCTTTAACTCCATATAGAGTTTCTGCAATTGATAGTACTGAAATCAAAGTGATATTGATGTCTGGAAAGCTCTTTATAAAACACCTTCCACAAAGGTGTCAACCTTCGCAAGTATAGTTTCAAATTGCACTTTCAAAAATGTTATCTGATAACAAAAATCTTTAATTATTACTCCCATCCTATTTCTACTTATATTTTGCTTAAGCTCCATAAAAAGTTTCTGCAACAGAAACTACTGAAATCAAAACAATACAATCGATAAGTACTTTCTTATATACTAAACTCCATAAAAAGTTTATGCAATAGAAAGTACTAAAATCAAAGCGGAATAATCGACAAGTATTTTTTACCATACCGTAAATTTGTTTTTAATTAATCATTTATATATTTTTTTGCGTTAACTTTATAAAAAGTTTCTGTAATTGAAAGTACTGAAATCAAATTGAATCAACAAGTATTTATCTTTACAAATACAAATATTTATTAATTCAATTGAATACAAACATTTGTTCGGAATAGTATTCTACAAATTTTGTCCACATAAACAGAAACTTCTAATTTATTTTTTAGGGTTTCCTTTCAATAATTTATTTATTTGTTATTATTACATGTTTAATGTTCAATTTGTGTCTCTAGATAGTAATTTATAAAACACCTTCCACGAAGGTGTCAACATTCGCAAGTATGGTTTCTAATCACAGTTTAAAAAACTTTATCTGATAAATGAAATCTTGAATTCCTACTCCACCTTTTTCTACTTAATATTATGTCAATTTAACATTTTTTTATATACTTTGTACTGAAGCTCTATAAAAACTTTATACAATACAAAGTGCAGCATTCAGAGTGGAATAATCGATAAGTATTTTTACTATACCATAAATTTGTTTTTAATTAATCATTTATATATTTTTTGCGTTAACTTCGTAGAAAGTTTCTGCAATTGAAAGTCCTGAAATCAAATTGATATCGACAAGTATTTCTTACCATACCATCAATTTGTTTTTAATTAAACATTTATATACTTTGCTTTAACTCCACAAAGAGTTTTTATAATTAAAAGTACTGAAATATTTTTAAAAATAAAATATCTCTTAAATTGAATATTTTTTCAGAATTATATCCTACAAATTTACTTTTCGTTTCTAGTCCTGACATGTCTTACAGCAAAAAAAACAATTTTTTAATAATTTTATTAATTTCTGCAAAATTAATTTCTGTAAAACTATTGAACAGTAATTTCTCTCTTATTTATTCTGTAACGTGGTCCTCACTTTCGTGGCCCGTAAACCACGCTACTCGGTTCCACTTTCTTTAATAAATATATATATATATATATATATATATATATATATATATGACCTATAAATCCGGTAAAGACCGTATTTATAATTTCCTGGGCAGGTCTTACCAAATAATCAACAGCTTCCCGGTTCGACTCCTCAGGACGTGGCTCCAACGCCAATACGGAGGTGGCGAAACCAACGACGAATTTTATCTCCTTCAAGAATAAATTTCAAGAGTAAATTATCGAGGTATAGGTTAATAAATGAGAGAACGCAATAATTTAATTAAATCAAATCGGCAATTACTTTGATTTATTTATTCAAAATCACTTCAGATTCTGATCACTACGGGTGATCACCGTTACAATGTCTGTCGACGAAATAAATTTTATAAAGTGAATTTCCGCGAGCTAGCCCGATCTTCCGATCACCGATTATCTATTACTATTCAACTAATTCTATTTCCACATCTTATCAACTCCGTTAATAAATAATGAACCGATTCGCGACCCTTAAAGCGGACAAAATTAACTTCACGACACGTGCCAATATGGCGGCACGACTCGCAGGAGGTCTATACGCGACGCGCAAGAAATCCCCGGCGATTCTTTCAATTATTAATTAAATTGATGGCCGTGCAGCCCACTTACCGCAACGAAACAGACCTTCTTCAAAATAATACTCGACTACTACAATAACTGCTAATACAAATATATATCCTCCTACAGAACTATTATATCGCTCGGTGCGCTCGGTGAGACTATCTCGCTAGACTACGAATAACGAAATAACCCGTATTCCGTTGAGGAACTGACTTGCGCCTCCACCAATGCAACAGGTGTGTCTTCTTTCTCTCTCGTACACACACGCTGTAGATGGCTACTTCCCGCTCATTCCGTAGTTCCCCTCCTCGGTGCGCCGCCATATGCCGCGGCGTGTGTATGCGAGAGCAGCGAGCGCCGACCCCCTCTCTGCCGCGCTGACCCTAGTACACGAGCAGACGGCCGAGTCCGTTGCACGCGAGTCGGGCGTCGTTTGTTTACACGACGGCGAACGGGTTTTTCTTTTGTGTGTGTGAAGAGTGCGCCAGTTCCTGGGACATCGTCTTCGTGGCTGCCTTCGTTCTCCATCACCAGGTCGTCGGGAGATGGTATTGAATCAACGTGGGAACATGGTTGGTCGTTGGTGGCGGTGTAGTTGTATCATTTCTTCTAATTCGTTAAACTCCTTCCATTTTCCAATCCTCCGATTTCCTCAACAAATTAATAAAAACCCCATTAATTCCTTTCCTTTACATACTTAAATATCGGTGACGAGAATGGCTCGGGCCAGGATTCGTAGCCGGTGTTTACTTCCTTCCTAACCTCTATTCCCATATCCTATATATAATATCCTACACAAATACACAACTTCCTTACTGCAACTAAACTTTATCCCTCTATAAATCCTACTATCCTAACCTTATATATATTCTAGTTTTATTTATTATCAACCTTTCAGGTAACCAAGACTCCCAAGGAGCGGACCCAGGACCAAAAGGTTCACCCAGGACTCATCGCCTCGAGGGGGAATGGAATCACCATGGGCAGTACCCAGGACTCATCGCTTCCAAGGACAGGACTCACCGGGATAGCATCGTTGGATCACCCAGGACTCATCGTCTCATAGGTATGATATTGTATTATAATCTTATTTCATTTCTATCTATTTCCTCTACGCTAACCTTATAACTAACTATATACACTAATAACTCTTTTTCTTATTTCAGGTATGTCCCTTTGACAAGGCTCCCCTCCATACATAAATTATAAATTAATAATGGTGTGAGGTTTACCTCACAATTCTCTTTCAGTAAACAATGTCTATTTTTGCCATGTCTTACTGCAATAGATAAACAATTATATAAAATAATATAATAATATTCATTTGTCAAAATTAATTTCTGCAAAACTAATAAAAAAAATTTCTCTCTTTTTTATTCTCTTTAAATAAAATAATAGTTGCACCACCGTTGGCTTTCAAATGCAGAAACTGTATATGGAGTTGAAGCAAAATATATAAATGTTTAATTAAAAACAAATTTATGTTAATTTAAACATTAATTTAAAAAATATTTCACTGGAGCCAAATCAAGCTCTGTTTTCCAAACACACGATGGTCTAATTCTTAGACTATGTAAATAATTTTAGAACTTCTTCAATTATATATAATTTATAAGCAACTAAGTGGTACATACAACTTTTGTTCGAAAACATATATATTGCATTTTATTATCTTCAGGATTTGCGATTCGAGAGCAGACGGAAGTTACCCCTTCCGAAGGATTCAAATGATACAAATCATTTTATATTTCAGGACATGTATTTTAGTATTTGACTCTATAAAAGGAATAAGTTCGCAAAGTAATGTAGACGTGCTTATACAATATTTAGAGTGTGAATACCGAGCAAAAGTAGACAATGGTTCCAAAAATCAATTACAGCATTATTCGTGTATTTGGCCAGCAGTTCCTCAACAAGCGAACAGTACTGATTGCGGAATTTATGTACTTCAGTACGTTGAAAGTTTCTTTTTGGTAAGCATTTTTTAGATCACATATTATCATTTCTTCAACACTAGAAGAAACAAATCAAATTTTTTACGTATTCTTGCTTATCATTAATAAAACAGCTTTTTTATTTAACGCAAAATAAATTGTATTTCGTTAGAGATTTTTATAATTGATTTTATCCTTTTCTTCTTAATGTACATATTTTTTTATTCGTAATTAATCCTACATTCATGTGTTTAATAATAAAAGGCACTTAGTAATCGTGCCCTTACAAAAAAACCTGTAGTACAATTATAGAGTAAAATCCTACACGTCTTGTAAAGATTAAGAAAAATCCTACAAAAGTCTATGCAGAATTATATATCAGACAGTTCTTCTGACGGAATATCCTGCAGGATTCCTTATTTAGAAAATTGCACATTGTCCTGCACATTTTTTCGTAATGACAGCGACATTTCGATAGATTCTCAATATCCTCATAACGTAAAAAAATAGTAACGTGAAACTTAATACATGTTTTAGTGTTTCGCTTAATTTAAAATTTAAAATGAATTATTTTAAATTTTGACTCTAAATGAATTATTTGAAAAATGAATTATTATTTATATTTCAGAATCCGATTTGAGATCATAGCTGCATTCCAACATTAATTCATTTGGTTTCCTGCAGAAAAAATACAACGAAAAGAAATTGCGCCTTTAATTGTTCAAAAAGCCAATAAAAATCATTTTCCACTTACCTTCCTATCTTTTATTATTCCTATTAAATATTAAAATTATATATAACAATTTAAATCTCCAAAATCTTAATAATAGAATTCGTCACATCATCTTCTCATTCATGATTGATCTCAGTAAATTTTACCTCAATAATATAAATATTAATGGTCCTAAGAAATATATTTATCATTTATTTAAACAATTAATATTGATAATCGTAATAAAACTTTCTGAATGGTAATTCAAATCTAAATGTTTGCATAATTCACTCGAACTTCTAATTCCATTTCGTTCCGCGATTTCATAGAGTTTCTGCTTTGTCGGCAACTGCACTTGTTTAGCTGGTCCGCCGGATAAAATATTTTGCCTACAATTGTAGCACAATTTTTCTCCCGAGTTTTTCCTGGGACAGTCACGACTAATATGCCGATATGCGTGACACTCGTAGCAACGCATCCCTTCTATTTGTGCGGCAGCCGGAGCTACTCTAGGCTCCATACAAGTGCTCACTGTCGCACCTCCGCTTCTCTTCCTCATCGCTTCATGCTGTAAAAGAAATGTTTTTAATTGATTATAGTTTAGATCCTTACCCGTCGCGTTTTTGTTCACAAAATTAAGTTCGTGAATCTGTGGCACTTCTCGTACTATTGCATTATAAAAGGCATCACGAATCTCAGATTCAGCAAACGGCTGAGTACAAGGAATATTATTATGTGTTCTAATTATCTCATCAAATTTGTCAACGTAAACTGACACTCTCTCTTTACGTTTGAACACCAAAGAATACAACTGTTTCCTTAAGTTAACAGACGATAAACTACATTCACATCTCTTAATTTTCTTAATTTTTTTCAGCATCTCTTTCGGGTCTTTTATATCAATTAATTTGGCATGTTAATTTTGTTTTATGATTTATTAAATTATCTCTGACTTTAAACTGATCTCGCGTTAACATTTCTCTTTCCGTCGCGTCTCGTTTTTCAGAGTCTTCATCAACAATATACAGTAAATCCAAGGCAATTAATTCCGAAGTAAAGTAATCAATAAACAGTTCGTATTTCATTTGTACCGATAATTTATAATCTCCCTTTGTACTCGAATCTCTCACAGTCAGTAATTTAATCGCGTCTTTAAACTTACTCATGTTATTGGATTTATTAAAATTTTTAGTTTTCGAATTATTTTCTTTCTCTATTTCTGATCTAATTAATTTTATTATATCCGCTTTCGATATAATGTCATGCCCCAAATTTTCCGTCGAATTATGTGCAATATCTTCAAAATCATTTTCATTATTATCATAAAACTCATCTCTTACCTCTTTCATTTCCCTCAACACCTCTCGTTCTTCACGAATGCATCCTCTCATCTCCGAACACATTCGTCTCATCTCATCGTTGAGGTTGCGCATCTCATCAATATTTTCTCTCAAGTTGTTTTGTTGTGATATGTCGCGTCCCGACATTGAATCCAAGAAATTGTTTATGTCCGTGACCACCATGTCTACCCGGATCATCAAATTCGCAACAGGTTGCATTTTCTCCTCAATAACTTGAGTGACTCTTTCCATCTCATTTCTCGTCTCATCCATCTCATCTGAAAAATCATCTCTTTTAATATTAGGCAATTTAGTTTTGTTTTTAATTCGCATGCTTATGTTGCATTTTTCATCAGCAATAACCAACGGCGCATTTTTATTTAACACATTCGCTTCTCTGAAATTTCGCTTCCCGTTTATTATCGAATCTCGTTTATCGCTCATCTCAGAGTCCGTTTCGCATTCAATATCTCTGCCCATCTCTTCACCGTTCACGTCCACGTCTCTCAGGTCGACCTCAAACGCATCATCGTTCAACTCATCGCTTGTAATACCCATCTCTTTCGCATCATTCAAATCCCATTCAATCATTTCAGATTTTACTAAATTGCCTAATTCGGTAGAGGGGTAAGTAATTAGCTGGTTTTTGACCGGAATGGTCAGTACTTCCCTTTTATTGCGCCTAGCCTTGATTGCTTCAGATACCACTCGAATCTGATCTCCTGATAGGTGATCCATATCTGAAAACATGTATCGCAATCAGCTGATGGTTCAACCTCTCGAACACAAAGCTGTTAAACCATCAGCGAATGTAGACAACTAACACTTGAACACAAAGTGTAGCCAACCACATCCCCACTAATGCACTGCGAGAACGTACGACGCCTGCAGCACATCAGCAGACCAGCTGTGCCGATGAATGCAATCTTTTTTTAAAAAACTTTAATAATTATTATTTATTATGTACACAGGGTACATGTGAATCCGGATTCTGTTGTGAAAATTATTTATTTTCCAGAAGGTCTAGACCAACCATCTACCCGGGGAAACTCTTCTCATGTCAATTCTCATTTTTAAAAAGCGCATCACTTTGTTAACGTTAACTTTTACTTAACATCCTTTTAAAGTTGCTTAGTCATTTGTTTGACCGATATTGTATCGCATGCGGTACAAGAAAGAGGAAAAAGAAAAAAAAAGAAAAGGAAGATCAGCTGATCCGAATTTAGCGCGCAAAATCCTGCCTACCTAGACTTTCGTCTACCCTGCTTCGCGTTTCTTTGCCTCAAGAACGCCCCGCTCCGCGCTCACCTAGTCTCGCTCGTTTCCCTACTACATACGTACGCCTCTCCGCTCTCTTTCCCACTTCGCGCGCGCCCGAACTCGCGCTTCTCCCGTACACGCCCTTCTCCCGTACTCGCCCTTCTCTCTCTTTCTCGAGTTTTCCCGAGCTCGTTCGGCCGCTCTCGCCTTGCGCTCTCCTTCTAACTCGCACTCACGCTCTCCTTCTCTCTCGCACTCTCGCTTTTCTTCTCACTCGCACTCTCGCTCTGCTATTCCTACTTCGTCGCTCACGTGTTCCCGCCGCATGCAATACCCGGTACAAACAAACGCTCTGACCTTTCCAAAGTCCTGTTCCACGAATTTTTCGGACGAAAGACAAACGTGTCTATGAACATTTTTTCACATCACACTCACAATTTTTCGCATCTAGGCTTTTCTCGTCGCATCAACACAAGATTAATAATAGATTAATAAAAAAATTAATACAATTAATAAACCATGAATACCGGCCGGTGAATTTGCATAACATGTCTGTCTAAGATCGCATCGCACAACGATATCGTTTTAAACACAAATCACCGCATCGCTATAAATCGATTTTCACTTCACTTTATTAAGAATTTTCACATACCTTGGTGATGCTGCTCGTCGCCTTCTCTCCTTCTTCTGATATCCTGGTTATGCACGACTCTTATCAAAAAAGGAACCTTCTCTGAATTCCCCGCGCAAATGGAAGCGGTGGTGGGCCGATAACCTGATGGATTGTTGGGTGTTGGCAGCAATAAAAACACGCCTCACTACACTTCACTTTGTTTAATATAAAAATAATAAGATAATAAAAGTACGAGATAATAAAAGTACAAGATAATAAAAGTACAAGATAATAAAAACAAGATCTCGCGGTGGCGCCAAAACGATCAACTCAGATCGGTAGCTGAGGAGAGAGTGTTAGTCCTACGACTAACACCGTGTGTCGCAACGGTATAATGAGTGGAGGGGGAAATCGACCTAAGGGCCGATCGCAATTCCATCAGTAACATTCGTTGCTAATTTTGTCTAGAATTTATTCTTCTGGGTTAGAATTTCTAATTTCAAGGTGAATGTTATATAAACTACATGTCAATATTCAACTTGAAAAAAGTGCAAGTGCGCCACAATTGATTTTTTTATCCAAAAATCTAAAAGAAAGCTTGGAGCAATACCTTTCAAATGGTCTGTACCATTTTTATGGCCTTCAATTCTGTAAAAAGTTATGATAATTTAAAGAAAGAGAAAATATTCACGAAAATTAACATGGTAATTCCCATTTAAATTTTTTAAAAAATTTCGGGTTTTTTTAAATTATCATAACTTTTTACAGAATTGGAAGCCATAAAAATGCTACATACCATTTAAAAGGTATTGCTTCAAGCTTTCTTTTAGACTTATGGATAAAAAAATCAATTGTGGCGCACTTGCACTTTTTTCAAGTTGAATATTGACATGTAGTTTATGTAACATTGACCTTGAGATTAGAAATTCTAACCCAGAAGAATAAATTTTAGATATAATTAGCAACGAATGTTACATATAATGTTCTATAGTAAAAGTTGATAGATTTTGAGTTATATAGCGGTAAACCCAGCTGGTGTTGAAAAAAATATGGAAAAATTCACTTTTTGAGGTTAGAATAACTTTTGAGCAAATAGATTCCAGTACCTAAAAATTTTTTTCTGTATTCTGAAAAACATTTGCAATGTGTACCCAAAATTTGATGCATTTTAAAATTTTGATCGGACCACTTCGCGTTACCGCGTTATATTTTGATATCATTAGACGTTAGTTCTTTGTTTATAAACATCCCTAGTCATGAGGTTCTCAATAGTTTAGATAAACGCTTTATTCATATTCAAAATAAATGTAAAATCCCCTTTCATAATATCCGCAAAAATATAGAATTTTTATTTAATAATGTTTTATTTACTTTCAATAATGTCATTTACAAACAAATATTCGGATCTCCAATGGGATCGCCTATATCACCATTACTTGCGGATTTAGTAATAAATGATCTTGAGACCCACTGTTTAAAAGAATTAAAAAGTAAACACAATTGCAAACCAATTTTTATTATAAATATGTAGATGACACAATTTTATGCGTGGACAGTTCTCAATATCTTTAACAATTATAATAAACACCACAAATTTACATATGAAATAGAAAATAATAATTGTATAAATTTTCTTGATCTCACATTAATCAAAGAAAACAGTAGTATTATTACAAATTGGTATAGAAAACCAACTATTTCTAACCGGTTATTAAATTTTAATGCTAATCACACAATACAACAGAAACGTAATATTATTTATAATTTAGTAGATAGGGCAATGATATTGTCACAAAAACAGTTTCATAAAGAGAATCTAAATATCATTATAGATATACTAAAAAGCAATGATTATCCTATTGAATTTATAAATACAGCAATAAATAAAAGAAAACGCAATATTACAATTAAAAACAATGTTAAAATAGATAAAAAAATCCCAATATGTACCATATCACTAGCTTATAATAAAGAGTTTTTCAATAAATGTTCCCGAATGCTAAGAAAATATAATAATAACACTATTCCATTAATTAATCACAAACTTGATACTATTATAAAATTAGGCAAAGATAAAACATCAAAATGGGAGGAGACAGGGGTAGATTACAAGTTATCTTGTATTAAATGCCCGGCTATTTATATTGGAGGAACAAAACGCAAACATACGTAACATTTATTATACGTGTATATATCGAAATATGGATTATAATAGATAATAGAAAATGCATATAAGTGAAATACGTTATTTTTTAGTTTTTATTTTGGAAAAAAATAGTCACACTATTTTTATTATGATGCTATCGACATAAGTGGTGCCATCTACGATCACTTCGATTACGACTTGCCATAGATGGCGCTCTTGATGATAGTTATTATTTCTTATATATAACCAGCATTACCGGCGATCAGAACGGTAAAATCGCAGAATTGACTATTTACTAATTCAACAATGGAGGGTGAAAATTACAAAATAAATGAATGAATTTGCATACTTGCGTAATCCCTACGACAAAGTATTTACCTGGAGCTGTAGACGGAGAGGCTATTAGTCACCGAGGTTGACGTCGTCGAGGAGAGCGGGATGACTCGGCTCAGAGCAGCGATGTGGCGGCGGGTGAGTTTGTACCTGAAACTCACACCGTATAACTTAGTTGAAGAACGCAAGAAGGAACGAGGTAATAGTCACCTGGTAGGAAGTATACATCATCTCCGAGACTTGTACTGCACCAGGTCAACGTTCGCTTACAGCATGATCACCGCTACAGCCTGAACATCGCGGTACTCGACACGCTCGCTCGATGCAAGATCGATGTACCGCGTACAAGTACGTACTGAGCAGGCGCGCGGTACAATCGCGGCTCTCGAGCACGCCGAGAGCCAGAGCTCTACGGTCCGCCATCCTGATCGGATAATTTTGGTAGTGAGAAGCCGCAGTATATCCCTCGTAGTGAACGAGAGTGAGAGAGAAAAAATCGAGAGCGTGATTAAGACCCCGGAAATATCTCCGAGCATCGCCGTACAAAAGGTTGGTGATTGTTCACTTTTGCCGCTTAAGGTACCGCCGCGTACCTTGTTCGTGTGTGCGAGATCCTGGTCCCCTCCTTCTCCTTCCCCTTCCCCTCTCTCACAGCGAACCGATAGCAGGACAACGGAGCAATTTTCTAAGTTACGATAACCCGCGAGTTATCGCTTACTCGTCGCGAATCAATGCGGCTCACGCCCACCCCGTCATAGTAGCTTGTAGTATAGTTGTAATAAATCTTTTAATCAACGTATCTGTAATTAATAATTTGCAACCTGATCCCCAGTGCAGCGTCACAATATATATATATTGTGACGGGCACGGATATCCCGTCTTACACATAATTAATTTATTTGTTTGCAGGTATCTTGTATTCGCTAATTATCTGAAAATTGAAGTGTCGGAGTACGTATGTGAGTGCGTCATGCCCCACATACGTCACCGTAATTAAAATTTTGTTATGTGTGTATAGATATATATATATATATATATATATATATATATATATTGGGGTTTCGCATTCATATCTGAGAGCAAATAAAAGGAGAATAAAATTCAAATAAAGAAAATAAATTTATTTAAATCTATAAGTAATAATATCATTTATATACATGAAAGACATTTTGGGCTGATTTGTATGGAACGCGCAATGTCTCCACACAAAACAGCGGACAAGGTAAAGGAAAATCGAGTAAGAAGGCTGAGGGTACGGCACCCTAGTAATAAGGGACCGCAACACAGCAAATGAGCGCGGGCTTGCTCTCTTGTGCCGCTCAACGGCGAATGCTCCTACTGGTAATGCGACAGTGGCTTAAGTAGGCTTGGCGAAGCTTCCCCTTCTACGAGCGTGACGTCACATTATTCGTTTGGTTTCTGCTTCTTGTCTTTCAGCTATAGAAGCAGTTTAGATGATTTTATTTTATCGGCATTAAGAGAGTAAGTTTATTACAATTTCTGTTTATTATAAACAATTAAACATTGTAGGTTTAATTGTTCATTTAACAATTATTTATAAAAAACTCAAATGTGCTCCGATTGAGCTTAAAATTTGAGTATAGAGAGAGGACATCTCAAACTAAAAAATAAAATTATATTTCACCAAATTCTATGCTTATTGCATAGAATTTGTTGTAAATAAATTGATTTAGACAAATAAAAATTGTGTCCGAACCGGGATTCGAACACACGATGTTCGTGTTTATAGTCGAGCATGCTAACCACTATGCTTCGCTACTGTTTACATACGCATGCGACTATACGTCTAGATTAGCTTAGACATGATAATTACAATATATATGTTTATATATATATATATATATATATATATATATATATACTAGGGGGGCTTCGCCCCCCTGCGCGCTTCGCGCGCCAACCCCCTATTTTTAATTTCGAAAAAGGTTTTTCGTAATTAATTTATTTAAAATAATGTTTTAAATTGTATTATTTTTTCACTATCATGGACACCTTAAAAATTAAACAGATTCACACAACACCTTGGAGGTATTGCTATAGTTATTATAATTTATAAATAAAAGTTTACCAAAATTTAGTACAATGAAATCAGAATAAAAATAATAAAAAAAATAGAGACATATTAAATGTTAACTGTAAATTTTAAACTATATGAATTCTTATAAAGCTTACATTTATATTTTAATAATTATA
>CM047430.1:3042868-3375368 GCA_026168455.1 Theocolax elegans | reverse complement strand
CACGTAAAGGCGGAGGCGGCGGTATCCTTTACTTAGCGAACGCGAACGAAAATAAAAGGGCAAACAATAAAAATAGAAACACGATGTTTAATTAAAAATAAAAAAACCAAGAGTATATTATCAAATTAAAGGTCATACACGCGTGCCGCCGCACGCGGGATCGCAGGTCGATACGCGAAATAAATAAAGATAGATAGATAGATTGGATATAAGTTTATTTGTACATTACAAAAAATAATAATTACAATGTAATTAAATATAAATAAAATCTGAATAAAATACAAGTCATCAGGCGCAAGTGATATCACAGTCAAATATATAACATTAAGGTAACAATATCACAGCCAACTAATAATACGTATACGGTGAAAATCACAGTAAGTCAGAAGTATAAGTGAATACAAATAAAACAACCGTCGGTTACATCTATCAGTCCTAATTATAAAATTAGACAAAACAGTACATTAACGATTTAAACTAATCAAGTGCCAAGAGGTGTCTCCGCGTCGCGGCCTTGAAACCTTTTAGCGATGGTAGACCACGAATTTCCGTCGGTAAGGAGTTCCACAGATGCGCACCTTGAACCTGGAGAGAGCGTTTACCAGTCTCTGTGCGCATCATGGGAGGCGCGAGTTTCCTTATGACCCCCCTTCCAGAATTCTTGGGACCACACCTAGAAAAGAGACTTTCCAGGTACGCCGGAACACGCATACGCACAATTTTGTACATAAGTACACAAAGAATATTTGTGGGGCGTCACGTGATCATCCCTCCTAATACCACAAACGTAACGCACAAATGTATTTTGTAAGATCTGTAGGCGGTCACGGGTCTCCTGCGAAGCATCCAGCATAACCACTGAACAATAGTCTAAAGAGAGAAAGAGAGAGAGAGACTACAGAACTGGCACTTACAGTGCGTGAGCCGCGATGTATAGTTAAATAACCAGGCGAAGTCTGCGTAGTCGCTACTCTCCTTAGCTTCCTGGGCTGCGTCGTCGCCGAACAAACTATTATAGCTTCACTGGGTCACCAGCACAGCACCAGATTCACAAGCACGGGGCGATCAAAAATATGGAGAGAAGAATAAACAAGAAAGTTTCTCACGACGGTTGAGATTAATCACACGGTTGATATCAGTCTCACGGTTGAATTCAATCTCTTGACGGTTGATATCAGTCTAAGTGTTCTCGCACTTACAAACCGAAAACTCTTTCTCTCTCTTTCCCTACTTTTACCTTTACGAAGGTCCGCAAAAATCGCCGAAAATCGTCGAACGTTGACCTGTAACAGCTGTAAAGATTAATACACAGGATAGACAGAGAGAGAATGTAACGAGCAATGTAATATAATCAAATATTACATTGATTCGTTACAATAATAATTAAAAATAACCGTTGGAACGCGTTGTGGAGGATTCGAGCGAACCTCTTATTTATTTTAAATTGATTAAATGTCGGCGGGAGCGGGGATAACAATTAAAACACAATAATTTAAAATAAATATAAAAGATACATTTATTTAACTAATTTTACAATATGGCCATCCAGGCTGTGTGCCGCGACAATAATTATTTCGCGCGGACGGAAGTATCGGGAGTCGACCGGATCGAGTTCCTCGCTTGCGGTTGACTATGCCTCGATTTCTGCAATTCTGGTACCGGCGTACCCGAATACACTCCCGAGTTCACACACTCTCATACACTCGGAAAGGGGGGGACGCGCTGTAATATAATTGAACTTACCAGCCGATCCGTGTCCTGGTGACCTCCTGGGCAACGGAAGACCGACGTCGGCTGCGGTGCTGGTTAGGCGGCCCAATGACTCGCGAACCGCGTCAACACTCACGTACATTCCCGTCCTTTTCACACACCAAAGTCACTCACGGCACACTTCGTGAGGACGATCCGGGTTGATGGACGATGACTTTGGCGCCTCAGGCGCCTTATTAGCCGTTGTGACGGAAATCGTCACACAGTCTATTCACGACGAATAGAATATTTAAATTCGCGAATTGTAAGTCGTCGGAGCCTTTTGTATGTCAAGGCCAACCGACGACACTTGTTTTTTTTATACATGTGTACAATTATGCGCGCAATAGTACGTAGGGATGAGAGCGCGAGAGTGTATGTGTGTTTCCCACTCTCATGCCTTTTTCGGAAAATTAGGCAATTGCCTAATCAGTACGTCCCGATCCGCCGCTCGAGGTGGATGAACAAACCCGGTGTCGATTTATCGCTCGTATACGGCTAAGAAAAGGCGCGTGAGGCGCAAAAGCCGTCGGTATCTGGATCGTTCTCGCGTGGTGAGCCGTGACTGATTTGGTGTGTGACAGGAAGGGGTTGTGCGTGAGTGTAGACGCGGTTCGCGGAGCACTCACCGCGGCATTGGACCGCCTTTTCAATACCGCAGCCAACGTTGGTCCTCCGTTGCCCAGTAGGACACAGGGACACGGATCGGCTGGGCCATCCACGGGGCGCATCCCGGCAAGTTTGTTTATATTACCGTGCGTTCCGCCCCCCTTCCCCGAGTGTGTGTGTATGAACTTGGGAGTGTGTTCGGGTACGCCAGTACTCGAACAGCGGTTCCTGGGAGTTGAAACCCGTCGCAGGCGAGGATCTCGATCCGACAGGTTTCCCGGGACTTCCGCCCGCGCGAAAGATTATTGTCGCGGCACGAGGCCTGGATGGCCAAATGTTAATTATATTAAACTAAATGTTTAATTCATTTTTATTTTAATTATTGTGTGTAATTATTATTATTTCTCCCCGCTCCTGCCGACTATTAATTTAATTTAAAATATATCATGTCGAGGCAAGGAGGATCGCCCGAATCCTTCACACCGTTCGTCCCAGCGAACTCGTGTTCCTGGCGACAGCCCGCAGTTCGCGATAACAATAACAGTTAATTGTGTGCGCGGTATTAGGCAACGCGGCCCAACGGTCATTATTAATTATAAATATTAATTAATTTTACCGGGTACGCGAATACCACGTCACACCGTAAACAACGATAACTCGGCACCGGATAGTTGTGTCCGCCTCGAGCGGTGGATCGGGACATACTAAATTAGGCAATCGCCTAATTTTCCGAAAAAGAGATGAGAGTGAGGACACGCACACACTCTCTCTCTCTCTCTCTCTCGTGCTCTCATCCCTACGTACTATTGCGCGCGTAATTGTACACTTGAGTTCAAGTAACCATATGTCGTCGGTTGGCCTTGACATACGAAAGGCTTCGACGACTTACAATAAGCGAATTTAAATATTCTATTAGTCATTAATAGATTGTGTGACGATTTCCGTCACAAAGCCCCCCCATAAACTCCATTTCCATTCGGAAGGCCGAGTCGAAAGGAAGGCACATTCTATGCACGACTGCGCGCTGTACGCTTCTCTTCTTTTCTTCAATTGGAGGCTGCTTCAATGATTCTTCGTGCTTCGTATAATATTGATATGGCATACAGTCACCAAGCCTAGCCTTCGCTGACTGTTCTCACGTACGCCGATACGTTTTCCCTACCACTTTACATGGTAACCCGAGGCGGTACATATCTCTTCACATCGGATATGTGTACCTCGGTCCGTTTCCGACCAGACTCTTTTAGCCCCAGCACTACTGGAAATAGTACTTTTTTAACTTCAAAGGATCTGTCATGCTTTGGTGCCAGTTTAGCAGAAATGCCCTACGCACCTTAGGAAAGTGTCCGGCAAATTTAAATCATAAGACTTGAGGACCTGCTTGAGACTCAATAGTACAATAGTAATCTCTTGCAACGCGTTCGTAAGTTTTTTCAATTGCCATGTGGCCCATAGCTGGGTGGAAATGGGAAACTACTAGAACTCAGTTCCTCATCTTCTCGTTCTGTTACAGAATCCAGGAGTTTACCGCTTGTAGAACGATATAGCATATCATCCTCAATTTTCCACTCCGGAAATCTTCGAGGGCATGAGCGCACATCGTTTAATTTAGCAATATACCATGGGTATGTAATTACTTCGAACGAGGCAATCTCTTCTTCGTCGGGCTCTGGGTTGATGGCACGAGAAAGCGCGTCTGAGACGTAGTGCAAAGCTTCTTTGTTATGCACAATTTCAAAGTCCCATTGCTGCATTTCAAGTATCATCGTGCCAACCTACCCGACGGTCCTTGAGAGTTTTGAGCCTCAATGTATAGTTCCAATTTCTTAATAGCCTATATGAAAGCCAAACATTCTTTTTTCGTTATCTTGTAATTGTGTTTAGTAATCGTCTGACGTAGACAATCGGATGCTCGAAACCCTCGTCGTCCAGTTGCGTCAACACCGCACCTATTGCTAAGTCACTAGCTTCACTTTGGACGGTAAATGGCTTAGTAAAATCTGGACGGGCTAATACAGGCGCCTCAGCTAACGCAACTCTAAGCTGGCGAAACGCCTCCTCCTGCTCCTCGCCCCAATCCCAAGCTTGGTCTTTACGCAGCAACTTGGTAAGGGGAGCTTTAATATCAGCTTCCCGATTAACGAATCGAGAGTACCAGCCTACCATCCCAAGGAAGGATCTCAGCTGTTTGACATTACGAAGAGTACGGTAATTAAGGACTGGAGCGACTCGTTCCTGATCAACAAAACTCACACTTCTCTCGATTCACTTCGAGTCCAGCGTCATTCAACGTCCTTAGTACGTCTTCGAGCCATTTTAGATGGTTCTCAAAAGTTTCGGTAATACCGATCAAATTATCTAGGTAACCAATCACATGAGGTTCCACCTTAGGCCCGAAAATTGCATCTATAAGCCGTGCAAAGATCACAGGAGCATTCATGAGGCCAAAAGGCATTCTCGTGAACTGCCACAGCCCGCACCCTGGTAGAGCAAATGCAGTATAATTCTTAAGATCAATTTTCGATATATACCTTGCATTGTGCAGCTTATCCAATATAGTATCCATATTAGGGATTGGATAAGAATCATGTTTTGTGACTGCATTAAGGTCTCGACAATCGATACAGAAGCGATAACTTCCTTCGTCCTTGCGGACGATGATCGGAGCAGCTGACTAATCACTCGCAATCAGTTAAATAATGCCCTTATCAAACATCTTTTTGACCTTACTCTGGGCAAATTCGAGGACCTTGGGAGACATGCGTCTTGACTTATGACGAACCGGTCTTGCACCAGACTCAACCTCTGTGTGGTACTTCGTTCACGTCGTAAAGCCGTGGACGTCTCCCGAGGCTAAGAGTATGCTTTCAACTAACTCTTTGACTTGTTTCCATTGGTCGTCTTATATCTCAATTGTACCATCACATTAAGCGGAAATCCTCGAATCAATGTCATGCGCTGTATCTCTAACAAAGTGTCTCCAATCACTCTCGCCAGTACGCCAGATAGCTTCGCCTAATTTGACTTAACCAACGCCTAATTTAACTAACGTTGTAGAAAATCCATGCCGAGAATGATAGAATGCTCAATATTCTCTACAATTTTCAGTTGGATATTGCCAACAAGGCCTTCTACACAGAATAGAATGTCGAAAAGGCCAAGGACTTAAGTGCTGGTCCAGCCACACCTTTCAGGATAACCTTGACAGGTCTCCATTTAAACTTGTACTGTTCGACAACATCTGATCGTGCAAGAGAGACCATGGCGCCAGGATCGAAAAGTGCTTTAAAGTCCTTTCTACCGAGTCGTACCAAATGGAATAGCCGGTTATCCGATTGGATTCCACCAATTATCTGATCGTTTTGACTATAGTCGTTGGGAGTCGATGCCGTGTGCGTCATTTTAGACGTACTTGGTACGGCATCTGCCTCACCCCCTGAACTGTATTTCTCGGCAACGAGTTTGTACGTTTCATGTTATGCACACCATCAACAACTACCTTCTCAACCAAGGGCTGGTTGTTGAGGCAATTTCCTTCTCCACCAAGGGCTTCTTGTCCTCTTTACTAGGTGTGTCACAATGGGAAGAGGATGAGCAACAACCAAAGTCGTTCACTCCGATGGTGCTAATCGGCTGAGATAACGATCTCTTTACGCCTTCTTCACCAATTATATCTCTAATAGCAGAATATATGTGCCTTTGGAATTTCTTAGCCTCACGCTTTTTTGGTCTAATAAGACTCCTTGTTATTTTTTACCTTGCAAAGCTTGGGTGGGATTAACAGGTTGTGTTCTAAGAACTTTTCCATTTGTTGAATCTCCAGGTTCCGTACACTCAGACTTACTTTCAACATCAACTTTGGTCTGAGTGGGAATTTGATCTCCGTTAAGGACTTTAGAAAAATATAATTTTTTTTTCACATAATTTATTTGCACTGCTTTATATATTTGGTTATGTATAGTTGTTTTTTTTGGTACGCTGGGTAATATTATATATAAAAATAATTCATTTTCCCTCTCCTTCTAACCCATACAGCTGTAATAACAAAGTGTTTTATAATTTCTTTTGTGTGCTTCTATAAGAGAATATTATTTTTTTAAAATTGTAATACACATAATTGAAACACGAAATCGCATTTTACAGTTATATTGTCGCGTCCCGACATGTATTGTTATTATACGTAAAAAGTACTGCGTAGTTTAGAATAAAAATACGGCGTAAAAGACGAACAAAATAAGGTTGATAAAGAATGATTCGAAGTAAATGCAGTAATATAAAATATAATTTATAGAGCTAAGGGACAGATTAATTTACGAGTGTTTCAAACGAAAAAGAGACTGATAAGTAGAGTTGAAGATATTATTCTAAGCCAATACGCATATAAGCGGGATCGCTGATAGTGAAATCGAAACGAAGGGTTGCGCAAGAGTTCTTTTTGTACTGCATTATAGAATCAATGTTCGGAGAAGAGCCGGCGATGGGAAACATGGACTAGAAAACTCGAGTATTAGAAGGAAGTAATAAATTAAGCCGTTCTTTGGGTAATGTCGCAGTAATAAAAGTGGGACAGAAAATTCTCCGAATGAACTACGAAGCGTGTCACACCGCACTGGGGATCAGGGTGCGGGTGATGAAATCGATGTCAATTATTAACTGATATAATTTAATTACACTGGTAGACAGTCGTGTTCGCGGCTATATATTAACGGCTGCTAGCTATTATCAATTACGCTTAATTAATTATAATAGTTGTCAGGGCTCGTAATTTGGCTCGGTAGAATTGCACGCGCGGCGATATAGTTAATACACGATCGAATACCCGCTCGGTCGACGAAAATGGCGACGCCGGCCACGTGTGCGAATACGCGCAAAAGGGGAAATAGCAGCACACACGCTTTACGAGGAGAGGAACACGGGTATAGGTAGCACGTTGCACAAACCTTGTACTGCGAATTCACTCTCTGGGTTGCACTCGGTGCATACTCTGCAGACTTCCTTATCGTACGGAAAACGGTCGAACGGCCCACAAAATCTCGCCTCGTTGCGTCTAATCACGGCCGTGTCCCCGAGCTCTCTGCCTTCGTCCTGCGAGAGCACCGCGCGCATGTGTCGCGACCGTCTCCGCGCAGTGCGAGCGCGGCCTTATAGCGAGAGCGGCTTAGTGTTGTTGTTGGCATTCTGCTAGGCTATTCGAGTGAGACGACGACGACGACGACGATTTGGCGACGACGAGGCTGCTGTTTGGTAATTATTACCTCGTTCCTTGTTATTTATCGGCTAATCGATCCATGAGTTTATTTCAGGTGGACAACGAACCTTACTGCCGTGGTTAACGAGTCGTGGCTGCTCGGCGGATATATGTACGTGTCGCTTTCTCCGTCTCTCTCTATTTCGTGGCTTCTTAGCTGCTGAGACGTCTCTTCACGACGTCGGCTCCGGAGGTTGTTCCTCGGGTCCACTGCGCGGCTGCTATTACACGGTAAGGAGTAACTTGACAGGTGCCTTGTTATTTAGTTAGTATATGTGAGCAATGTTTATGCTCACATAACCTCTAACCCTGGCTCCTATACACCTCTACTCCTGTACACAGTATGTGTACTCCTATCTGCTTCTTAGTGTTGAAAACATACTCATTATTATGCTTTACAGGTTGATCTCCCTGTACGAGTTTGTTGCTGCTGGGTGGCTCCTTCAGGATTGAGGCTACTACGGATATGCTGTTATGATTGCTGCAACAGCCGTCTTCCTTGTACTTTGGACCTCGGTGCCCTGTCCATGCTACTGTGCTGACTTCGTACTCAGCTGATGTCTCCAGGCTCTCCGAGTGCTGTTCGCCCTGTATGTAGCCTCTTGGTGGCTACTGGTTTCCTCGACTCCTGTGTGTGCTGGCTCCGCTTCTGTTCCAGGGTGTAGCTTGTTCGGCTTTAGGAAATTATCTTCCATAAGGGGTAGCTAGGGATATGTGTGCTCGGTGCTAGACGTATTATCTATAGGATTTAGGTAAATATATTGGGTAATAGGTAGATAGGAATGTGTGTGCTCGCTTTGCACCATGACAGGCACACTTGCCTTGTCACACTCCCCCCCACCAAACTGAAGTTACGCGGAGTCGTAACTGAATTAATACAAAAAAAATAAACTTAGTAATATAATAGAAATTGCACGCTTTAGCCTATTGGTGGGGTGAGTACGCAATCTTAGAAATTGGAAATTGAAACTAGGTCTTAAATAGCTTATGCTATTATAGCGATGTGTTTGTGTTTAGTCTTGATTGACTGCTGCTTGGCTGGATATACTGTGTAAAGTGCGCGCTGAATGTGTGATAGATAATTTGCTAATTTACTAATTATACTAGATATTTGAACAACGACTGGCATACCCTTTATAATTATTTATAATTCGTTTTAAGAGCTATTTTTCGCGGTCGCGGATCTCTCACTCTTGCTTACTTACATGTTGCATCCATACTCATACCTTTATGTACATAATATATTTAAATATAAAAAATAATAATATTAGTAAGATAAGTGCAAACCTGTGCTTTGAATTAAATGCAATTCTTGCTTATGCGTTTCCTCCTGCTGCTTGATATTTGGCTAGTGTAATTTAATTAAAAATAAAAATTGAACAACTATTTGCTACATAATTTGCATTTATAGGTAAAGAAAAAAAAACTTATGATTTTAAACTATTTATTTATTATAAAAATAAAAAGAATATAAAAAGGAAAAGTTTACAAGGGCCTGCGGCTCCTAAAGTATTCCGCCCTTAGAGCTTTATAATTTGCTCCGCATCGCGGGCAATCGCGGGTTACTACCCCGGTCGTTCCGCAATTTTTGCAGAATGTCGTTCTGTCTGAACGACAGTTCCACCAGCTATGTCCCTCCCGGCCGCAGTTCCAGCAATATGGACGGCATTCTGCGGGCGGCGGGCGAGGGATATATCGCTGCTCTGGGGGTGGCTCGTTGTTGGGCTGCTGGGTGGGTAGGAAATATTTGGGAGGGATGGGGTCGGATCTGCTTGTGAGAGTTGGAGGGACATTAGGGGTTGTGGCTTCTAGGGAGTTTGGGTAAGGCTTTGGGAGGGTTTGGGAACATTCAGGGACATTAGAGGCTGGGGTTCGGGATGTGCTTGATGGGGCAATGGGAAGGGTACGGAGGCTATTGGGAAATTTGAGGCTCTTATTGAGGAAATGTCGGAAATGAGGGGATTTTGGGGAGGGATGCTGACAGGGATGTGGCTATATGTATAGAGGTTGGTTTGGGGATCTAGTACGGGACGGGTTATTATAGGTTGAGGAGTGAAATTGAAGTCGAAGATGGGAGGGTGAATGATTACGTCAGTCGCAATGTCAGATTGGGCCAATCCGAATCTAAGAGCAAACAAAGGCTTTTAGGGACCCATTCTCGACCCTTCTCCATCTCAACCATTTTAACTCAATGTCCTTCATGCAAACAAGATCATCCATTGGGAAAATGTCCGGATTTTGTGCAATTAAATCCTCTTCAGCGTCTGGAGACGACAAGTCGTCTCAGAGCCTGCAGAAATTTCTTGCGATGCGGACACTATGCAAGAGAGTGTCCATCAACTTAGTCCTGTAGAAACTGTCAGAATCATCATCACACATTGTTGCATGATGCCTTCCATCCCAAGCGATCCAATGAAAAACAAACAAGCAATAATCCAGTCAAACGAGCCTGTCTTCGACGATTCAAAACCGACCTCCAGAAACTGATGATCAATCTTAGTCAAAATGACCAGTTCTGTTGGCTACCGCGATGGTGCCTTTGAAATCTCCAGAAGGGCGAAGTATTCTAATTCGAGGTCTAATTGATCAGGGTTCTGAAATTAGCTTCATAGAGGCGGGTACAGCTCAGCGTCTGGGAGCTTGTTTCCAAGTCGCGAATGTCTCCGTCAGTGTTATAGGAGGGCGAAAGGTCGCCCTCGTTCAGCGTAAAACTTCGATCTCGTTGTTAACGAGAAAAGGGTCGACGACCGCTGATCTTTACGTCCTCCCTCGACTTGGAATCAGAACCCCTGCAGGAGACCTTAAAGATCTAAATTGGCCCCATTTGCAAGGGATACAGCTTGCTGACCCTAGTTTCAAAAAGCCGGGAAAGGTCTCTTTGATTATTGGCGCTGATTTGTACGCAGCCATTATACTTCCTGGAGTGAGAATTGGTCCAATAGACACCCCGGTAGCCCAACAGATATGTTTTGGATGGATCGTATCAGGAAATACGAATAACTCCACTCTATCAATTCCGCGAGTTATCCCTATCCCTTACCCAATCTGAGCGAACAAATTTTTTACCTCCCATATCTTCCCACTCACTCCAGCAAGCAGTCAAGCAAATTTTATTGAATTGGAAACAGGACAAAATCGCGGTCCCTATGCAGATCCAATTTCAATGCAAGAGATGACGCAGCCAACACAGCGATCAACCCCATATAGCCAAACTCAACGAAACAGCAGTCCAACCGGAAGGCAAACGAATCACCCACGAGCACAATCGACTGCATACAGACTGATGCCAACGCCAATAACAACAAGCCAGAATTTATTGGATGCACCAAATATAGAAATTTATCACACGCTGCCTGACGTAATGACATCGAATTTAACAGTTAACACTACGTCACATTATACTATTCAAGCCATAGCTCCCACTTTACCCAGTAACCCATCCCTTATAAGAAATCCCTTCATTAGTTGCACAACACCTACCACAACCTATACCACAAACTCTGCACGAAATTCCCAGCCCCGACAATCCCACTGCATCCAGCAATCAGCCTTCCGTCCCATTGTCACAGCACCCACCACAAGCCAACCAGCAGCAACGCAGCAAAGATATTTGACGTCACCGAACCAGATCGACCCGAGACGAAGAGAAGCAAACAGAAATTTACCAAGTGTCCATTGGGAAGATGAAGTCCAATACGTCAGCCAGCCACCGCAGCAAAAGCAAAACGCATATATAGCCCCCCCCCCCCTGTCCCAAAAATTAACCGACAGAACATACAAAATTCCATATTCCCCTATTCCCCAAGCACAACGACGAGCATTCGCAAGCGCTATTGCGCAACAAGCTCCGCAGCAACCGGGATATTATAGCAACCAGCTTATAAGCCAGCCGCATCCCGATTATAATACGATACACCCACTTAGCAGCACCTACAGAACGAGCAGATTAGACGACGCAACGTTTATAAGAGAAAAACGTACAGTCGAAATTTTCAATAGGTGGCACATATCGTTCAAGGGCAATAAAAAAGGCGACCCTGAAACATTCCTACGTAACTTAGAGGAATGCAAAGAATCGCATGGGTTCACCGCGGAAGAAATTATGCTTTCTCTACCGGCCGTACTCGACGACGAATCATACGACTGGTTTAAGAGAGAAAAACACAACTGGAGAACATTTAGCAAATTTATAGAAGCTTTTAGATTACAATATGGAGTGGAAGATACGCAGATAAGCCTACGTCGCACAGCAGAGCTTAGAACGCAAGGAGCAAATGAAGACATTGCCACATACTTACAAAAGTTAAGAGGGATGTTTGATCATTTTAAGCCAGCAATGTCCATTCACGAGCAACTCGATAGGGTATATAGAAACATGCACCCGAGCTATCGAGTGAAAATAGAAAGACATCATTTTAATGATTTTACCGAGCTACAACGATTAGGCAAGAGAGAAGAAGCTAGACGCTACTTAGATGAAGCATACAATCCACCTTTGCCAATTACGATTGCAGGGCTACAAAGGTTTGCTTATGTAGACCCCACGCAAACAAAGCCACGGAAAATAGCAGCAATAAAAATCGAGCCAAATAAAACCACAACAGAAGCCTCAAACCCACCAGAGCCAGCAGCCCCTATAGCTAACCCAAACCCTCCCAAAACCACTCAACAGCCCAAGCATACCCAAAGGAGCAACAAACAGCAATACCCTAGGAAGCAGTACAGCGAAGCAGCAAAAAGCATTAACTCGAGCCAACAACAAGCAGTAGCACAACAGCCTAAAAATTTTAACATCAAAAGCAACTGGCAAGAGCAGCAAACGCAACAACCGCAGCCAACAGTAAGCAGCCTTAATCCGAACAGCAGTGCCAGAGCCCCGATTATATATAACCATCCCCGTAAACAGAAAGAGCCGTGCTACAGCTGTAACAAATTAGGCCATTGGACAGCGGAATGCCCAAACCGACGCTGTCATGGGCGTGGTACACCAGGCTTTTACACCAGGCAATGCACGAAATGCAGCCCACACCAGACGTCGGGAAACTACAACCAGAGGGGATAAAGACCCGTATTTCCTCGCCCCAAACCCCTAAAGGGTCTGAGCCATATAAGTTAGCAACGAGCGAATCCCTTATCCAACACGTCCCTAATATTGACCCAAGACATTATTTCAATTTAGAAATAAACAGCCACAAAGTGATTGCACTCCTAGACGATGGAGCAACAAGATCATTCCTAGGAGGCAATATGAGCGAGCTGCTACAACACAAGCTAAGACCGTCCCAATGCCCTGGAGTCAAGGTAGCAGATGGTACAGTTATACCCGTCCAAGGCATGGTCGACATCACAATAAAAATTGATGGAAACGAAATTATTATGCCATTTTAAATAGCAGTTGAACTCCATTATGACTGCATACTTGGAATTGACTTTAAGGGTAAAGTGAATATGGGTATTAACTATGAAAATGATACCTGGTGGACAAGCAAAGGTCTCATACGCCAATTCTATCCAGAAGGTAACGATCCTAGTTGCATACCAGCCGTAGCGAGTATAGGAGGATTAAAGCAAGCCAGCGTGACATTTAATTGTGGCATGAGACTTTTAAGTGCTGAATAAAAAATGAAGCGGGCGTCGGGTCTTGAACCCGAGCCCCTTCGGATCCGAAGGCGTTCACGCTATCCACTGCGCTACGCCCGCACTGGTCGTAGCGCCTGCTTATTGCTCTTATATGCTACTGATACCGCGCTGCCTCGCGGTGTCGGTAATGCTGGCGTCTATGACAAGTGGATTAAATCCACCTTGTCACAATACAAATACTAAAGATTTATTCCATAAATTAGTTAAGCAAAAACATACGGGGAATTTTTGGGATATGGAAAATTACTGTAGGGATAAATTAATTAATACGGAAAAAACCGTTGTATTCACTACATTGGTCTCATCTGTTCAATCACAGGAGTAGTTATATTTTTATTCATCGCGGGGATCTTCATACTTTTGTGTTACTTTAAAGAAATAGTAGACACCATTCCGGAAGAAATAGAAATCCGTTTCGAATAAACAAATAGGAAATAATTTCATAACTTCGTACAAGGACAATGAAAAGCATAGAAAATTATCTTATTTACAGATGGCAAAGAGATCATTCCTCCTGCTTTTACTTGTAAGTGTAATTAATTGCTCGTCGGGACTTTACGGATATGACTGCGGGGAACAACTTTCAAATTTAACAACAATATCGTTAGTAGATGCTAAAGAATGTGATATACCATATGGTGAATTCTTCAAAAATCGGCCGATTACGTTCTTTGTGAAAAATTTAATATACAGTTGTGTGTAATATAATTAAAAGAAATTTTTCTGTTAGATTATACTTGCTTATGATAGAAACTATAATAAAATTATTAACACAGTACCTTATTTATCGATTAAAAAATTGTGAAACATGAATAAATGTAACTCCGTTAGTTTCCGCGAGCAAAGTTTCAACAATATTATTGCATATTATTCTTGAACCTTATTAAAAAAATGTTCATCTCACCTTAATAAATAAGTGCATGTAGGTCTACACATCCATTTTATACTAATTTCTATATAAGTAATGATAAGTATATATTTTCCACTGAAGAAAAAAAAAAGCTAACGGAGTTCAAAATTGCACATTTTATATATAACTATTATTATATAGATAGTAAAAATAAAAAAGTATATGCATCCAAACATTATATTGTCGTAAATTTAAGTACCTAAAATGAAATAAACGTATTTAATCAAGTTAACGTACATGTAATTCCTAAAAATGAAATTCTATTTTAATTACGCGTAAACTCCGTTAAATGATTATTTTAATGAAACAACAATGTAAGTGTATATTTTAAAAACATATGTGAAATACTTAAATACATAGGTATACAATAATTTCCATTGCAATTTAAATTTTTCGTTTATTTTTAACACTAGTTTTAATACATTTTTTTAAATAATCGTAACCTCCGTTAACCATTAAATACTCCTTACTTTAATTTATATCATGTTTTCTGCTTTTCGGGTTATTAACTCAAAATATAATTTATAGTACAATGTCATGTACGATACCAACGAATTATTCAGGCACACATATGATAAAAATAATGTAACGATGACTATAAGCAAGTGGTATAGAAGCGTTTATTTATAAACATGCCACAAATTCTCGTTCGCTCTTAGGTCATATGTTCGTCACAGTAATCTACTATAATGAAAACGCGAAAAAAATATTATGCTTCTGCTATTTCTTTAAAATCTGATGTACGAGAAGACAAAAAATGTAAAAACGATTACATGCGTGAGTACATGAAGAAAAGAAGGAAGCGCATGAAAGACAATCCTATAGAGCATGAAAACTCTAAAAAGGTGAGCGTGAAAGGTGGCATAGAAGAAAAGCCGTGCAAAGCCACAAGAAGGATACTAACTTGGATACATTTAAAAAAAAAAACGTAGAATTTACATGCGTAATTATCGCAAGGAGTGCAGAAATTAACAACAAATGAATTCCAGGCAAATTGCATTAATTGGTGACACATGCGAAAATAATGTAAGTGTTTCTCATCAACAAAGAGCTGGTCGAAAAAAAGTTCTACGCAACAGAAGTAAAACTGTATACGAATATAATAAAGCAAACCAAGAAAACGTTAATTTAAAAAATGATAATTGAATTTTACAAAGAAAAGTGTGGCGTTACGAAAAAGGTTAAGAAAATTTGAGTACAATAAAACAAAAGATTGTGTAAAAGTTGTGGATAATCAATTAAAAAATAGATTTCTCAGTAAGGGCGCGATTCCAAATAAACTTATTTTACATGAAGCACTGAAGTTGCAAATAAAAACTAGTCTCCAAAATATTCAAGACAGGAAAATTAAAAAAAATTTTTTCAAAGTTCTCAATGGAAAAGTTTTGCGCGAGTATAAATTAATAACAGCTTGTAAAGACTTCCTTCCACTTAACCGGTTACGTCGATCTCATAGAGATACTGATAAATCAAATATAATATCAGCAGTAAAAACAAAATCCAAAATCTTGAAAAATGCTGTTTATGAATTCTTTTTACGAGACGATGTTAGCAGTATTGTGCCGGGAAAACATGCCACTATTACTAAAAATAAAATGAAAGAACAAAAAAGGCGCTTAACAAATACACTAGTAGAATTACATAAAAAGTTTAATAAAGAAAATCCTTATTCAATATCTTTTTCTTCTTTTTGTCGATTGCGTCCATTTTTCGTCATTATACCAAGTGATACTTCTCGAGACACGTGTTTATGTGTAACGCACGAAAATATTCTATTATTTACCACTTCTCTATACTACAATAAGGTGATTTCTATTAAAACAACGAGTGAAGTTATTAAGAGCATATGTTGTGATTCAAAAAATGAAAATTGCTTATTGAGACAATGTGTTAAATGTAAATATAAAAAAAGGGATCACACAAAGTATATGTAAAAGCATTAAATATTTTGACAACTTACTGAAAATATTTATGTTACATTGCGCAAGAATATACCATCAATATAACGCATTTCAATCATTAAAAAGTAATGTTTCATATACAGATATTATATTGAACATTGATTTTGCAGAAAATTATTCTTGTAAGTATAGCAATGAACCGTAGTCAGTTCATTTTGGAGCTTCACGCAAACAAGTTACTTTGCACACAGGCATTATTTACACTGCCAATGAAACAAAATCGTTTTGTACATTATCTGAATCTTTGAAACACGATTCAGCGGCAATTATAGCTCACCTGATTCCAATTTTGACTAGCTATTTACTTAAAAATTCTCGATTGTCTAATTTACATATAATCAGCGATTCACCATCAACTCAATACAGAAATAAAAACACTTTCTTTTTAATGGCAACATATTTACCCAAGATTTTCAAACAAATTCAAACAATAACTTATAATTTTACCGAAGCTAGTCATGGAAAAGGTGGTCCGGATGGCGTTGGTTCAGCAATAAAGCAAGCAGCTGATAGAGCAGTCGCGAATGGTGCAGATGTATCTAATCTAATCTTAGTGAAATGTTTAAAGTATTAAAATCTAGTATAAAAAATGTTTATCTGTGTATTGTAAAACCTAAAGACATTGATATTATAAGTCAAATATCATGTGAATACTTAAAACCGTTTAAAGGTACAATGTCTGTCCATCAATGGACATGGAAAAGATGCAAAAATGATGTTATTTAATTTAACAGAATAAGTTGTTATGACTGTCCGCGTGGGCAGCAATGTGTCCACTATAGTGTGGGTGATCCGTGGTTTCTAAAAAGCACAACCAATAAAGCAAAAAAAATAGTAAATAAAAGAATAAATAATAAATAAATAAGAATAATAGTAAATAGAATGCATTAACATTAATCACAACAATTAGTTAAATATTTAACTTAAATTTTTATAAGTTTTTGTTATTAAACATATGTTTATGTATAATAATTAGTTAAAAACAATTGACAAAGTACTGTTTATGTAATTGAGTGTTATATTTATATTTATAATAAAGAAATATTTTTTATTTACTATTTAAATATTTTTCATTATTTCTGTAAACTCCGTTAATTCGGTGTAACCTCCGTTCACTTAAAGTACTCATTTGAAAGTACTTGTAAGTACTCATGCTCAATTTTCATATTAGAATTGTTATTAAAGTCAAATACAATATATATAAATGAAAAAAAATTACAATTTTAAAAAATCATTGTTAAAAATTTTTGTTCGAAATCGGTCGATTTTTGAAGAATTCACCATATGTTAATGTAACAAACATCTACGCGCAATTACTACAATTGAACGATTACAGTACAACGCATGTACATAAATGCATAATAAAAATCACACGTACAGTTACACATTGCGGTATGCACGGACATGCATCTCGCGTTCTAAACAGAGAAATTAGTTATTATAAACAAATAAGTAGGGAGGAATGTTATGGAATCCATCTTTCGGGTTATATTTCTATAAACGGCACTCAAATTATAAATCTACCCAGAAACAGTACCACTAATAAACCAATCGTGTTTCCGGGAGGGAATGATAATAGCGGAAATTGTATTGGAGGTTCATTTTCGGATTCATACGGTAGCTATAGAGACGCCTATGTCGCAGGTCATGTTGAAATAGCAATATACGATTACTATGCGGTTGTACATTTAGAATATAATAAAGTAAGAATAGACTCCGGGGTTACATGCACACTCGTGGATTTAGAATGTACAGATATCGATGCCTCACAAGTTTTCTGGGAAGCGCTTTCGGAGGATTCATGCGCAGTTAACAAATATTCTGTGTTGTATGAAGGAAATTTGGATAAAATATATGAAGCGCAAGAAAACCGTATAATGTACTCGCTTGAAACTAATGATATTACATTCGCACCAGGGAAAAAAGGAGAGCAGCATGTATGCGGTTTTAGGTTCGCGCGCACCGAACATCCCAAGAATTCATAATTGAAGACGCCAAGGTTAACAGTTTTATAAGCAAAAAACAATTGGGGGAAACAATCTTGATATATTTGCATACATAAACTCAAAATTCTTATGCGTTGAAAAATATGTACGCCGACAGTTAAATAGAACGTATTACGACATATTAAAACAAACGTGCGAAATCGAAAGACATATTCTCACTCAAGCCCTTGCGCTTGCCTCAGTTTCCCCGGAGGAAGTGGATTATCGTATCATGAATCAACCCGGGTATCTAGCCGTAACAGCGGAAGAAGTTATTCATCCATTAAAATGCTTAAAAGTAGAAGTAGTCAGGAGAGAAACGACGGGGTGTTACGAACAGCTACCCGTGTTTCGGGACAATGAACCATATTTTCTAACACCTAGAACGCGTATATTAGTAAGAACTGGGAAACACCTAATGTGTGATAATCGTTTACCAGTTATGTTTAAAATGCATCAAATTTGGTTTAAAATGTTACCAAATCCAGTCAAAGTAAAAGATCCCGAGATATTGACGCCTCAAACAAAACTAACATGGAGATATGTTTCACTCGAGACACTCGCTACTAGTGGAATGGAAATAATATCCAATTTTAAAAATAAACAATGAGAACAGAGCTAATTCAATGTAATAATAACTCTCATTTTCTTGTTTTGCTTATACTCAAAATAGGAGTGCCAGTAAATGAGGATTATACAAGAAGTTAAAGAAAGGAAAAACTTACCCTCTTACGACGGTACGATCAGGAAAAAACAAACCAATAGAAAATTACACGAAATGTATTACTTTAAAAAGATGTTTTACAGCATAGACCTGAACAGTCCTTTATGTGGAACTTACATAAAAACAAAGGCAGGAAAGCCGATTATACAACACATAAAATTTAGGGACATAAATATGGATCCCGAAAGGCAATGGTTTTGGAATTATTACAAAATGCGACCAGTGATATTTTTCCCTCGATGCAGGACGAAGAAAATAAAGCCCCCGTGCCAATGATAACACAAGAAAAGTTACCAAAAATATTAGAGATATTAGTATCCTTAGAAACTCAACTAGACGAGGTAGACAATAATAATACAGAAGAGAAAGTAAAAGAAATAATTATGGACCTACAACAGGACTTTGATGAAACTGATTGCGGAATAAATTTGGCGATAAAGAAAAATCGGTTAGATACATTTAAATATTGGCCGCATGCCTTTATTTCAATCGAGGATCTAGCAGAAGCCGGATTTTATTATACGGGAGAGTACCACAAAATAAAATGCTATATGTATATGCGGTGTAGGAATACGAAAATGGGAAAAAACGGACGAGCCAATGCAAGAACATCGTAGTTGGTCGCCGAAATGTGAATTTATTACACAGAGAGAACGAGCGGAAGACTGTTGTGGAATCTATGACATGGAAAAATTAAGCAAAATAATAAATGGTTCGGAACATGCCAGTTTATCGAGAGATCTTAGATGCAAAATTTGCAAACGTAACCCAATAGAGGGAATATATTTTCCATGCAAACATGCCTTAAGCTGTTTAACTTGTTATATGGAAACAAAGGAATGCATGATTTGTAAAATACCAATATCGGAATGGTTAAACACATACTTAGTAACAAAAAAAGAGGTCGCTTCACAGAGATAGAATTCACGTAAAATAATTCTATACAACAATAAAAATATGAAAATTGCAAACTATACAATTGCAGTAAATATTATAATAAGTATAAACAAGAGTATAATATATTAACAAATACACATAATATGCAAGTATATACACTAACTAGATAAAGTAAATACAAACAAAAAAACTATATGTATACATAAATGAAAAGTAATGAAGACTAACATTGTTGTAGAACAATAAGTAATATTTATTTATTTCCTTAACCATATGTAGAAATAAAAAAAAACAAAACAAACATTTATTGTAGTAAGCAGATTAAAAAATGTAAATAACGTAAAAGAAAAATAAGAATACAGAGTAATATATAGAAATACTAATAAAAGTAAATAATTATCCGAAAAAAGGGTAGAGCTAATATAAGTAGGAAATAAATAGAAAACAAATAGAGAAAAATAAAAAAAAGAAGGGAAGAAATGTAAAGAAAAGAAGAGTACAATGACGACGGAGCAGCGCTGTGGGGAACGAGGTTTGGATGCCCCGTAAGGGTTCGGTGCACACCGCAATTCGAGCCTAGTTGGTGCACTGAGCTGTGGGAGCTTCGAGTGGCCTCGTAAGTGTTCGGGAAACTCTCCGACTCGAACCTCGTAAGCGTTCGGCGGGGCCGACGATGCATTGCACTGTCGAGGTTTCGGTAGACTCTCTCTCTCTCTCTCTCTCTCTCTCTCTAATTATTAGGTGGATGAGGAAAATGGAAGAATAAATAAAATACCCTGTTACGAGCTTTACAAACAGTTTGTTCCCTCTTTATCTTTAATAATAACAAAAAAACAAAAACAGTTACACATTTAATCAATTTCTCGCATCTCGTCCTTGGATGAGATGTCAATAATCTCGATCACACGCGGCACTGGCGAATAACAGGGAGATCCTCCCCGGTTGCACAACCAGTAATATGCGGCCGGAATTCCATGCGTCTGCTCTGGTGAGGGAGATCTCAGCGAAAAACCCTCCTCCTCCTCCTCCAGTACCATTAACTCCTCATCCCTCACCTCGTCCTCCTCCTCCTCCATTGCCTCCAACTCCTCCTCCCCATTTCCTCCTCCCCGGATGACGACAATAAATCCGAAGCCTCGGAGGTTGCGGGCAACTCCACCATGGCCGCAAGATCCCGTAGGGACAAGTTCAGGAAAAGCCGAAGGCTGTCCACATCCAGTGGGACTCCTTCACTTCTGCACAGTGCGTGCAAATCCTGGGCAGCGGTTACATACCAGCTCCGGGCTTCGAAAAGAGCAGGACTAAACTCCCGATCATTTTGTTGACGCAAAGCCGACTGCATGAGCAAACGAGCTTTTTCGAATTCCATCCTGACAACAGAGAAAAAAATACATACTTAGCATTAAATAAATTAAGGAAATAAATACAAATATACACATGCAAAAAAATATATAATAAATACTAAAAACTTTAATAACAAAAGCAAATATAAATTTTTTTTTTTTTAAAGAAATACATAGAAATAATAAAATTTTTTATGTACATTATTTTTTTTTATTTATTAAAACAAATAAAAAAATAATAACCTATATAAAAAAGAGATAACAATAATAATAATAATAATAATAATAATAATAATAATAACAGTAGTTACTTAGTACAAAAAATAAGGACTAGACTCCTCGGAGAAACGAGACGAAACACAGCCTGACGAATACTGACGAAAAAATGCAAGGAGCCACCCGTATTTAAAGGAAACCTTATTGCACTAAGGGAAAATAATTTACTAGGGTGTAGAAGATTACTTGGAAAATTCAAACGACCAACGAAAACATTTATTATTGACAAGAACTAGGAGGAGTACTTGAGAGTAATCAATAAGTCAAAGCGTGATTCTTTGTTTATAATAGATAAAAGAAAAGCTCATAACGAAAGCCTTGAATAACTATATTCAACGTTTTCGTTGCATTTCAGAGGGGGGAGAGGGAGCAAAGAAATTAAATTTTTCTTCGCTCCTACTAACCTTACTTTAAGAAAAGATTACTAAGCAGGTTACTATAAGATGCACTAACAATGTCCACATTGAAGCGAGGGTCTGTATTGCATAAGAATAATTTTTTTTCTCTTCTTTTTCTCTATCTCGCTATAACAGTTCATAATGCTGCAATTATTAATAGACTAAGTAAAATATATGTATACTAATGTATAACTCTTAATTAGTATTTCAGAAATATATATATATAAGCATCCAAATATTATCAAAGAAAATTGTAAATTTGTAAGAAAAAAATGTGACTACAAAAAAAATAATAACATATATTTTTAACATGACTTGATGTATACTAAATTAGGAGTAAAAACTGAAGATAAATTTTTTTTTTATCTACAGAAAACACATTTAATAATAATTATACAATTTCTGGGAATGTCTAAAAAAATGGAATAATAAAACCTTTTTTTTATTTTATCTTCTATTTTTGTAGGTGAAGTACGTCAATACTGTTAAACCATTTGAAATAATATAATAGAAGTATGTAAAATAATAACAAACAAGTTGAACTACGAAATAAATAATTGTAATATGGTTTATAAAGTTCACCATAAGAAATAAAGAAAAATTAATCGAAATAATGTTTATAATTTAAAATTAAGTATGATATTTTATGTTAAGAGAAATAATAATATAATAATAATATTGATCAACGACGAGGGCGTCGCTTTCAAAAAAGGGGGGAATTGTCGCGTCCCGACGAAAATTATATTATTATTTTTCGTAAAAACTACAGCGTAGTTTAGAATAAAATTACGGCGTAGAAGACGAACAAAATAAAGTTGATAAAGACAGATTCTAAGTAAATGCAGTAATATGAAATATAATTTATAGAGCTAAGGACAGGTTAATTAACGAGTGTTTATTATTGATAGTGAAATCGAAACGAAGGGTTGCGCAAAAGTTTTTTTTGTACTGCACTATACAATCAATGCTCGGAGAAGAGCCGGCGATAAGAAACATGGACTAGAAAACTCGAGCATTAGAAGGAAGTAATAAATTAAGCTGTTCTTTGGGTAATGTCGCAGTAATAAAAGGGGGACAGCAAATTCTCCGAATTAACTACGAAGCGATACAGAAAATGCATGGGATTCGATAATTTTTAATCACGCACATCTAACGGACCAATCGTGCAAGCACAGAAAAAACGAGAACTACTTACGCAATTTCCATCTAAAGCAAAGCGTAAGACAAGGACAGCCACTCCTAATTTTTCGTCTAAAGCTTTCGTAAGGCGATGCTCTGCTAGTCAACTCTTTGATTTTTATCCGTGGGCGTGGTTCTGCTACTCGGACTTTAAAGAAATACGCATTCGAAATCAAGAGAGACCTTGTATTCGGGGATCGAGACGCATCATTGGCATCTACGAGCCATAGTCAAGGAACTACGAATTCGACATCTGGCAATCATCGGACTCCGAAAGCATACGCATCCAACGTCGACGCCCGCAGGTCTAGCAGGACATTATCAAGCCATCTGACACCGCTATCCACGTTCGAGGCGGACTTTCGTTCCCCACCGTATATATATATATATATATATATATATATGGGAGATTCCATGTGAAGTGATCCAGTTAAAAAATAGAATTTTGTTTTAATGTATGGAATCAGTAAAAAACTACTTGAATAGAGTGTAGCTAAATTTTTAGACCTGAATTTCAATTAGTACCAGAGTTGTAGCCAATCAGAAAGTCGAATTTTTTGAAAAAATTGACTTTTTGGCCATGTTTATCACTTAATAACTCAAAATCTAACAATTTTTTCTTATACACATTAAATTTGAAAAAGTTTATTAATTTCAAGAAGAATCAGTTCAAATATTTCATTTATTTTATTTTAAAACTTTGAATATAGTTATAATCAATAAAAACCTTTATAGTAAAAAAAAGGGTTGTACGATCAAAAATATTTTATCCATCCAAAAATCTAATTCATCGATGATTAATTACCTTCAAAATAATGCAAAGTTTCAGTGCGGCAGAGCATTTTAGACAAAGTTATGGTGTTTTTAGTCAAATTTCTTAAAAATAGAGAGCGAATGCATTTTATGAAAAAAACAGAGTAACCGTATACTTGCATTCAATCAATATGGCACTATTATTCCTCAATATTACTAAAATATACTATTTATTGTTAATTACTGATACTTTTATTTAGTTGTTATTAAGTCTGATACTTTCAGTTATACCTGTTATATAATTGGATTTATTGGAATTATAAAAAGTGTTAGGTATTTATCCAATTATATAACAGGTATAACTGCTTATATCTACTGCTTTGTGTTTGTAAGCAGCTTAGAGATTGAAAAGTATCAGTAACTAACATTAAATAGTATATTTTAGGATTATTGAAGAATAATAGTGCCATGTTGTTTGAATGCAAGTATACGGTTACTCTGTTTTTTTCATAAAATGCATTCGCTCTCTATTTTTAAGAAATTTGACTAAAAACACCATAACTTTGTCTAAAATGCTCTGCCGCACTGAAACTTTGCATTATTTTGAAGGTAATTAATCATCGATGAATTAGATTTTTGGATGGATAAAATATTTTTGATCGTACAACCCTTTTTTTTACTATAAAGGTTTTTATTGATTATAACTATATTCAAAGTTTTAAAATAAAATAAATGAAATATTTGAACTGATTCTTCTTGAAATTAATAAACTTTTTCAAATTTAATGTGTATAAGAAAAAATTGTTAGATTTTGAGTTATTAAGTGATAAACATGGCCAAAAAGTCAATTTTTTCAAAAAATGCGACTTTTTGATTGGCTACAACTCTGGTACTAATTGAAATTCAGGTCTAAAAATTTAGCTACACTCTATTCAAATAGTTTTTTACTGATTCCATACATTAAAACAAAATTCTATTTTTTAACTAGATCACTTCACATGGAATCTCCCATATATATATATATATATATATATATATATATATATATTGTGACATTGTAGTTACACTACATGTCACTTTGAAAATAAAACAGCGAGACAAGGTATAGTATAGCACCTGTCAAGCTTACTATGCGAAGTAAGCGTGCTATACATACCAATCAAGTCCTAATATGACACAAATATGCGAATGTGTGCAACCGGAATAGGCTTACATTGCGAAGTAAGCAGGAGAACCCGAATCGAAGGAGATGCGACTCCTGACTGCACAATTGCACACACAGACACTGCTCCGTTGATCCAGCATCCCAATGCCTTGTCCAGCACCAGGAATGACCCGTACAGTATCCCTAGGTCCCGTCCAGCCTTGAATGCCCACTCCAGCACCTAAGAGAAGCCTCCGATGTTGAGCAGCCAGGTGAAGACTCCAGCCCTTGCAATAAGTGTAGTGCCCTTGCGCTCAAGCAACGGTGCACTGCCAACCAAAGTACCTGAAACGGTAATTAATTACCAAGTTCGTCGACTACTAAGGAACGAGGATGGAGAAGCTATAACCAAGCATAGCTTCTCCCAGGTATGTCAGCAGGACCAAAAGGAAAGGAGATGACAGGTCTAGTTTGAGGTTATGGAAGGCACAAGTAAACATTCAAACTAGAGCCCGAGGAAAGCAGATAAATTACCTCGGCGGCACTCCAAAGGACGACGAAGATTCACCGCCGCCTGGCTCCGCTCACTGAGGGCTGTTATAGGGCGCCGATGAACTCCAGCTGTCCGGAAACTCCGAGCCGAAGATCCCGTATTGCCGATATACGGCAACTGCAATGAAGAAACTCGAGGGGCTCGATTTAGCCTAAAATCGAGGTAACGAGGAACGATCTAAAAGCTTACCTCGCAGATAGTACTCTCAGTAGGGCCGCAATTACTCGATCGCCATCCAGCACCAGGGAAGTCAACGTCGTCGACGACATCTCCGTCGAGGCAGCGAAACTACGGCCCGAGCGGCCAGTACGAACCCAGCCGAGCACGCACGACTCGAGACGTGAGAGTAGGCGCGCATGCGCAATACGTATAGAAGAACTCTCGCTTCGTGCGTGCCGATGATCGTCAGACTGCGACCGACCACCGACATTTTCCGATACTACCCAGCAATTCTACGGGCTACGCGTGTGTTAGAGAGATCTAGGACACGATCGTCCAGGTGAGCCGTGCTCCTTCCTCCCTAATCCAACTTCCTTAAAGTGTGTGTGCGCGACGCGTAGTTAGGCGCGAACGCGAGCGACCGCGACCAATGTGACTGGCACTTTGAACGGCAAAGCCGCTGCTTTACCGTAAACTCGAAAACCGCGTAACCACGTCATTACGCGCGATCGCGCAACGTCGCGAAGGGCCGCGAGACACCGAGTCTCGATCACTCCGTTTCTGTCCGGAACCCGATTGGATATGCGATCCCGACACGAGCGAGAGTGAGTGAGAGAAAGAGAGAGAGAGAGAGATCTATAGATGCGAGATTAGTGTGTGCACGTGTGTTGCCCCACTGCCCGAGCCGAGGGTATTATCCTCGGTACGATACACTGAAAGAAATTAAACGCTATCGTGACCGAAAAGTTAGGCTGTTTTAGCTTGTCAACATCGGTAGACGTTTTTACGCCGTAACGGCTTGGGTGCCAGGCTATTTTGGCTTGGGTGTCAGGCCGTTTTAGCTTGGGCCCGTTCGGTAGTACTTACAGCGTATCCATCAGGCTAAATGAGCCTAAAACTTAAACCAAAATTAAATGTACATGTAAATCTATCATTTCGAGTGTTATATGCTTTTTTCATCTTCTTCTTTTAGTAATGGCAATGGTATCAATTAATTAAATATTTGACAGTGCGAGGGTAAAAAATTGATGAAATAAAGGAAATATTTATATGATTTTTTTGGGATCATTGAAATCATGATTACTTTACAATAATTACTTATTAATATTGTATTTATGCTAAAAAAAATAAAAAACTACAACAACATTAACAATGAGTAACTTGAGTAAACTCAGTTAAGTAAAAACGGCATTTTATTATAATAATTTTTTATACTTTTATTTATTACTTTTAATTTTTTATACATTATTTAATACTTTTTTTTATTATAATAAAGCTATTTGGACCAAACTTATCGGCTGAATTGTACGAAAAATATTTCTTACCGTGCAGTGGAATATAACCTGTAATATTATTGTTATAATACCTATTTATAACTAACAAAAACATTTTAATTTTAAGGAAGAAGATACGTTTAAATTCCTTACATATATTTATGTCAATCATAATAAATATTTCCATTTATAAACACCTTTTTTTCATTAAAATTGAATCTTCGGAAAACGTACGTTTTATGCTCTTTTTATATTGCACTAAGCTAAAACAGCTTAAAAGTTATGCCACTTTTACTTAACTGAGTTTACTCAAGTTACTCATTGCTAATGCTGTTGTAGTTTTTTTTATTTTTTTTAGCATAAATACAATATTAATAAGTAATAATTGTAAAGTAATCATGATTTCAATGATCCCAAAAAATCATATAAATATTTCCGTCATTTCATCAATTTTTATCCTCGCACTATCAAATATTTATTAATTGTTAACTTTACCAGTACTAAAAGAAGAAGATGAAAAAAGCATATAACACTCGAAATTTGGCTTAAGTATTAGGCTAATTTAGCCTGATGGATACGCTGTAAATACTACCGAACAGGCCCAAGCCAAAACGGCCTGACACCCAAGCCCAAATAGACTGGCACCCAAGCCGTTACGGCGTAAATACGTCTACCGATGTTGACAAGCTAAAACAGCCAAACTTTTCGGTCACGATAGCGTTTAATTTCTTTCAGTGTACATCAACGCCGTGCCTCTTCCCCGACGCTCGAGGAAGTCCAGCCATTCCCGATACGAGCGAGCGAGGAGTTGATCAACTTGCCGACGCATCCTTACGCCAAGTAAGTTGCTTTGATTTTCCCGTGGTGCTGAGCTACCCCGTAATAAGCTCAGCACAGTGGAGCGAGCACTAAAAGTATAAGGCGCGATCCGCTACTCGGCCTCCTCGCTCATGCGGTAAATCGGTTAGGCAACACGGGAAGGTTGCCGATCAACCCGTATTTCTCGCGCACCGCGAACTCGCCGCGCTATTGCGTACGACCCCGAGGTCGACCGTATCACCTTCTTCTTGTCGTAAGTTGTAGCGCAACCGAGCGCATGTAAATATCACTAATACTTATTTTTGTTTACATAAAATATACGCTTAGTTTATTAGTTATTAAACTCTCGTGTAGTTATTCTTGAGACATCATATTCCTATCCCGCTTACCCAACCTTCTAGTTGGCGCACATTCTGAGCGACCGAGCCTCGTGTACTTCAACAGGCAATAGCTCCCGGAAAGTCTATTCTCTTTCCTCCTGTCCCGAGTGTGACTCGGTTCCGGCGATTCTCCTCGCGGTAGAGAATCGCTATCGTTGTTAGCGGCGCATCACCGGGATATCGTGTTTGCACCACGACTAATGTCCGTGCGCGATATCGCGGCATCGAGGGACACGGCAGCGCGGCACGTAGTTCGGGCAGGTAAGTCCGCTACAGCGGTGCTCGACGAGGAGCATCGGCTAGGATCGCCCCGTTACAAGAGCATAAAAAGAGAGAAATTACTTTTTATTAGTTATGCAGAAATTAATTTTGCACAAATGAATTACTATTATTCTATAAAATTGTGTATCTACTAATGTAAAGTACGGGAAGGATATACATTGTTTATTTAAAGAGAATAAAAAAGAAGAAGTTTCCTTTTTATCAGCTTTATGGAAATTAATTAAAACTTTTTATAGAGTTTAAGCAAAATATATAAAAGTTTAATTCAAAAAAATGCAATGTATGGTATGGTAAAAAATACTTGTCGATTATTTCGCTTTGATTTCAGTACTTTCTATTGCAGAAACTTTTTATGAAGTTTAAGCAAAATATAAGTTGAAATAGGATGGGAGGCATCATACTATAAGTAAAATTTTTCCGGTGTAAAGCGTACGGCGTACGGCGTACGACGTACGGCGTACGGCGTACGACGTACGGCGTACGGAATTGGCGTTCGATTAGATTTATCGTTTACCACATTTGGTTTTACCTGTGAGTGGTTGACACTAGGGGTAATGACATGTAGACTTTCCTGTAGATGATGTCCGGATGACCTGGAGTTCACCCTAACCACCTGGACATCATCTCCAGGAAGTGACAATATTTTTTGCATATTTATGCAGAATGGCATGTAGACTTTCCTGTAAACGATGTCCGGATGATATGGAGGTCACCCTGACCACCTGGACATCGTCTCCAGGATGTGACAGTATTTTTTTAAATCCAAGGAATATGGAATGTGGACTTTCCAGTAGATTTGGAGTAAAATATTAAAAATGGAAAATATCAAAAAAACCGTAGTTACTTTTGTCTAATGCGGCGTTTTAGATAAATTATGGATAATTGAACAAATTCTGCGACAAAAATTGTTTCCATTTTAATTTATAATTAAAATTGTTGTCGTAAAATTGTTGCTTTTTTGTATCTAATAAATGTTTTAAGGTTAATACCTAATATTTTGCGTTTCAATAATAAATAACCCAAGAATTGTTTTAGTATACTTAATTTTATATTATGTTGAAGTAAATTTAATAATATAAAAAGAAAACATACATTTGAGGAGCTGGATGCAAGAACACGCCGAGCGCGGCGAATGGATAGAGAAGGCGGAGAGAAATTAAGAAATTGACTTCACCGTGACCAAATTTTTTAATTTGCCGAATTTAATTTAAAAAAATACTGTCGTATGCAGAATTAAAAGACGCAACTTTTTTCTGTTTAATGTTTTTCTGTACAATATGCAGATCAGATGAAAAAAATTAAGAACTGGAAATTTAGAAAACGGATCTTTAATCCATTTTTCAAAATTGAATCGCTGTAACTTTGACAAACCTTAATGAAATTTCCTGATTTTTCGTACAGATACTTAATATAGTCTAACGATAAATATAAACCTGTAAAAAATTCTACTTTAAACAAATTTTATACAACAATTGAACTGAACGTAAATAACAAGCTTTTAATACGGTTTCAGTATCCAGTAGCCGAAAGTGTGTTGTTAAGATTTGTCAAAGTTACAGCGATTCAATTTTGAAAAATGGATTAAAGATCCGTTTTCTAAATTTCCAGTTCTTAATTTTTTTCATCTGATCTGCACATCGTACAGAAAAACATTAAATAGAAAAAAGTTGCGTCTTTTAATTCTGCATACGACAATATTTTTTTAAATCAAATTCGGCAAATTAAAAAATTTGGTCACGGTGACGTCAATTTCTTAATTTCTCTCCGCTTCCTCTACCCATTCGCCGCGCTCGGCGTGTTCTTGCATCCAGCTCCTCATTTGTAATGACCTTCAATTAATTTAAAATATAATAATTAGTGAATTAATTAATTTAATTAATATTTAACGCAGTTTTTTTTCTCTGTGTAACATACGATAATTTTATAATAAGTCTACACTCATTATAACTGAATAAAAATTTTCATCAAAATTATGCTGATAGTTCAGTAAAGCAAAATTGAAAAAATATAAATTTCTAGAAATTAATCATGAATTTGTAATGGGTCACGGACGTTTCGTCGCAGAACACTTCATTGTCGGATGTTTCATGACGGACTTTACATCGCACGGACTTTTTATCGCACGGACTTTTTATCGCACGGACTTTTCATCGCAAGGACTTTTCATTGCACGGACTTATCATCGCAAAGATGGAATTTTCATTGTACGAACGTACCCAATAACGCTAATACCCCAATACCCCAATACCCCAATACCCCAGTACCCAATAACCCTAATACCCAATAACCCTAATATCTAATAACTCTAATACCCAATAACCCTAATACCCAATAACCAAATAAAGAGGGGAAATTAGAAAAGGGAAATTAATTCTTAAATAATTGTAACGTTTCAATTTAACATTGTTTTTTTATTGATTTCTGAAATACATTATTTTTAGGAAAATAACAAATACAAAAAATACAAATAATAATTTAAATAAGTGTTCATTAAAACAAGTATCTTTGAACATGTATCCCGTAAACTCGACGAATTTTGATAATGTAATGTATTGAAAATTCCATCATTACGATGAAAAGTCCATGCAATGAGAAGTACTTGCGATGAATAGTCCGTACGGTGAAAAGTCCTTAAGATGAAATGTCCTGTGACGAAACGTCCGGAAACGATTTGTAACTCAACAAGATGGCAATACAGCGTATAGAATGTTAGATGATAGGTATATGTATGAAATTATGAAATTAAATCCACATTTTAAAATGCAAGATACAATTTTTTTATCCGCTATGAACAATATTAAACAACGTTCTTACGATGAAAAATGTATACAAATATTGTTTCGTGGTCCAACTGATATGGGACAGTGGATTTGCAATTGGTATAATAATAAATTTATTCATATATTATATACAGGAATACGTTTAAAATCAATTAAAAACTTACAATTGTAGTTTATTTATATAAAATCGATCAGTTAAAATCTTTCCGATTGTGACTAGTGCTGTGCTAAGTGAGGGTATTACTGCGTATGAAGGTATTACTGCGATTCGTGCAAAAGTTGGTTGACATTGATGTAAAATAAATGTGACTTACTAAATTCGATCAACATAAGTATATTAAAGAATAATACAAGTTGTTAATGATTAATTTTGTACTTTAGAGAAGAATCAGTATATTTTATAACGTAATACCTTCATGCTACGGAATATCATGATGATAATACTGCGTTCATTTATAAAGTATTTTTTTTCTCTGGACACAGTTATTTTTAGTTAAATCATTATTAATTTCACAAAAATTAATGTGGAATAAGAATTTAATACTTAGGGACGTAAAAAATACGTTTGATATTTCACCAGTAATTTCATCGCTGTAATAACAACACGTCACTGGTAACACCAGCATTTCAACTGTTTGCTTAAAATATATTGTTTTTTCAACAAATATAAATGTTCATAAATGTGCATGTATGCATGTATGTATGTACGTATGTGTATGTATGCTCACGCACACGCACATACAGAAATTTACGTAATAAAATGCGTAATGACGTGAATATTTCGAAACAACCCTTAACGTTATCGATTAAAAGGGATAATTTGCAGTATTTAATTTTTACTTATAGGGAGTCAATCGATAGCTATTTTAATTATCTATCTATTCAGCTGGATTCCAATTAGGCAACATACCCTTGAAAGCTTCTATGTAAGGGAAGCATGTATATTTTGAAACAACCTTTAACGTTATCCGACTAAAAGGGGTACTTTGCGTTATTTAATTTTGACTTATAGGCAGTCGATCGATAGCTTTTTAAATTATGTAACAATTCAGATAAAGGGGGATTTAAAACAAGATAAATAACCCTTAAGATTTAATTAAAAAACAGATTTAAAAAGCTATCGATTGACTGCCTATAAGTAAAAATTAAATTATAAAATAATATTAAATTTAAATAAAAAATTTAGATTATTAAAATAATATAAAAAATTAAATAATATTAATAATCTCTATATTATATAATATAACGTTAAGGGTTGTTTCAAAACATACACGTTTCTCTGTCATCCAATGCAAATCTGAATGGATAGATAATTAAAAAAGCTATCGATTAACTGACTATAAGTTAAAATTAAATGCTGCAAAGTTTGATAGGCATATGTTTGAATTTATGAAATTAAATCCACATTTTAAAATGCAAGATATAATTTTTTTATCCGCTTTGAACAATATTAAAGAGCGTTCTTATGATGAAGAATTTATACAAATATTGTTTAGTGGTCCAAGTGATATAGGACACTGGATTTCCATTTGGTATGATAAAAAATTTATTCATGTATTTGATAGTTTAAATTCAGGTCTTCGAAATGATCACTTGAAATACATAAACAGATTATTTTCCAATAAAAAATCAATTACAATAGTACAGGAATACGCTCAAAATCAATCACAAACTTACAATTGTGGTTTATTTGCTATAGCTTTCGCAATATCAATTTCTAATGGTGTTTGTCCTTGTAATATAATATTCGATGAATCAATGATGAGAAGCCATTTAGAAATTATTTATAAAAATCAATCAGTTAAAATGTTTCCTATTTTTAGAAGTGTTATTCCAAATAATCAGAGTCATAAAAACAAAATTGTAATTCATAATTAAAACAAGTTTTTAAAAATTATAATATATCAGAGTATTCGGATACTTATCATCATTCATTGCTAAATGTTCCATTGATTAATGAGTCAATCGATTTAATTAAATAAGATAACAAATTTCATAAAGAATTAAAAGAAAACGGACGACTATTAATGATAGTAAAACAGAAATAACAAAACAAAAAACAAAACTTCCTTTTGCTGACACACTAAAACTACAAATTAAAGATGTAGATATAAAGAAGTATAAAAAAATATATGAAATTAAAGATTTAACAGTATCACTAACAAAAAAAAATTTTAACCAACAGAATAAAGAGCTACACGTTATAAAAAAACAAACCCTTTGAAATAAAACAACAAAGCAAAATTAATAAATCAGAATGTAAAAGAAAATTACGACCATCTCAGTCTGAAGATGGAGAAACAGAATCAGCAATAATTAATTACAAAAAAATAAAACAAATGACTCAAGAACAAAAAATAGCCGAAGCAGAACGACAACGTAAGTTTAAGCATCACAATTTGCAGATAAAAAAAAATCTCAATAATAAAAAGCAGGCAAAGAGAACAAATGACTGAAGAATACAAATTAGCTAAGACAAAGCGAATGCGTGAGTTTATAGCATCTCAATCTGCAGATAAAAAAAAAGAAATCTCAATAATAAAAAGCAAGAAAAGAGAACAAATGACTGAAAAATACAAATTAGCTGAGGCAAAGCGAGTGCGTGAGTTTACAACATCTCAATCTGCAGATAAAAAAAAAGAAATCTCAGTAATAAAAACCAAGAAAAGAATACAAATGACTGAAGAACAAAAATTAGCTGAGGCAAAGCGAGTGCGTGGGTTTAGAACATCTCAATCTGCAGATAAAAAAAAAGAAATCTCAGTAATAAAAACCATGAAAAGACAAGAAATGACTGAAGAACAAAAATTAGCCGAAGCAGAACGACAACGTAAGTTTAGAGCATCTCAATCTGCAGATAAAAAAAAAAGAAATCTCAGTAATAAAAACCAAGAAAAGAATACAAATGACTGAAGAACAAAAATTAGCCGAAGCAGAACGACAATGTAAGTTTAGAGCATCACAATCTGCAGATAAAAAAAATAAATTTCTAGAAAAAAGAGTGAGAAAAGAAAACAAATGATTAAGGCACACAAAATAGCTGAACCAGAACAAATACACAAATTTCGGGCTTCACAATTTGAAGTTGAAAAAAATGAAACCTTTAAAATGAAGAGTGCAACAGACCGAAAACGAAAATGTAGTGTATCTCAATCTAGAAAAAAGTAAATTCTAATAACTAAAAGTAAAAATGAAAACAAATGACCAAAGTACATAAGTTGGCAGAATTTTATGAATCTACAATTGAGTGCAATTACCTTGGAAAACTTATTTACGAACGTCAATTTTGCGAAGCAATACATTTCAGAAACGAAATAAAAAAAGATAATAAGTATGCCGATTGTTTTCATAGAAACAAAGTAAAACTTGAAAGTATAACTCCGTATCCTGAAACTTTTAAAACTTATTTATTAGGACAATCTATTAAAGATAAAAATTTTAAACAAAATATAAGAATTTACAACAATTTATTAGCATTTGCAAGTTTTGGTGCAAAATTAGCTCATTTTACTACTGCTGGACTGCAAATATTAAAAATTTGTGATCAAATTTACCACAATACGTATGCGTTACATCCAAATGAATCTGAAAATCCAAAATTTGGCCAATTATATATACCAGACAATAAAATAGCAAATGAATATAGATTACCTCAATGTCATCAGAACAATTAGACAACGAATTAATACAAGAATTAGATAGTGTACTATGTGAAATAAATTCATTTGCAAATGCATATAAAATGATGCATGAAATCGAAAAAGAAGAACATGCACGTTCAACTGCATTAAATCGTCCAGTTCAAGAAATTAAAATGTATTTAACTAGAGATAAAACATTAAAAAATAAATCACAAATAGCGGTTTGTAATGAAGTTGCTATCGTATATGTAGGAGAAAATGGAGAACCACCTTCCAATAGAGTTATATGTATTTTTCAAAAAGGAAACAAACCTCAAACAATTGCAATTATTAACAAAGATATTGATCCAATGGTATATCCATTAATATTTCCATACGGTGATTCAGGTTGGGAACCATTTATGAAAAGTTCAGGTGAACGAAAATATGATAATATAACTGCTTTACAATATTATTCATACAGATTTAGTATACGAAAAGAATTTAATCCATGTTTAAATCTCAAAAGTTTATCGAATCAATTTATTCTCAATTCGTGGACGAAAGTTGAAAATAATCGTTTATATTTTATAAGAAAAGATCAACATAATATACGAAGAGAACAATATAAAGGTTTAATGGATCAACTTAACAACAGATATATTAATGAAAATATTTCTATTAGTAAAATGGTTATTTTTCCATCTAGTTTTATAGGCAGCCCAAGAGCAATGCAACAGAACTTTTTAGATGCAACAACCATAATGCAAACTAATGGAAAACCGGACATTTTTGTAACAATGACATGTAATCCAAAATGGAAAAAAATTACAGAAAACTTATTAGAATACGAAGGTACACTCGCTAGACCAGATCTAATAGTACGAGTAGTTGATCAGAAAGTAAAGGTATTAATGAACGAGTTACTGCAGGAAGAAATTCTTGGTAAATAGAATTCATACATTTATGTAATCGAATTTCAAAAACGCGGATCGCCTCATATTCATAAGTTATTATGGTTAGATGAAAAAGATAAAATTCAAAACACAGATCAAATTAATAATCTCATATGTGCTGAAATTCCTAATAGAAACAAATTTCCAAGATTATATGAGTTAGTAAAACAAAATATGATTCATGGCCCTTGTCGAGTTCAGAATAAAAATAGTGTCTCCATGCACGAAACTAAAACGTATTGCACAAAAAATTTTCCAAAATGTTTTACTTCAAAAACAGAATTATCTCATAATGGTTATCCTATTTCTCGCAGACGGAATGATGGATCACTAATTATATACTCCAAAAACTAAACTGCGGATAATACTTTTGTTGTTCCATATAATCTACATTTACTTCTAAATTTGAATGTCATATAAATATAGAAATATGTGGTACAATAAAATCTGTAAAATACTTATTTAAGTATCTTTACAAAGGTCCAGACACAGCTTTAATAAAATTTAGTAATATGGAAACTAACAGTATTCTATGACTGTACTAGAGTCTTTCCTTAGGGCAATATCACCGCATCAATCCGCAGTATTTGCTGCCCTAGAAGCTCTCCTCATCAAGCTTCACAGTTAGTCGGTTTCCCTTGTCGGCGATGGTGCCTAAAGCTTCCCCGATGCGTTCAAAAAGTGAAACTCTCATGAGAGCCTCCTACGGCATCGATTAACCTCGATGAGAGGCCACTAAGTAAGTGTACCGAAACTCCTTACGAAGGCCCACCGCACTAGGACGGCTAGCCTAGAGTCGTAATTCTCGGTATGAATGCGGCGGTGTTTAGCTCCCCGCCGTCTTCCGCTTTCGAACATAAGCAGCATCCGGGTCAGCTCGCTTCACCCGTCAAGCCTGCTTGCAACCACACACCCCGCAGAGTCCAACCCAATACTGGGGACACGCTGGCGTTTCACTTTCGACTCAGAGGTACGCCGACGTGGGGCTCGGATCCCAGTCCCTGCGTACCAGAGTAAAGTCATCCTGGTCCAACTGTCGACCTGCCGAAGCAAATCTCCCTATTACTCCCCGGATCCCCGAGGAGGTTTTGCTGTAGGTGGCCTAACGTTCGAATGTTCATGAAGGGTAAAGCATTCGTCACTCCCTTCACGAACTCTCTAAGGGATACCGTTCAAAAATCCCCTGAAAGAGAAAAAAGCGTACAAACCAAATGGCTTGTACGCTATGGCTTATGAAGGATAAAGCGTTCGACAATCCTTCTACAAGCCGTTGACGATAACCAAGCGTGTTAGTAACCAAGAAATATCGCATGTTAAACAGTTGATCGCCGACATAGGCTCGACGAAACAACTCGATTTCGAGGCGCACTAGTGGCAATCCTCTTCCTGCACTATCGCAGGAGGTAAAATTCGAACTCTCGGAACTGGGGGCCGAGTCACTCACCCTCTCCCAACTCAGGAAATCTGAGAACAGGATTCCGCCAACTTATGGAAACTAACAATGTAGAAGTTGAAAAGGTGAAAAAACAAAATATAACAAATTATGATGAAATCTCAGAATATATTTCTACGAGGTACGTTTGTCCGCCCGAGGCTATTTATCGTTTGAAGGAATTCAAATTGCACTCTCAGTCACATGCAATATATAGATTGGCTGTACATCTTGAAGTTCAACAATATGTTTATTTTCAAGAAGGATCTGAACATAAATTAATTAACAAAAATTATGAAACAACATTGACAAGTTGGTTTTTATTAAATAAATCTGATGCAAAAGCAAATCAATTTTTGTATTCTGAAATCCCCCAATATTATGTTTACGATTAAATGAAGAAAGTGTGGAATTAACGAAAAAAATTCAATAAACCTATATTAGTAAGAATGTTTCATGTAAATCCTAAAGATAGAGAACGATTTTTCCTTAGATTATTGTTACTACATGTACGTGGTGCCGAATCATTTGAAGATTTACGATCACTTAATGGCACTGTTTATGATACATTTTATGAAGCATGCATGAAGAGAGATTTAATTATTACTGATAATGAATGGGATGAATGTTTACAAGAAAATTGTTGCTTTCAATTTCCACACGCACTATGTAAACTTTTCGCTTTCATTCTATCTTTTGATTGCAACTGTGATGGATTGCAAATTTTTAACAAATATACAGAACATTTTTTTGACCCAAGATTACCTGAAAGTTTAGGAGAACAAAAAGCTCTAAGAATTATAGACAACATTTTATCAATGCACCATTTAACATTGGAACAATTTAAACTACCAAAAATTGATAATGAATTTACTTAGATTCGAATGTTATTGATGAATAATTGTCACTGGCAGGTTCTGCTACACGCACGATTCTCGGCAAATTAGATGATTGACGACCGTGTAAGATAAAAGATGACCGTTTAAGATAAAATAATGAAAAAATAACTAGATCATGCGTGTCTCACTAAACTCGTTCGTTTTCCCCTATAGCTCTGTCTCAACTTTTTCGAGTAGACATATATATACTTATAGGAGACGAAAAGGATATCGAAAAATACATAAGAATTTGACATCTCAGATATTTACATGAAATTTTACTTATTTAAAGAGTATTACTAAGGTTTCCAATCACACTTTCAAAAACGATGTCTGATAAAAAATTATTAATTTTTACTCCCATCTTTTTTCTACTTATTTTTCTTTTTATAATTAGACATTTTACATATTTTGCTTAAACTTCATAAGTAGTTTCTGCTATTGAAAGTACTGAAATCAAAGCGGAATAATCGACAAGTATTTTTCACCATGCCATAAATTTGTGTATTACTTAAACACTTATACATTGTTGCTTAAAATTTCTTACAAATTTCAGCAATTGAAAGAACTGAAATCAAAATGGAATCGACAAGTATTGTGTACCATATCAACACAAACTTTTAAATTATTTATTATTATTTTAGGTATTCACTTTAAATAACTCGATTATTCGTTATTTATGTCTGTAGAAAGTACATTTATAAAACACCTTCGACGAAGGTGTCAAACTTCGCAAGTATGGTTTCCAATCACACTTTCAAAAACGATGTCTGATAAAAAATTATTAATTTTACTCCCATTTTTTTATTCTACTTATTTTTCTTTTTTATAATTAGACATTTTATATATTTTGCTTAAACTTCATAAGTAGTTTCTGCTATTGAAAGTACTGAAATCAAAGCGGAATAATCGACAAGTATTTTTTACCATACCATAAATTGTATTTTAATTAAACATTTATATTGTTTCTTAAACTCCATAAAAAGTTTCTGCAATAGAAAGTACTGAAATCAAAGCGGAATAATCGACAAGTATTTTTCACCATGCCATAAATTTGTGTATTACTTAAACACTTATACATTGTTGCTTAAAATTTCTTACAAATTTCAGCAATTGAAAGAACTGAAATCAAAATGGAATCGACAAGTATTGTGTACCATATCAACACAAACTTTTAAATTATTTATTATTATTTTAGGTATTCACTTTAAATAACTCGATTATTCGTTATTTATGTCTGTAGAAAGTACATTTATAAAACACCTTCGACGAAGGTGTCAAACTTCGCAAGTATGGTTTCCAATCACACTTTCAAAAACGATGTCTGATAAAAAATTATTAATTTTTACTCCCATTTTTTTCTACTTATTTTTCTTTTTTATAATTAGACATTTTATATATTTTGCTTAAACTTCATAAGTAGTTTCTGCTATTGAAAGTACTGAAATCAAAGCGGAATAATCGACAAGTATTTTTTACCATACCATAAATTGTATTTTAATTAAACATTTATATATTGTTTCTTAAACTCCATAAAAAGTTTCTGCAATAGAAAGTACTGAAATCAAAGTACAATCAACAAGTATTTATTTTTAAAAATACAAATATCTTTTAAATTCATAACAAACATTTTTTCAAAAAAGTATCTTACAAGTTTACATTTCAATACTAGTTCTGTCATGTCCTACAAGCAATAGATAAATAATTTTTTAATAATTTTATTAATTTCTGCAAAACTGATAAAAAATAAATTTCTCACTTTTTTATTCTCTTTAAATACACAATGTATATCCTTCCCGTGTCTTGCAGCAATAGATAAACAATTTTATATAATAATAATAATATTCATTTGTGCAAAATTAATTTCTGCAAAACTAATAAAAAAGTAATTTCTCTCTTTTTTATTCTCTTTAAATAAAATAATACTTGCACCACCGTTGGTTAAGTGTTTCAGAAGTTTTTTATGATTTATACTAATATCCTCTTGTATACTTTACTTCGCCAAGAAATCGTATGACTTTCGTCGCTGATTAGCACCGAATCGGGAGCACAAAAAGAACGACGTTAAAATATAAAAAAAAAATTCTCCTGCATACTGAAAATAGTTTTAAAAAAGTTGAAATAAAGCAATCTAATGTTTAAAACGTAATATTTCTAATTCGGAATTGAACGTATCTATTCTTTTTCTAATCATAAATAGTTGTCAAGTGCTGGTACTTTGTTTAACTGCAGAAGTCAAATAAAAATTATTCGCTGTTACGATATATACAGGTCTCATGAGTTAACATTAAGTCTTATACTTAATCTTACCTTAAAATATTTATAAGCCCTTGATGTAAACATGCATAAGCAGTGTGTTATGCAGTTCGAATTAGATTTACTATACAAGAGTAAGATGGCAATTCAACGAGTGGTGCAAGTATTATTTTATTTAAAGAGAATAAAAAAGAGAGAAATTACTTTTTTATTAGTTTTGCAGAAATTAATTTTGCACAAATGAATATTATTATTATTATATAAAATTGTTTATCTATTGCTGCAAGACACGGGAAGGATATACATTGTGTATTTAAAGAGAATAAAAAAGTGAGAAATTTATTTTTTATCAGTTTTGCAGAAATTAATAAAATTATTAAAAAATTATTTATCTATTGCTTGTAGGACATGACAGAACTAGTATTGAAATGTAAACTTGTAAGATACTTTTTTGAAAAAATGTTTGTTATGAATTTAAAAGATATTTGTATTTTTAAAAATAAATACTTGTTGATTGTACTTTGATTTCAGTACTTTCTATTGCAGAAACTTTTTATGGAGTTTAAGAAACAATATATAAATGTTTAATTAAAATACAATTTATGGTATGGTAAAAAATACTTGTCGATTATTCCGCTTTGATTTTAGTACTTTCAATAGCAGAAACTACTTATGAAGTTTAAGCAAAATATATAAAATGTCTAATTATAAAAAAGAAAAATAAGTAGAAAAAAGATGGGAGTAAAAATTAATAATTTTTTATCAGACATCGTTTTTGAAAGTGTGATTGGAAACCATACTTGCGAAGTTTGACACCTTCGTCGAAGGTGTTTTATAAATGTACTTTCTACAGACATAAATAACGAATAATCGAGTTATTTAAAGTGAATACCTAAAAGAATAATAAATAATTTAAAAGTTTGTGTTGATATGGTACACAATACTTGTCGATTCCATTTTGATTTCAGTTCTTTCAATTGCTGAAATTTGTAAGAAATTTTAAGCAACAATGTATAAGTGTTTAAGTAATACACAAATTTATGGCATGGTGAAAAATACTTGTCGATTATTCCGCTTTGATTTCAGTACTTTCAATAGCAGAAACTACTTATGAAGTTTAAGCAAAATATATAAAATGTCTAATTATAAAAAAGAAAACTAAGTAGAAAAAAGATGGGAGTAAAAATTAATAATTTTTTATCAGACATCGTTTTTGAAAGTGTGATTGGAAACCTTAGTAATACTCTTTAAATAAGTAAAATTTCATGTAAATATCTGAGATGTCAAATTCTTATGTATTTTTCGATATCCTTTTCGTCTCCTATAAGTATATATATGTCTACTCGAAAAAGTTGAGACAGAGCTATAGGGGAAAACGAACGAGTTTAGTGAGACACGCATGATCTAGTTATTTTTTCATTATTTTATCTTAAACGGTCATCTTTTATCTTACACGGTCGTCAATCATCTAATTTGCCGAGAATCGTGCGTGTAGCAGAACCTGCCAGTGACAATTATTGGTTATGTTTAATGTTGATAATTTAAAAGTTTGTCAAATTCTTGGTTTTGGACTACAGTTTTCACAGGTACAGTATAATAATTATTTAAATTTTGTATTTTTACTACATTTGTAAGTATTAAGATATGAATAAAAATAGTAAAAATAATTTAGGAAATGTTTATTAATTATTTGAATAAATTAAATTTTAGAGAAGTTAAAAATAATATAATTATTTGTTAATAAAATTATTTATTTAACAAGTTAGATTCTGGAGCCTAGTCATCAAACGTATCAAGCAATATTGAAACAACAAATCACTTCCGCAAAAATGTTTAGGAAAATGCCTGATATTTTACCAATACAGAAACACATTCATTTAATTACTAGTAGTATGGTACATTTAGTACATCAAATGCAGTATCACTTTTTATTCGAGGTAGGTAAATAATTTAATGTAAAAAAAAAGAAGCAGTTATTTGTAACTACAATAATTTTTATTTACAGGTGACTGAATGTTCCTGGGATGTATTTTTGCTAAGTAGCTGAGACAAGCATTGTCACTCGACGACATTATAACTTCACACACTAACTTTCTGACAATCTGTTAAAAGAGGAACACTTGTTGATGAACAATCTCAAGTAATTAAGAACAAGACATAGCAGTTGATGCAGATGGGACTTGTATGGCTGCTGTTAACAACAGAGGTCATTGTTTTATATGGACACTTACCGGTGGTATCGGTGAAGAACCTACAAAATTAAATCCTAGGCATAAGTTAAATGCACATAGAGCATATGCACTTAGATGTAAGTTTAGTCCTGATAGTACACTTCTTGTTACTACTTCAGCAGATAAGACTGCCAAAGTTTGGAAAACAACAGACTTTTCCGAGGTACAAGTTCTACAGCACAAAGCTAAATGATGGGTTTGGGATGTAGCTTTCAGTGCTGATTCGCAATATATTTTTACTGCTTCGTTGGATGGTGTTGCAAGATTATGGAATATAGCAACAGGAACTGTGAAGAGAGAATATCAAGGACACCAAAAAAGTAGTTTCTGCTCTTGCCTTCAGAGATGAAATGCTTCCAACAAGTTAAAAACAATAGACTGTGCATTATTAGTTCATTGAAGAATGTTGATGAACAATTTTAGTATAATATATTTGTTAAAAAAGTGTAAAGACATTAAAAAATATAATTTATTATTTCTAATAAGAAACATTTTGTAAATAAATATCCTTATTTCCTTTCTTAGAAGTTAATAAATAATTGTTTATTCAATTATTTTGGATGATTTTGGATGAAAAATATTACAATGTTATTATGAATAAAATTATAAAAAAAATGTAAATAAAAACATAACATCAATGAAGGTAGAATATAATTTTAACATTTTGAAAAAAAATTTTTTATTATTTTATTATATACAACAGCTACATGGTCAAACGAAATGAATTATTAATAAAATTACTATTAAATTGTAATTGTCCTGAATGAAATAAAAATTAATTTAAATTAATTGGATAGAAATTTTAATTGTAAATATCAAAAATCAATCGTATAAAAATATAAACTTGATAATTATAAAAATGTATAAATTATTGATCATTATTGATCAATTAAACACATTATTTTTGTGCACTGTGCAACAATAATGGCTAAATATATTTTAATTATTAATTATAATATTTTTGTATATTGTACAAAAATAATGTGTTTAATTATTGGATGCACATTCCACCATATACTTAATATATTGGTGTTTTGCAACCATAATTAAATAATATTAACAATTTTAAATTTTTACAATTTTTTTAATTACGAGAATGTCTTAGGTTTCTGGTACTACTACTACTGCTGCTATTATGATTATTGGTATTTACAGATTCTCTTCTACTTATTTCACTGATGTCCAAATTATCATTTGTAGTTGGTTGAAATAATTTATTAGTTTGCACATGAAGTGGTGTACTTGTTGTGATAGGTTGCTTGATTCTTTTGTTAATTATACTATGTGGTCTTTTAATGGTATTTATTTTTGTTATTGATTTCCTTTTCATGTCAATAGTCTTATTTAAATTAACTAGCTTGCTAGCTAATTGCTGTTTTTGCGGTATACCTTTTGAATTAACTTTATTCATTTCATCTGTTTTATCCATTTCACTATTTGATTCTCCTTTGGATGTGTTGACTTATGCTTTAATTGTTCTGCCCTTTTTTCATTCACATGAATAGCAGCGCTTATTGCACTATTATCACCAGTAACATTTTTTTCATTCGCATTCTTCTCTAATGTAAAGTTTAGTTTTGTTTGTCTCATTGTATCTTGAAGTTTTTTTTTTCTTTTTCTTGTTAGTTTTCTGTGTTTTTTTAACATTCATATTTGTTTGAAAATTTCCTTGACTATACTGTTCAGTAGAGCCATCATTTTTACCTTGTGACTTTTTGTTAGTTTGTAATTTATTAACAGTTGCTTTTTTAATTTTAGTATATGAAGGTTTCTTCATCACCGCTTGTTTTGTTTGTTTCTTTTTCGGAGTGCTCATCTGGCTAATATCATCATCTGAGATCATACTTACACTTAAATTTAATATTGTATCATATTTTTCCAACTTCCATTCCATAGGTGCATTATCTTGTTCAATTATTTGAATAAATGCTTCTTTTAGTGTTAAAGTTTTAAAACATTCGAAAAAAGATTCTAAATGCTGCTTCATGTTAGTATTGTCAATATCATCAAAGCTATTTAAGTCAAATTTTACTTCAATAGCATTTTCTTTTGTTAAGTTATAAAATACATAAACAATTATGTTAAAGTAGATATTAGTTTCAAAATCTTTGCATTTCAGAAATGTTATAAAACAATAGTATAAGAATAATGCACATCCACAGAACAATTACAAACATTTTCCAAATAAGATTTCAAAACATCATATTGCTTTTTCGTTTGTGATACGTGTCTAAGGGTAACTTAAGATTTCTTACAAATATTGGAGTATTTACAAACAATATTATCCAAAGGTGTTTCTTTAACTACTTGATGCAAATCTATGGCCAATGGAATATCCAAAACTCCAAATGTTCCCTTATTATTTTCATTAAAAATTTGAACAGATGTTTTTATATGTTCGTCATCATCATATATTGCAAACTGAAATATACATTCATCCTTATTAAACTTAATGCAATGAAGTCCATTATTACGTTTCTTAACATCTGAGTTTTGTTCGCTAGTTTTTATTTGTTCCATTTGTTCATTGTAATTAAGTTCCATTTCATTAAATATTCTATCTCTCTTCGGACTTTTTCCTTTTTATCGTTTATTTACTTATCTTATTAGTGAGATGCTATTCTTCTTTACACAGAAATACTTGTTTTTTAAACTTAATGCAATGAATTCCATTATTACGTTTCTTAACATCTGAGTTTTGTTTGCTAGTTTTTATTTGTTCCATTTGTTCATTGTAATTAAGTTCCATTTCATTAAATATTCTATCTCTCTTCAGACTTTTTCCTTTTTATCGTTTATTTACTCATCTTATTAGTGAGATGCTATTTTTCTTTACACAGAAATACTTGTTTTATCTGTAACACTTTTTGCACGCTGTAATATAAGTACACGCGGGTTGACGTTTGACTTGATTATCTCTCACTTCACTCTATCTCTCTTTCTCTCCCGTGTAAGTAAATGTGATCCCCTGCACCTATGCGTTACGTGATATTTTTGAAGATACAGGGATGTCATATTATATATATATATATCCAAAGGCCCCCTGACTAATTTTAGAATTTGAAAATTTTTAAAATAACAGTTAAATTTAAGGGTTAAATTAGCTGTCTATCGCACCTTTTGATATAATATAATATATATATATATATATACGTGACAACAGTATTGAAAAAGAGTAGCAGCAGCTCCCTCTCAAGGAATTTTTCAGAGTCTGACTGGCGGTTTTTACCTCTGTCCGCACTCTCTCACGGGCTGGAAAGCAAATAGACATATATATATGAGGGAGACGAAAAAAAGGGAAGAGGAAAAAATTTCGTAAAGGAAATCAACAAGCAATTTCTTTGTCATGATTATTCTTCAATATCCGTCAATGAATTTACATAGAATTGAATGTAAAATGAAGATAAATAAATAGAGAATACGAGGTTTGATCTATTACATATTGAATATAATGTAATAGTAAAAAAAAAGACATCAAAAATCTGAGGGGTTAAATTAGCTGTCTATAATGGCTCTCGCGCTATACTTGCGTCAGGCGCTATCGCGCCTTTTGATATCAATAATGAAATTGAAGAAATAAAAATTTTTTAATGAGGAGTAGCATTTTCATTTATTGACTCATTATCATGAACTTGAGTTTTTTAAAAAGTGTTAAAATAGGGTAAGGTGAGGGAATTAAAGGAGGATGGGTAGTTGACCTGGAGGTCATCCTGATCACCTGGACATCGTCCTCGGGAAGTGACATAATTTTTTTGTTTTATAATTTTTTTGTTTAATTTCATTTTCCCTCTGCGATTACAGGCTTGGGACTGACATATATTGTTCATACATTTTGTTCAGTTCATATATTTTGTTCAATATATATTGTTCATTTATTTTGAAATTTTGAGTGCTACTCTTTAAAGATGTTGCTTATTTGTATATTTGTAAATATTTGAATTAAGTGTGCACTTTAGATATGATTTTTTTATTAATTAATTTATTTTTAACGCTTTGTTAAAAACTTAGCAATATTAGCACTACGCTTTAAAGGTGCTGCTTCAATTTTTGAATTGTTCTATTGATGATTCATTTTAAAATTTTGAGCGCTACTATTTAAAGGTGCTGCTTATATGTATATTTGTAAATATTTGAAATAAGTGTGCACTTTAGATATGATTTTTTTTATTAATTAATTTATATTCAATCCGTACCCCGTTACAATATATATATTTTAAAATTGTTTTTTCAAGAATACATAATATATGTATTTTTTCCGTGCGCAAAAAAAAAGTTGTGAACATAACATGAAAGAATGTGTATTTGTTTACTCATTCTTGATAAAACTCATAAAATTTTTAAACGTATACTCAATAGTAATAACGGATCTAAAATTCAATGTAATGCTTTAAATACAGATGTAAAATTGTTTGAAGATGAAATAAATATTAATCAAGTATAACATACACTTTTCCAAATATCCATATGATATATGTATACAATGGGTTAAAAATTAAATATATTAATTATTGCATTTTTAAGATAATTCTATTATAAACAATTAAATATATTAATTATTGCATTTTTAAGATAATTCTATTTTTATACTCATTTATATTTTAATTACACCTTTTTATAAGTAATTTATACTCCATAATAGTTTTCTGCAATTGAAAGTACTCAAATCAAAAACACCTTTCAAAAAGGTGTCAAAACCCGCAAGTATATGTGTTATTCTAATCAAACTTTGAAAATTGTTATCTGATAAATAAAATTGTTATCTGTCTGATAAATTTTAAAGTATAAGATAAAAATATCTTTGATTCTAATTCCCATATTTTCTCTACTTATTTATATTTTTATTACACCTTTTCTATATCTAACTTATATTCCATAATATTTTTCTGCAATTGAAAGTATTCAATTCGAAAACACCTTCCAAGAAGGTGTCAAAACCCGCAAGTATTGTGCTATTCTAATAAAACTTTGAAAATTGTTATCTGATAAATAAATAATTTTAATTTCTAACTACCTTATTTTATCTATTTCTTTGAATTTTAATGAAACATTTTTATAAATATTACGAAAATTTCGTATAAAAAATTTCTGCAATTGAAAGAATTGAAATCAAACTGAAATCGACAAGTATTTTGAATCGTACCATAAATTTATATTTTATATAAACATTTTTATATATATTACTTAAACTTCGTAAAAAGTTTCTGCAATTGAAAGCACTGAAATCAAACTGTAATCGACAAGTATTTTGAACCATGCAAAAATTTCTACCAATCTGAATACAGATTTTTTTATATGAATAGTATCTTACACTATTATTTTTCATTTCTGGCCCTCACATGTTTTACAGTAATAAATAAATAATATTTTCTAATGATATTAATTTGTGCAAAATTAATTTCTGCAATACTAATAAAATGGACATTTCTTTTTTATTCTTTTAAATAATAAAATAATACTTGCACCACCGTTGGTTAAACGCTTCATTATGTGTTAATTCTGACTATATTAACTGATGTTACATTTTATAAATAATTACATCCATCTTAGCTTTTATCTTATTAATTAATTAATTAATTGGTAAAATCATGTAGATTGTATATCCTTAGTTAAGTGAAATAATAATTATTTTACATAACTACTAAGAAAAACTTGCTAATCAGCGACGGAGGTCATACGATGTCTTGGTGAAGAAAGCACTTGTTGAAAATACAGTCGCTCCAGATTACGAGTCCGTCGCCCTACCGACCAAGCCATCGCAGGCCTCTTTTAGGAACTTTATTAGATAAAAATAATGATGTCTATTTTATCATTGGTGATGTAGGATATTAAAATTGCCAGATAGTATTGCAATATTTATATATTATTACTCATTGCAGTTTCTTCACGGTATTATATACTTTCATAAATGTAAAGGAATACATCAGTAAGTCAGAATTAACATATATATGAAGCGTTTAACCAACGGTGGTGCAAGTATTATTTTATTATTTAAAAGAATAAAAAAGAAATGTCCATTTTATTAGTATTGCAGAAATTAATTTTGCACAAATTAATATCATTAGAATATTATTTATTTATTACTGTAAAACATGTGAGGGCCAGAAATGAAAAATAATAGTGTAAGATACTTTTCATATAAAAAAATCTGTATTCAGATTGGTAGAAATTTTTGCATGGTTCAAAATACTTGTCGATTACAGTTTGATTTCAGTGCTTTCAATTGCAGAAACTTTTTACGAAGTTTAAGTAATATATATAAAAATGTTTATATAAAATATAAATTTATGGTACGATTCAAAATACTTGTCGATTTCAGTTTGATTTCAATTCTTTCAATTGCAGAAATTTTTTATACGAAATTTTCGTAATATTTATAAAAATGTTTCATTAAAATTCAAAGAAATAGATAAAATAAGGTAGTTAGAAATTAAAATTATTTATTTATCAGATAACAATTTTCAAAGTTTTATTAGAATAGCACAATACTTGCGGGTTTTGACACCTTCTTGGAAGGTGTTTTCGAATTGAATACTTTCAATTGCAGAAAAATATTATGGAATATAAGTTAGATATAGAAAAGGTGTAATAAAAATATAAATAAGTAGAGAAAATATGGGAATTAGAATCAAAGATATTTTTATCTTATACTTTAAAATTTATCAGACAGATAACAATTTTATTTATCAGATAACAATTTTCAAAGTTTGATTAGAATAACACATATACTTGCGGGTTTTGACACCTTTTTGAAAGGTGTTTTTGATTTGAGTACTTTCAATTGCAGAAAACTATTATGGAGTATAAATTACTTATAAAAAGGTGTAATTAAAATATAAATGAGTATAAAAATAGAATTATCTTAAAAATGCAATAATTAATATATTTAATTGTTTATAATAGAATTATCTTAAAAATGCAATAATTAATATATTTAATTTTTAACCCATTGTATACATATATCATATGGATATTTGGAAAAGTGTATGTTATACTTGATTAATATTTATTTCATCTTCAAACAATTTTACATCTGTATTTAAAGCATTACATTGAATTTTAGATCCGTTATTACTATTGAGTATACGTTTAAAAATTTTATGAGTTTTATCAAGAATGAGTAAACAAATACACATTCTTTCATGTTATGTTCACAACTTTTTTTTTGCGCACGGAAAAAATACATATATTATGTATTCTTGAAAAAACAATTTTAAAATATATATATTGTAACGGGGTACGGATTGAATATAAATTAATTAATAAAAAAAATCATATCTAAAGTGCACACTTATTTCAAATATTTACAAATATACATATAAGCAGCACCTTTAAATAGTAGCGCTCAAAATTTTAAAATGAATCATCAATAGAACAATTCAAAAATTGAAGCAGCACCTTTAAAGCGTAGTGCTAATATTGCTAAGTTTTTAACAAAGCGTTAAAAATAAATTAATTAATAAAAAAAATCATATCTAAAGTGCACACTTAATTCAAATATTTACAAATATACAAATAAGCAACATCTTTAAAGAGTAGCACTCAAAATTTCAAAATAAATGAACAATATATATTGAACAAAATATATGAACTGAACAAAATGTATGAACAATATATGTCAGTCCCAAGCCTGTAATCGCAGAGGGAAAATGAAATTAAACAAAAAAATTATAAAACAAAAAAATTATGTCACTTCCCGAGGACGATGTCCAGGTGATCAGGATGACCTCCAGGTCAACTACCCATCCTCCTTTAATTCCCTCACCTTACCCTATTTTAACACTTTTTAAAAAACTCAAGTTCATGATAATGAGTCAATAAATGAAAATGCTACTCCTCATTAAAAAAAAAATTAGATGTTATTGCAGAACTTAAGAGTAAACAAAAAAAAAAATAAAAATAATATGTATGATGGTAAAATAGCAAATAATTATTTTAATGAATCTTTAATAATTGAAAATTATTTAGGTACAATGTCTGAAATTTGTAATTATTGCCATGCAAAACATTTTTCATGTGAATATAATGAAAATAAATTATTTTCAAGTTGTTGTCAAATGGGTAAAGTAATGCTACCTGACAATCCTACATGGGTGAAAATCATCTAACGTGAACATTTATCGTTGTGATATGCAAGAACACAAAATGAAAAAAATTATATATTTTTGGTTTCTCTGGACCAATTACAGTTTCTAGAGTACCTGTTTACAGTGGGCATACAGGATCAGTTGATTTACTCAACGTATTGAAGATTTTTAATTTTTACATTCCAAGGGAATTACATATATTTTGATATATAAAACATAAACATCTTGAATACATCCCTAATACAAAATCTCACGTTAAATCTCAAGTGAGATTTCATGCCAAAATCTCGTGTGATATTTCAATTGGAGAGGTGTTTAAATTTGCTAAATAATAAAAAATCAATTTCTCACGTGAGATTTTGTAATAGGGATAGAAAATTTTAATAAACATATTTTATGGAGTATACATTGAATATAACTATACCTAATTGATAATAACAAAAAAAAATTAATTAACAAATTCTTCCATTTATAAAATATATGCAATGTTTCATATAATCAATTTAACATAATTTTGATATTTGTAATATAAATTATATATTTTTATTATTTCTTTTAGTAGTGACTTCTTTTATCTTAAATAACAATTTTACTCTTTTTCTGAGTTTTATTTTCGTACGAGATCGACCCTAATTGATAATGTTCACATTGTCTATTCAAATTACATTCGTAACAACTTACTTCATTAAAATTAATTTTTTTGGGCTCACATCTACTCCATTTCCATTGATGGACTCGCATAGTTCCTTTGAATGGAGAAAACAATTGTTAAGAAATAATGTTTATTTTTAGTCAAAACAGTAAAGCATGTAATGATCAGCATCGATTATTTGTTATAAAAGAAATTTGGACAGGGGATGTTACATGCCAGGGGAGATTACATAGATCGTTTTTTAAATTTTATTACGTTAACATTCAAAATTTCCACATCGGAATAATACTGTTTTTATGTAGTTACTTTATCTGAAATTTACTCTATGAATTAATTTTAAAAATTTATTAGTTTTCCAATTATACTCTACCAGAGAAATTACATTAAAAAAGGTAACCGCTGAATTACCACAAAAACATGCCCGTATTTTTTGCTTAACATCATGAAATACTAAAAATGAAATTTTTACCTCTAAAGTAAACCAAAAGTTAACAATTTCACCTGGTCAGAAAAATGTTTTATGTTTACAATTAATTTTAAAGACATTAATCATAACACAGCTATTATTAATAACAAGTTTGTTACAAAGTTCAGCAAGTTCAGTGCACTTCAAAAATCAGTAAATGTTCAGATTTTCAACTTAATTTTAATTGTGGTTATCAAAATGAACAATTAAGTTTTGAACCCTTTTTTGAAATAAAGAAATACGCCTATAATCGCACCAGTTAATATGCGATTATGGCCTTCTTACAGCCAGGGGACGTTATATTTCAAACTTTAAGCAACTGAAACTTGGCAATAAAATCAACTTTTATCAAGTTTCACGGCTGACTTACATTAAATTACATATATTGTACTTAGAATATATTATTCGTAATTTTATATATGATATAATGGGATATATTTCACTATTACACAATTGTGCGCGTTAGATGATTTTCACCCACAAATCCAAAAGAATTAAAAAATTTGGTTATAGGTAATTCGAAATATAGTACGAATTTTCGTCAAAACATAAGACAATACAACAATTCTTTAGCTTAAATTATTATCCTCATTAATGCGTTCATTAATTAATGAAATACTAAAATCAGACAATGTATGTTGACAATATTGTAGCAATATGCCATTATTCCAACAATATCGCTGCAATATGACGTGCTGTCTGGGTCGGAATGTATCTATTCCTTTATACCTAATAAGTATTGTCTTAACCTTGCATTTTTTTAGAAAAGAAAGTTTTGGAAACAAGATTGTACTCTATTCTCATTCAAGGAAAAAAAATTATAGTGTATTTGGTATTTATTACTCAAAGTACTATTAACACAAATCACATTTTTATATTTTCGGTTTGGAAACTTTACATTTTAACCTTAAGACTACCGAGATTTTAGAAATGAAATCGTCCTTTAAAAGTTTCTGAATTGCCAACCTGCTTGAATATGTAAAAAAATTGTTACTTCCTGAAGACGATGTCCAGGTGGTCAGGGTGAACTCCGGGTCATCTGGACATCGTCTACTGGTAAGTAGTGTACCACCCTGCTTAAATATGCAAAAAAAAATTTTAACTTCCTGAAGACGATGTCCAGGTGGTCAGGGTGACCTCCGGGTCATCTGGACATCGTCTACTGGTATGTAGTGTGCCACCCTGCTTGAATATGCAAAAAAAATTGTCACTTCCTGAAGACGATGTCCAGGTGGTCAGGGTGACCTCCGGGTCATCTGGACATTGTCTACTGGTAAGTAGTGTACCACCCTGCTTAAATATGCAAAAAAAAATTGTCACTTCCTGAAGACGATGTCCAGGTGGTCAGGGTGACCTCCGGGTCATCTGGACATCGTCTACTGGTAAGTAGTATGCCACCCTGCTTGAATATGCAAAAAAAATTGTCACTTCCTGAAGACGATGTCCAGGTGGTCAAAGTGACCTCCGGGTCACCTGGACATCGTCTACTGGTAAGTAGTGTGCCACCCTGCTTGAATATGCAAAAGAAATTGTCACTTCCTGAAGACGATGTCCAGGTGGTCAGGGTGACCTCCGGGTCATCTGGACATCGTCTACTGGTATGTAGTGTGCCACCCTGCTTGAATATGCAAAAAAAATTGTCACTTCCTGAAGACGATGTCCAGGTGGTCAGGGTGACCTCCGGGTCATCTGGACATCGTCTACTGGTAAGTCGTATGCCACCCTGCTTGAATATGCAAAAAAAATTGTCACTTCCTGAAGACGATGTCCAGGTGGTCAAAGTGACCTCCGGGTCACCTGGACATCGTCTACTGGTAAGTAGTGTGCCACCCTGCTTGAATATGCAAAAAAAATTGTCACTTCCTGAAGACGATGTCCAGGTGGTCAGGGTGACCTCCGGGTCATCTGGACATCGTCTACTGGTAGTAGTGTGCCACCCTGCTTGAATATGCAAAAAAAATTGTCTCTTCCTGAAGACGATGTCCAGGTGGTCAGGGTGACCTCCGGGTCATCTGGACATCGTCTACTGGTAAGTAGTGTACCACCCTGCTTGAATATGCAAAAAAAATTGTCACTTCCTGAAGACGATGTCCAGGTGGTCAGGGTGACCTCCGGGTCATCTGGACATCGTCTACTGGTAAGTAGTATGCCACCCTGCTTGAATATGCAAAAAAAATTGTCACTTCCTGAAGACGATGTCCAGGTGGTCCAAAGTGACCTCCGGGTCACCTGGACATCGTCTACTGGTAAGTAGTGTGCCACCCTGCTTGAATATGCAAAAAAAATTGTCACTTCCTGAAGACGATGTCCAGGTGGTCAGGGTGACCTCCGGGTCATCTGGACATCGTCTACTGGTATGTAGTGTGCCACCCTGCTTGAATATGCAAAAAAAATTGTCACTTCCTGAAGACGATGTCCAGGTGGTCAGGGTGACCTCCGGGTCATCTGGACATCGTCTACTGGTAAGTAGTATGCCACCCTGCTTGAATATGCAAAAAAAATTGTCACTTCCTGAAGACGATGTCCAGGTGGTCAAAGTGACCTCCGGGTCACTGGACATCGTCTACTGGTAAGTAGTGTGCCACCCTGCTTGAATATGCAAAAAAAATTGTCACTTCCTGAAGACGATGTCCAGGTGGTCAGGGTGACCTCCGGGTCATCTGGACATCGTCTACTGGTAGTAGTGTGCCACCCTGCTTGAATATGCAAAAAAAATTGTCTTCCTGAAGACGATGTCCAGGTGGTCAGGGTGACCTCCGGGTCATCTGGACATCGTCTACTGGTAAGTAGTGTGCCACCCTGCTTGAATATGCAAAAAAAATTGTCACTTCCTGAAGACGATGTCCAGGTGGTCAGGGTGACCTCCGGGTCATCTGGACATCGTCTACTGGTAAGTAGTATGCCACCCTGCTTGAATATGCAAAAAAATTGTCACTTCCTGAAGACGATGTCCAGGTGGTCAAAGTGACCTCCGGGTCACCTGGACATCGTCTACTGGTAAGTAGTGTGCCACCCTGCTTGAATATGCAAAAAAATTGTCACTTCCTGAAGACGATGTCCAGGTGGTCAGGGTGACCTCCGGGTCATCTGGACATCGTCTACTGGTATGTAGTGTGCCACCCTGCTTGAATATGCAAAAAAAATTGTCACTTCCTGAAGACGATGTCCAGGTGGTCAGGGTGACCTCCGGGTCATCTGGACATCGTCTACTGGTAAGTAGTATGCCACCCTGCTTGAATATGCAAAAAAATTGTCACTTCCTGAAGACGATGTCCAGGTGGTCAAAGTGACCTCCGGGTCACCTGGACATCGTCTACTGGTAAGTAGTGTGCCACCCTGCTTGAATATGCAAAAAAAATTGTCACTTCCTGAAGACGATGTCCAGGTGGTCAGGGTGACCTCCGGGTCATCTGGACATCGTCTACTGGTATGTAGTGTGCCACCCTGCTTGAATATGCAAAAAAAATTGTCTCTTCCTGAAGACGATGTCCAGGTGGTCAGGGTGACCTCCGGGTCATCTGGACATCGTCTACTGGTAAGTAGTGTACCACCCTGCTTGAATATGCAAAAAAAATTGTCACTTCCTGAAGACGATGTCCAGGTGGTCAGGGTGACCTCTGGGTCATCTGGACATCGTCTACTGGTAAGTAGTGTACCACCCTGCTTGAATATGCAAAAAAAATTGTCACTTCCTGAAGACGATGTCCAGGTGGTCAGGGTGACCTCCGGGTCATCTGGACATCGTCTACTGGTAAGTAGTGTACCACCCTGCTTAAATATGCAAAAAAAAATTGTCACTTCCTGAAGACGATGTCCAGGTGGTCAGGGTGACCTCCGGGTCATCTGGACATCGTCTACTGGTAAGTAGTGTGCCACCCTGCTTGAATATGCAAAAAAAATTGTCACTTCCTGAAGACGATGTCTAGGTGGTCAGGGTACACCCCATACCACCACCCCTTCCCCCTTCAAATTTTACCCCTTTTAAAAAAGCAACTAAAAACATTAACCCCCAACAGTGCGTCAAAAAACATGTGATACATCTATTTATCAAAAAATATCATCACTTCGACAATTACGTCATACAAATAGATTGACGTCACAGAAAGGGAGAAAGGTTTTTGATGGAAGCAGCTTAATATAATATATAGATTTATTGTATATTTCACATATAGATATTTGAAAAGTGTATGTTATACTTGATTAATATTTATTTTATCTTCGAAAAATTGTGCATATTTTTAAAAACAATATATTAAATTTTAGGTCCGTTTTTATTTTATGAATTTTATGAGGAATAAGTAAACTAATACACATTCTTTCAAGTTATATTCACAACTTTTTTTGGCACACGCGCGCGCACACACACACACACACACACACACACACACACACACATGCACACACACACACACACTTATATATATGACATATATATATGTTGAATTCTGAATTCTTAGACACGGCGGAGGCGGCGGCGGCGGCGAAATATTTATATATTATAAAGAGATATAACATATATATATATGACATATATATATATGACATATATATATATGACATATATATATATATATGTTGAATTCTGAATTCTTAGACACGGCGGCGGCGGCGGCGGCGAAATATTTATATATTATAGAGATATATATATATCTCTTTGCGGCCACTTCTCAAACAACTTGCTAACAGTTTTTACCTCTGTAGGCGTTCTCTCACGGGATGGAAAAAATTTCGTCTCTTTCTATCTTTTGCATCTCCTATGACGCTATCTCTTTTTGTTGCCATCGAATGAAAAAGAAAGTGGAAATAGCAAAAATTCGAGAATCGGAATTCAGCAAGCAACTTTAATAACATCGAATTTCTCCACTATGCACTTTTGAATTCAAACCGGATTTATTGTAAAGTGAAAACTTATATAAAAAATAGATGTGAGATTTGTAATTGCATAAATAGATAGTATAATTTTAAATGTACGAAAATATAAAAAATCTGAGGGGTTAGTTAGCTGTATAATAAGGGCTTACGCGCCTGCATACTTGCGTGCAGGCGCTATCGCGCCTTTTGAATAAAAAATCTGAGGGGTTAGTTAGCTGTATAATAAGGGCTTACGCGCCTGCATACTTGCGTGCAGGCGCTATCGCGCCTTTTGATATTACTAAAATCTTTAACAACTAAACAAAAACTAATATTTGATATAGTAATAAACGCCCTCAACGATAAAAGTAAAAACAATTTATATTTCATTGATGGTCCTGGTGGTAGTGGAAAAAGTTACTTATTAAATACTATAATAAAATTTGTGAAATTGAATAAAATACCAGAGTTAGCTGTTTCTTGGACAGGTATTGCGGCAAATTTATTAATAGGTGGTAAAACTATACAGTCGACATTCAAATTGCCATTCAATTTAAATGAACAATCAACATGTAATATTTCTTCCAATTCAAAATTAGGTAAAATATTAAAAAATATTGAGTTAATTATTCGGGACGAAATATCAGTGACTTCAAAATATGCATTAGATACTATAGATATTTTTTCAAAGATTTATGTCGCAATAATAAACCATTCGGTGGTGAAATATTAGTAACATCTGGTGATTTTCGACAAACAGTACCTATAGTTCATTATGGAAACAGAACTCAAATACTAGAATCATGCGTTAAAAGTAGTTCGTTATGGCGTTTATTCCAAAAGTTAACTTTAAATAATAATTTACGATTAATTAATCAAAATAGTATATTTAAAACGTGGTTATAGTAGATATTGGAGAAAATAAAAACGATACAAAATTTGAAATTGATAATAAAGTAACCAACATTCCTAATGAATTTATTACTTTTAATAATTCGATTGATGATATATTTGGACATAAAATAAACATCAGCGATTTATATACTCTTAAATACAAAGTTATACTTTCTCCAAGAAATAATGACGTTTTAGCTATTAATAATGAAATTGTTGAAAGAATTAAAGGTGACAGTAAAGTATATTTGATCATCGATAGTTTTAATAATGATGAAAATAATAAATTAGACGAATCAATTACGATTGAATTTTTTAATTCTTTAATGCCAAATGATTCACCACCCCATAAATGAGTGTTAAAGAAAGGAATGATCATTATGTTACTTAGGAATATGAATTTAAATGGAGGTTTATGTAATGGCACCAGCCTCTTTATTACCGAATTAAAACAATATACTATATCGTCGGCTGAGTGGAAGAACAGTCTATCTCGGAACTTGCTTGGAAAACGCCCTATCTCGCGATCTGCTTGGAAAACGCCCTATCTCAGGATCCGCTTGGAAAACGCCCTATCTCAAACGAAATTTTTCGCTTTAAAATTTTGTAGTGGCACCACTGCGCAACTGAAAAATACGATCTTTCTAATTAAAATAAATTAGTTAGTAAAGTGTTTAAAATTCGGAAAAAAATTGTTTATGCGTCATCGGGACTTCTCAGAGGAAGAGAGACTTCTCTGACTTAATCGGTCTATCAGCGGCGATGTATCGAGTACTTATTATATCAGCTGACCTGTGTGCAATTTAAAAAATGTTTTATGTTAATAAAGGTTAAAAAAAAAGTTGAGAGAACGGATGAGATTTTTAAGCTTAGAATTTGTAAGTTGCGCAGTGGTGCCACTACAAAATTTTAAAGCGAAAAATTTCGTTTGAGATAGGGCGTTCTTCAACCAAGGCGCGAGATAGGGCGTTTTCCAAGCGGATCGCGAGATAGGGCGTTTTCCAAGCAAGTTCCGAGATAGACTGTTCTTCCACTCAGCCGACGATATATGGTTAAATTATAACAGGACAAAATTCAGGACAAATCGTAATGATTCTAAGAATAGTTTTAAGTCCATCAAAGGATAAAATTCCCTTTAATATGGTAAGACGACAATTTCCTATTAGACCAAGTTTTGCTATGACAATAAACAAATCACAAGGCCAATCATTTGAAAAAGTAGGTTTATATTTACAAAAACCTGTATTTAGTCATAGTCAATTATATGTAGCATTATCGAGGGTTAAAGATGAAAAAAATTTGAAAATAAAATTTTTAAAATCATCAATGACAGTCACAAATACAGAAGCAGAAATACTTAATGTAAATGAAAACGATTTGAGTGATACTGCAATAATATATACGACTAATGTAGTTTTTTCTGAAGTGTTTGAAAATAATTAATAATTTTTAAATAAAAATTTCATTTTTGATATTAAAAAACTCAAAAATAAAAAAAATAAAAATATAAATGATATAAATTTTTTAATTTAATATTAATTTAATATTTATAATGTCATTATTTCAACTGAAAATGTTGTTACAAAATAAGTTGATTAAAATGAACAAATGTATAAAGTATCAAACTGTCTGCATAAGGTAACATTATTTATATCAAATACACATAAATAAAATTTTTTTTAAATTGTTAGTATCAAGCGACATTCGTTATATAATTTACTCATAAATAAATTATTTTTTCAAATAATAAATTATCTGCATTATGCGATATAATTTATACAATTTCCTTACTTAAACTTATGTTTTAAAATAGTAATTGTCTACATTAAGCGACATTTTTTATATAAATTACTTACGAAAAATACATTTTTGAAATAACAAATTGTCTGCATCAAGCGACATTCTTTATATAATTTCCTTACGTAAACTAATGTTTTAAAATAATAATTGTCTGCATTAAGCGCCATTTTTTATATAAATTACTTACGAAAAATACATTTTTGGTATAACAAATTGTCTGCATTAAGCGACATTCTTCATATAATTTTCTTACGTAAACTAATGTTTTAAAATAATTATCGTCTGCATTAAGCAATATTTTCTATCTAAACTACTTACGAAAAATACATTTTTGAAATAACAAATTCTCTGCATTTTGAGCGATATTTTTTATATAAATTCCTTATTTAAACTAAATGTTTGAAATAATAAATTGTCTACATAAAGCGACATTTTTAATATAAATTATTTAAGGAAAATAAATTTTTAAAATAATTAATTGTCTGAATCAAGCGTCATAATTCAGACAATATTAATTTTAATTCAATTTACTAAATTTTTTACATCACATTAAAACTGTTTATACTACAATTTTAATACTAATAACTTTTATAACTGTAAACATTAATAATATCATTTGTCTGCCATTAGCGACATTTATTAACAAAATTATTAGCAGAAAACACCATTTTTACAAATAATAAATTATCTGCTATATGTGGTACTATTTTATTTTTAATGCAGCCATATTTTGAACATAATTATATCAAGGTATTTAAATAATTAAATAATTTATACATATAATAATTTTGCAACATATATTATTCAAAAGTGTCTTTAAAATTTTGCAACTGTTTTAGAATATTTTAATCTCTATTTTATTTGTATTTTTTTTTTAACTTGTAGATAATATTATATTTGTCAATTGATTAACATTACATTCATCATATGACAGTCTCAAGCCTGTAAATGTAAAGAGAAAATAAAATTAACCAACATTCAAGTATAAAATTTTATAGTTAAATATTATGATGAGTAAAGGTAATATAAGTTGTATATATTTTATAATTTTTTTTTGTTTTAATAATACAATAATAAATTTTAATTAACAGATTATAACACATAACAAAAGTTATAAAAAATTAGTTAAAAAATTAGGTAAAATAATTATATTTAAAACATTTAAAATATATTTATAATTAACTGATTTAAGTATTAGACTTTATAATCAACATTTACCCTCAAAAGCGGAATTCAACCGAGGGAGCGTTAGCGACCGAGGTAATATGGCTAGTAATTAAAGATTTTTTTATCAGATAACATTTTTGAAAGTGTGATTGGAAACCACACTTGCGAATGTTGACACCGTCGTAGAAGGTGTTTTATATAAAGTATACTGTCGAGGGTCACAAATTCAACGTGGAATATTTAATAAATAAATAAAAAATTTCTGTTGATATCTATATAAATACTTGACGTTACTATTTTGATTTCCGTACTTTCAATTGCAGAAACTTTTTATGAAGCTTAATATTATACACACACCAATATCTAAATAAATATCTAGATCGCTAAATTTAGGGAGCAGATAAGATAATCATTCTTTCTTGTTTGTTGAATCTCGGCAGTGCTAAAATACTTTTGCGCCCGCCGGTTGCTAAAGGGATACTTTAGGCCCCATTTTTAGGGCGCAAAAACGCGAAATTCGTGCGTGCTAAAAAAAATTTTGCTTCTAGACATTCTGACGTAAGATTTTTTGCTGTCAGAATCCCTTGTCAAAATTTTGGCCAGATTTAAAGCAAAAATGATAACACCAATGTAAACAAAAAAACACCAAAATTTGAGAAAAAAATTTGTTCTCGAGATTTTAGAATTTTATCGCTAATATAATGTGTACTTAAGAAAATATAATGTACACTCAAAATGTGAAGAAAAGCGAAGAAAATAGTTGCACTTTAAACAAGTTACTTTTACTGAAAAAAATTTTTTATCTACCTTATAATCTGAAAAGAACGCCTGAAATGAACGAAAATTTACGATTTGTTACTTTTTTGATACATTTACGATGGCCATATAGATCTCGCCATGTATAAACTATATGGTAAGATATTTATATTTATCAAAGAAGCTATAATATATAAGTGATTATGATGATTCAAGGTTACTTATTCGATAAATTAACAATAATTTGAAAAAGCGTGTATTATTCAAAAAATACTGATTTAAACAGCAACTTTTCTTTTCACTTTTCTTCATATTTTGAGCATAGATTATATTTGCAATAACATTCTGAAAAAATGGAGTAAAAGTTTTTTTTTAATTAATATTGGTGTTTTTTGTAGTATTTAAATTGGTTTTGTCATTTCTTCTTTAAATCTGGCCAAATATTTGACCAGGGATTCTGAAACAGCACAAAATTATACATCAGATTATGTGGAAGCAAAATTTTTTCAATGCTAATAACAAAAACCATCGCACTGTAAAGCCGCTAAAAAATTTGTACGCTTCAGCGCAGAAGTGAGATAATTTTTTCGTGTTGTTCCTATAAACTATGTTCAAAAAAATTTTTTTGCTTTACCTTTTGATTAATGAAATCCATCTACTTTTAATTTATATTTTGTGATCATTAAAACTTAAAAAAGTCTTAGCAATGAATGTCTTAGTCTGAATGTTTTAGCAATATACCCAAAATTTTCCAGATTTTTAAATTGTGTAACGGGTTGGGTACTGGGGATATGTAAGGCCCACGGTTAGTCCCAATTTGTTCCATCTTGCCAACCTTAAGTGTGCAGTCTCACGATGCGGCCGGGAATCACTTTGATTCCGGTGCAATGCCGTTAACAACGTCAAACACATCGTTTGACTTAGATACCGTGTGTTGGGGCCCTATGCCCAAAATTGCCAACTAGGATAAACACCGGAGAGGGCGGTATTCGTAGGATAGGACAGTAACCGGTAAAACACTATCAACAATTGATATCTTACGTTAATCGGCGAGAAAGATTGTCTTGCCGAGACGATTTATTAAATAAACAATTAGATATTAATAAATTAACAACAAATTAACGTTAACAATTTATGGGGAGTCGTACCGATGACTACCCACGAGGTCAGCGCGAAGACAAGTAGTTAAAACCTATTAACTAACGAGTTACGAGCAACCGATCGGGGAATGATCGGCTGCTTAACCTGATGGCATACGTCACACCGTGTGACGTATGTATCTCTGACGTAGGGAGCTCTGACGTAGAAGCTTCCTACGTCACGCGCGCCTTCTCTCGTGAAGTGGCTCCCGCGAACCACCGACCTGTCTACCCGGGTGGGATTTGTCACGAGAGGGGGAAAGGAGGAACGCTTCCTCACCTGGAACGTACTAGGTGAATCGGGACACGAAATATTAAACAGACACGCCGGTCTAAACGTGGTGCATCACTTACCGCGACTCTGAATATCTCGCCTCGGCGGGAAAAGACTGGGCAACGGAGAGATAGCTGGGCCTTGTAGTTATCTATCTCTCTCTCTCTCTCACTCCCACGGTCGGGAAGGCGGTCGACTCTTGGCTTCCTTCGTTTTCCCTTGTTCTGGGCCGTGCTGCTCCGCACGCCGACGTGGAGATTGGTGGGAAGAAAAACCTCACTCCCACACTTGAAATGCACCGACACTTCGGTTTTTTTTCCCGTAAAAAGCTATACACCGGTCACCAACAGTTACTTTTACTGAAAAAAATTTTTTATCTACCTTATAATCTGAAAAGAACGCCTGAAATGAACGAAAATTTACGATTTGTTACTTTTTTGATACATTTACGATGGCCATATAGATCTCGCCATGTATAAACTATATGGTAAGATATTTATATTTATCAAAGAAGCTATAATATATAAGTGATTATGATGATTCAAGGTTACTTATTCGATAAATTAACAATAATTTGAAAAAAGCGTGTATTATTCAAAAAATACTGATTTAAACAGCAACTTTTCTTTTCACTTTTCTTCATATTTTGAGCATAGATTATATTTGCAATAACATTCTGAAAAAATGGAGTAAAAGTTTTTTTTTAATTAATATTGGTGTTTTTTGTAGTATTTAAATTGGTTTTGTCATTTCTTCTTTAAATCTGGCCAAATATTTGACCAGGGATTCTGAAACAGCACAAAATTATACATCAGATTATGTGGAAGCAAAATTTTTTCAATGCTAATAACAAAAACCATCGCACTGTAAAGCCGCTAAAAAATTTGTACGCTTCAGCGCAGAAGTGAGATAATTTTTTCGTGTTGTTCCTATAAACTATGTTCAAAAAAATTTTTTTGCTTTACCTTTTGATTAATGAAATCCATCTACTTTTAATTTATATTTTGTGATCATTAAAACTTAAAAAGTCTTAGCAATGAATGTCTTAGTCTGAATGTTTTAGCAATATACCCAAAATTTTCCAGATTTTTAAATTGTGTAACGGGTTGGGTACTGGGGATATGTAAGGCCCACGGTTAGTCCCAATTTGTTCCATCTTGCCAACCTTAAGTGTGCAGTCTCACGATGCGGCCGGGAATCACTTTGATTCCGGTGCAATGCCGTTAACAACGTCAAACACATCGTTTGACTTAGATACCGTGTGTTGGGGCCCTATGCCCAAAATTGCCAACTAGGATAAACACCGGAGAGGGCGGTATTCGTAGGATAGGACAGTAACCGGTAAAACACTATCAACAATTGATATCTTACGTTAATCGGCGAGAAAGATTGTCTTGCCGAGACGATTTATTAAATAAACAATTAGATATTAATAAATTAACAACAAATTAACGTTAACAATTTATGGGGAGTCGTACCGATGACTACCCACGAGGTCAGCGCGAAGACAAGTAGTTAAAACCTATTAACTAACGAGTTACGAGCAACCGATCGGGGAATGATCGGCTGCTTAACCTGATGGCATACGTCACACCGTGTGACGTATGTATCTCTGACGTAGGGAGCTCTGACGTAGAAGCTTCCTACGTCACGCGCGCCTTCTCTCGTGAAGTGGCTCCCGCGAACCACCGACCTGTCTACCCGGGCGGGATTTGTCACGAGAGGGGGAAAGGAGGAACGCTTCCTCACCTGGAACGTACTAGGTGAATCGGGACACGAAATATTAAACAGACACGCCGGTCTAAACGTGGTGCATCACTTACCGCGACTCTGAATATCTCGCCTCGGCGGGAAAAGACTGGGCAACGGAGAGATAGCTGGGCCTTGTAGTTATCTATCTCTCTCTCTCTCTCACTCCCACGGTCGGGAAGGCGGTCGACTCTTGGCTTCCTTCGTTTTCCCTTGTTCTGGGCCGTGCTGCTCCGCACGCCGACGTGGAGATTGGTGGGAAGAAAAACCTCACTCCCACACTTGAAATGCACCGACACTTCGGTTTTTTTTCCCGTAAAAAGCTATACACCGGTCACCAACACGTTGTTCTTGCCGTGCGCGCGCGAACTCTCTCTCGGTACTACCAGCTGGGTGCGCACGATTATCGCGCGTTCGTGCGCACGCCGCGCTGTATATCCTCTTTCGCGTTGCTTACCTGATCGGTAACTCGCTTACCGTTATACCAACCTTCCAGATTCCGCATACTCTGTATGTGGACTCTGTTCCTCAAGGAACGGGAAAGAGGGTTAACGACTTGCTCTTGATCAGGTTTATCAGGGTGCGAGGAAACTGTTTCAGACGCTTGATCTGCTTGCAGCGGCAGAGCGGACAACTAGGATCGTCAGAACCTCTTGTTCCGCTCGATAAAGGCTGGGGCTACAGGTTAACCTGTATTCAAAGGCAACCTCTTTGCAGGCCGCCTCAGCCTTCGTCCGCAGCTGGCGCTTTACGTCCGCTTCGATCGTAAGCCTGGTAGGCGCCCTCGTCCTCGTCTCGGGGGAACTGGTTCAGAATCTGCATTGGCAGACCGCTCTATGGGTGATCGGTGCTTTACGGTCGCGGTTGCTTTCCGAGGACGACCACGCTGTCATCTGGTAACGCGGGGCCTATCTAAAGACGTACGCGACGTCTTGCGCGGATTACACCGAGTTCCCTCGCCAGGGGACTCGCTCGCATTATTCTCCCTCGCTGGGGAGCATTCGCTCGCTACAGGTGGGTCGCACGTCGCCTGTTGATCCCTCGGCGGTTGAGGTTGCTCACGTTGATCCTCTTCAGTTGACTCAATATCATTTTCGGGGACGTATCTCTTCAGATGCTCTATATGAGATACCTCTTGGTCCCCTTGATCATCTTGTATGACATATGTATTCATACCTTTTCTACTGACGATCAAATATGTCCCTGTGTATTTCGGAGCAAGCTTAGCCGAGATACCTTGTGCGCTAGACGAGAGGATTCGGTTGCGTTTCCACACCAGATCTCCTACCTCGAATTCCGCTGGCCTTCGTCGTGAATTGAAGATTTCGGCTTGCCGGGCCTTACTGGCAGCCGACTGACGATTTGCGTTCTCGTGCAGTCTTGGCAACTGTTTGATTTTATCGTTCCAATCCTGCAGTCTACGGAAATAAATCTGTTGCTGGGCAAGCCGGTCTTGCTCTCGACGAGTTGTACTAGGCGCCTCGGGTTGGCGACCATAGTTCAGCATAGCCGGGCTCCATCCCGTAGAACTTTGCACCGCTGTGTTTAGTGCAAAGACTAACTCTGGCAGCTTGTCGTCCCAGTCGCTGTGCTTATCCCGGATATACGACGCTACCATTGTCTTAAGGGTCCGATTGGCCTTCTCGACAGGATTTGCTTGTGCATGATAAGGGGTGTCGTCGAATGATACACTCCCGTAGTTTCGAGGTATTCGTCTACGAATTTATTTTTAAACTCGGTCCCGTTGTCCGAATGAAATACTTCCGGGGTGACGAACCGGTTAATCACTCGTTCGTGAAGCTCGCGGACTATCGTCTTTGCGTTCGCTTTTCTTATCGGGATTGCTTCAATCCAGCGCGTGAATAAATCCTGGAATACTAGGATGTATTCGTATACTCGGCTAGAGCGTGGAAGCGGACCGGTGATATCTCCTGATACCACCTGCTATGGTCTGTCCGATTGACGGTGACCCATTAAGCCTGAGGGAGCACGTTGCTCGACCTTGCATTGCTGGCACACTTAACATCGCCTGACGTAATCCGCAAATTCTGCGTAGAACCGTGGCCAATATTAGTTTTGGGCCACGCGGGCGAATGTCTTTCCTCTTCCGAGATGGCCAGCTGAGGGGTCGTCGTGACACTCTCTCAGAATAGAGTGACGATTCTCTACGGGTACGACCAGCTTCCATGCTTGCTCGTCATCCATCACTTCCTCTAATTCTTTGTCGGAGCGATAGATGTATAGATTTCCTCCGACTATTTTCCAGTCGGGGAAATCACGAGGTCTGTCGGAAACGTTCTTGATCCAGTCTAGGTACCCAGGATCTTCAGTAGTTTGAGCCCACGACATTGCTGCTACTGTAGGCTCGTCGTCTTCATACATGCGAGATAGGGCATCGGGAACGTGATGCAGCTCCTTTCTGTGCTCGACGACAAAGTCATGAGCTTGAAGCTCTAGAGCCCATCTCGCTAGTCGGCTGGTTGGATTTCTCATAGTACACAACCAGCAAAGACTACTATGATCTGTTATCACTTTGAAGTAGTACCCTTCGATGTAAGGTCTGAACTTATTAATAGCCCAGACCACGGCCAAGCATTCCCTCTCCGTAACGCTATAATTCTTCTCGGGTGCTGTGAGAATTCGACTGGCAAACTCAATGACTCTTTCCTCTCCGTCTATCTCTTGGACGAGCAGGGCTCCTATGCCGGTATCGCTCGCGTCTGCGTGCAGGCTAAACCGTCCATCTGCACTAGGACGTTGAAGAACTGGAGCAGTCATGATCAGGGCCTTCAGCTGCTGAAAGGCTTGCTCCTGTTCATCTAACCACTCATACCCTTGGTTCTTCTTCGGGAGACGGGTAAGCGGCTCGGCAATCGTGGCGTAATCCGGCATAAAACGCCGATACCACGACGCCATGCCGAGGAATCGTCGAAGCTGTTTGAGGTTCTTGGGAGCCGGATAAATCCTTTTAGGCTCTGTCTTGGCAGGGTCGGGACGAATTCAATCCCTGTTGACCAGCACGCCAAGATATCTCACCTCATCTTGACAAAAGACACACTTGTCTTTATTTACTGTCAAGTTAGCTTCGGTCAGTCTTTTCAGCACCATCTCGAGATACTTCTTGTGCCCTTCAAATGTCTCGGTGACTATAATAATGTCATCGAGGTAAGAAAAGGCATTGGGCTCGAGATCAGGACCAACTACTTGGCCAATCATGCGTTGGAAGGTCGCGCCGGCGTATGCCGGTCCGTATGGCATCCGCTTAAACTGATACAGTGCCATCCCCGGGATTGTGAAAGCCGTATAAGGACGCGATTCCTTCTGCAGAGGTATTTGATGATACGCTGAGTTCATGACCAGAGTACTAATGTACCGACATCTCTTCAGCTTGCGCAAGATATCCTGCATGAACGGGAGGGGATAAGCGTCTGGTTTCGTTTGCGCATTGACTTTCCTAAAGTCAATGCAAAACCGACGTGATCCGTTCTCCTTGCGCACCATCACCACGGGGCTTGACCAACCGCTGTCCGAGGGCTCTATGATCTCTAAATCTAGCATCTCTCGGACCTGGCGGTGCATCTCCTCCTGGATCTTCTCCGACACCGGGTAATACTTCTGCTATATCGGGCGAGCTGATCCCACGTCAATCGAGTGCTCGATGAGTTTAATTCGCCCGATTTTGGCAGAAGTATTAGACAGCACTTTGCTTACTAGCGCTCGCAGCTCTTCCCTTTCCGCCTCGGTTGCGTCCGCTATCCCAGCGGACGAAAGGGTGGCCATACCCCCTATGCCAGCAACTTCGAGATGGATCTGCTGCTTGCTGTCCTTGAGGAACAGGCGGTCGCTATCCGGATCCAATATGGCTCTGAATGCTGAGTACGAAATTTACTCCTACGTAGCATTCGGCATCAAGGTTTGGTATGATCGCTACCCTTATTTCACGTGTCTAATTTCCGACAGTGAAAGGTAAGATCACATGACCGTTTAGCGGTTGGTAACTACCATCCGCCATCTTGACGCGTCCGGCGTTCGCCACAATGAGCTCCTTGCCCAATGCTGCGGCGATTTGCAGACCGCTGGGTCCAATGACGGTCGTAGAGGCTCCGGGATCGTATATGGCTCTTATACGAAAGCCCTCAATCTTCACGAGAAGCCACCAACGACTCTCATCCTCTAGTTTATAGGATGAGGTTAGTCTGCTGGCTTCTTGGAACCGTTCCTCCTTTTGACGCCTATTTCCGCTCCTCTCTGGACCATACTCTCGGTCGGAGCGAGTCTGTCCCGAACTCACCTGGGACAGCCGGGACTCAAGCTCTTGGGTCGCGGTTTTCGTCCCGGTTAACCGCTCCCTTTGGCGTTTCCCGAGCACACCGGACAGTACCTAAGGGAATATCCAATTTTCCCGGAGCCCTAGCATGTAAGAGGCTTAGTCGGATCGAAAGTCGACCCCATTCGGTTTTTCGGCTGTTCCTTCCCTTTTTCCCTCGGTGGACTAGCACTCTTCTTCTCCTGCCGGTGTTCGAAGCTCTTGTTCGGGCCATTAGGTCTACCAAACCTCCTACTCTTCGGAGATCGGTTGGCCGGCGAGCCTTTCTTTGGAGAGCCAGACCTTGGGCTTCTCCTACGGGACTGTCGGATCGTCGACGCCAATTGGTAGACGATGGGCCGCAGCGCATCCTCCAGCATCTTTGCGATGCGGTCGACGACGACTGGCTCGTTTCGTTTGACTGAGTTTACCTCAGCGGCCGCTATCTTAGCCTTCGGCGATTTTTTTTTCCGCTTCGGCTTATACGCCATTTTAGGAAGCAGAGACCCTTCCTCCGTAGGTGGTGGACGATATACTTTCTCACCCTAATTCAATTTGCTCCCTGGTGAGCGTCTCGATCCATGCATCGATTTGACTATCGACGTCTTTCTGCTGAGCGGCCATCTTCAGTTGTAGCGTCGTTTATACGTTTAACAGTAAGTAGCCTCGCTGGCTTGACGCACTATGTGTGTGCAAGGTTATATGCTGTCGAATATTTAACTTTGGCGTTCCTTGCCAAATGTCCAATCCGCGTAACTGGGTTTTGCTTCTACCTAAGCTAACCGCTAACGCACAAAACCGGATGCCAAAAGTAAGTCCTGTCTTACTTTGATCAGGAAGCACTACCGAGTTTAAACTATTTTTAACCAATTTGCTAATAAATTTACGATAAACTACTGCCTGGCTCTTACCTTGCGCTACTTAACGGTACTATATAAATATTAATAAATAAATCAATAAATAAATAAATTAAATAATTTAAGTTACCGCGCGCTTGACCTCTTACAAAAATATAACCTACAATACAATTTGTAAAGGTCTGAGCCAGGTTATAAGCTTCCTGTTTTGTGCCAGCAAAAACCAGTTAAACCTTGCATACACTTACAAACAATTTATTTATACCGATAAATTGCCACCAGGTTATGTCGCGCTGTGTCGCGTTCTTTCGTTCCTCTAGATGGCGCTAGTTACTTGGTTTGGTCCAAACTACCCAATTTCCAAGTAACGTTCGTCGGTCTATCGATTCCGTTCGAAAACCCACCAAATTTCCTATTTGTGCGACCTTTTTCTGGTGGCGCCACCTATGTTCGACCAGGAACCAATTTCCTTTATCTACTGCTAAGTAGTCGAGACGAGAAAATAAAAAAGAATTTTATTTCTTATAAAAAATTTTTATTTGTTTATAACAATTCTATTTGTTGATAAACAAATCCCGCCTCGAGGGAAAACGAAAGAGTACCGAAATATACTTCACAATTTTGAAACGCAACTGCTGACCTCGTTATTGTTCGCGAGTTATCCAATTGTTAATTAACAATATTATTAACAATTGAACAACTATATCGTGCTTGTCGATTTTTCACACGTGTTGGGCGCCAGTTGTAACGGGGTACGGATTGAATATAAGGAATAAAAAAATCAACGAAGGTATCGGGGCGTGAACCCACGATCCCGGGAGCGCGAGGCAGAAGCCTCACCACTGCGCTACCATTCGCAATTATCCCGGCTAGTCGACTTGGTCCTGTCGATGATCGTCGCCGATAATACAGAGACTTAACCTGCGCCGCCACTCGAAATCCGTACCCGTTAAATGCCCCACCCAAACGCGACCTACGCCCTCGGGGAGCCGTTTGATCACTTCGATCACCTGGGCTAGAGAGGCGAAGGTTGTCCCTGCTCGACCGGTGTCAAGAAGACCGTTTTCTGAGCACCGGGAGCCTCGTTAGGGATAGCCGTGCGTTTGCACCATCATTACCGTTATAATTGATTATTTAAAATTACAATATTTTTATATGTATGTATTATCTTACAATATTTTTGTTGAAAGTTTATGACTTATTTACTAATAATTAGCATCTAAAAAATGATTACTGAATTATTATTAAAAAAATTATTATTACTTAAAAAATCAAATGCTATACTCTTGCATTTGTTTTAAGCTACCTGTATGAATTTTTTTAGATTTTTATTTAATATATTAATTATAATACTAGCAACAATTAAAAATTACACTAAATATATACTTATTTTATATATTTCTTTTAAATTTATAATTTTACAATTGAGTTGAATAAAAATGTAAAATATAATATAATGTGTAATTGATTAACCTAGTATTCCATTACAATCAATTTTTTTTAGTCAATAAAATAAAAATAACAGTGTATTATATTTGCAACATTGTATATACTTATTTAATCTTAGTCAATTACACAAGAGTTTATAGATACTGAACATATTTCTACATAATACTGAAACAATTACAAAAAATTAAAAATAATCGACATGATAAAACTTACACTGGAGTAAGGAATTTTAATTTTTATTTTTAATACGTAGTAACACATATATCATTACTTACAATATTACCACACTATTCCTGTAAGAAGCTACATCAATCTAGTAACAAATGTGTTATTTTCTACCAGAATAATATTTTCAACAACAAAAATTAGAATATAAAATTATTCTTTGACCATTATACATATGGGGTATTCCACGTGAAGTGGTCCGATCAAAATTTTAAAATGCACCAAATTTTGGGTACACTTTGCAAATGTTTTTCAGAATACAGAAAAAAATTTTTAGGTACTGGAATCTATTTGCTCAAAAGTTATTCTAACCTCAAAAAGTGAATTTTTCCATATTTTTTTCAACACTAGCTGGGTTTATCGCTATATAACTCAAAATCTATCAACTTTTACTATATAACATTATATGTAACATTCGTTGCTAATTATATCTAGAATTTATTCTTCTGGGTTAGAATTTCTAATCTCAAGGTCAATGTTACATAAACTACATGTCAATATTCAACTTGAAAAAAGTGCAAGTGCGCCACCTTTGATTTTTTCATCCAAAAGTCTAAAAGAAAGCTTGGAGCAATACCTTTCAAATGGTCTGTAGCATTTTTATGGCCTTCAAATCTGTAAAAAGTTATGACAATTTCAAGAAACACGAAATTTTTTTAAAAATTTAAATGGGAATTACCATGTTAATTTTTGTGAATTTTTTGTCTTTCTTTAAATTGTCATAACTTTTTACAGAATTGGAGGCCATAAAAATGCTACAGACCATTTGAAAGGTATTGCTCCAAGCTTTCTTTTAGACTTTTGGATGAAAAAATCAAAGGTGGTGCACTTGCACTTTTTTCAAGTTGAATATTGACATGTAGTTTATGTAACATTGACCTTGAGATTAGAAATTCTAACCCAGAAGAATAAATTCTAGATATAATTAGCAACGAATGTTACATATAATGTTATATAGTAAAAGTTGATAGATTTTGAGTTATATAGCGGTAAACCCAGCTGGTGTTGAAAAAAATATGGAAAAATCCACTTTTTGAGGTTAGAATAACTTTTGAGCAAATAGATTCCAGTACCTAAAAATTTTTTTCTGTGTTCTGAAAAACATTTGCAAAGTGTACCCAAAATTTGGTGCATTTTAAAATTTTGATCGGACCACTTCACGTGGAATACCCCATATATTTCATGCTTTTTCATGATGTTTCACGGAAAGGAGATGAAGAATTTAAAATTTCATACAAAATTACTAAACTCAGCTAATGCATCGTATGTATTCAATTATTCTTTCAAACAAATAATTATACGTAATAATTGAATTTATAAAAATTTTTTTCAGATTATAATTCTAGCTAAAAGATGTATTTTCACATTTTATTAATTTTGTTTTATTTTCAAAAATCTTTTATAAAAAAGAATATTAGTAATTGAAGAGCTGGATGCAAGAACACGCCGAGCGCGGCGAATGGATAGAGGAGGCGGAGAGAAATTAAGAAATTGACGTCACCGTGACCAAATTTTTTAATTTGCCGAATATAATTTAAAAAAATACTGTCGTATGCAGAATTAAAAGACGCAACTTTTTTCTATTTAATGTTTTTGTGTACGATGTGCAGATCAGATGAAAAAAATTAAGAACTGGAAATTTAGAAAATGGATTTTTAATTCATTTTTCAAAATTGAATCGCTGTAACATTGACAAATCTTAATGAAATTCCCTGATTTTTCGTACAGATACTTAATATTTGAAGATAATTTCTTAAAAATTTCAGCTTATTTGGATAAAAAATTTCGCGTACACTAATCAATATAAACAACGAAAAATCAGGGAATTTCATTAAGATTTGTTAGTTACAGCGATTCAATTTTGAAAAATGGATTAAAAATCCGTTTTCTAAATTTCCAGTTCTTAATTTTTTTCATCTGATCTGCACATCGTACAGAAAAACATTAAATAGAAAAAAGTTGCGTCTTTTAATTCTGCATACGACAGTATTTTTTTAAATTAAATTCGGCAAATTAAAAAATTTGGTCACGGTGACGTCAATTTCTTAATTTCTCTCCGCCTCCTCTATCCATTCGCCGCGCTCGGCGTGTTCTTGCATCCAGCTCCTCAATTGCAACCAAAAAATATAAATGATATTATACAATTACAATAATAAAATTGAATATTAATTATAAAAGTTATTTTAATATTACATTTGGTATTACATTAAAAAAATGAAAGAAAAAAAATATTTTAAATTTTTTAACCACCTTCCTCACACATTTTACATCTTAGACATAGGGGATGCTGAAAAATGTTTGTAAAAAAATCTATATAAATGTAATAAAAAAAAATAAAATGTATCGTCAAATAAAGTATGTATTACATTAAATTATATATATTATATTATATATGTTATAAAAATTTATTAGAGTAATAGTACTGTTTTTGTCAATGTTCGTATTACTGTGAACAATTTTTTACCGAAAACCCCTCTACAATATTTTTGGAATTTTTCTACTAAACCCCCCTCTTACCCCCTACCACTCAATCATTACATGGTGGATAAATTAAGACTGGTTGTCATATTCAATGTTGACCCTTCCTCCCACGTTCCTTCATCTGTAAAATAGAGGATAAAAAAGAGTGGTTGACATATTGTTATTCACCTATACAGAAACCCCTAAATTATTTTTGGAATTTTTCTAATTTTATTTCCCCCCTCCCCCTCTTGCCCCTCCACCATCTAGCAATAAATGAAGGATAAATGAAGAGTGATTATCATATCGCTATTCACCGTAATCAAAAACCTCATCTCAGTTTTTTTAGAATAAAAAAGAATGGTCGTCATATTCTAATTCATATATACCGATAACCCCTATAAAATATTTAAAATAGTATATTATGACACTGTTGCGGGAGATGGTTTTCTACCTTTCTCGAGTAAGAACATCGAGAAAGGTAAAAAAACATCTTCCACAATAGTTTCATACCATATTTTATAACATTAGAACCTCAAAATCTGAAATGAAAGCGGGATTTTGAGGTTAAAATGTTATAAAATTATATAATTTTACCCCCCCCCCCCCCCACATGACTCCTCCTGCACCTATCATTAGATGTGAGATACATGACGTGTGGTTGTCGTATTCAGCGTTAACCCTTCCACTCCACTCATACGTTTAATTCTTGTAACTTTTGGGATACCGGACACCGGAGAACGGATGAATTTTGATATATATAGATCTCTCTATAATATATAAATATTTCGCCGTCGCCGCCGCCGCCATGTCTAAGAATTCAGAATTCAACATATATATATATATATATATGTTATATATATGTCAAATATATGTTATATATATGTTATATATATATATGTCATATATATGTTATATATATGTTATATATATATGTCATATATATAAGTGTGTATGTGTGTGCGCGAGCGTGCGTGCGTGTGTGTGTGTGTGTGTGTGTGTGTGTGTGTGTGTGTGTGTGTGTGCGTGCGTGCGCGCGTGCATATGTGTGTGCGTGTGTGTGTGTGTGTGTGTGTGTGTGTGTGTGTGTGTGTGTGCGTGTGCGTGTGCGTGTGTGTGTGTACGTCTTATTTGTTTTTTCAAGAATAGATAATATATGTATTTCTTCCGTGCGCAAAAAAAAGTTGTGAATATAACTTGAAAGAATGTGTATTAGTTTACTTATTCCTGATAAAACTCATAAAATAAAAACGGACCTAAAATTTAATGTAATGTTTTTCAAAATATGCACAATTTTTCGAAGATAAAATAAATATTAATTAAGTATAACATACACTTTTCCAAATATCTATATGTGAAATATACAATATATTAAAAATTAAATACATTAATTATTGCATTTTTAAGATAATTCTATTATAAACAGTAATGGCAAAAGAAAATACAAATTTTAACAGTGGCAATATAAAATACGAATTACATTTCAAAAGTTTTTCGAAAATTATTATTTTAGTAGTATTTAATTTAAATATTATTCAAATCAAATTTAAAAATTGTATGGATATATAAGTAAGTAGATTACGTATATTTATATAAAACAATATTTTAAATAAACAAGTATGTATTTATTAGATACAAAAGGTTATTTAAGGAATGCCTTTGTTTATAATAATTAAAATAAATATATGGGCTCTGTAACTAAAGGAAAAATAAATTGGATATAATTATGGATTAAAACGAAAATTTTGAAAGAGGGTGCAAATTACGAATACATATGGGGTATTCCACGTGAAGTGGTCCGAAAATTTTTAGGTACTGGTATTTATTAGCTCAAAAGTTATTCTAACCTCAAAAAGTGAACTTTATCCAGTTTTTTTCAACACCAGCTGGGTTTATCGCTATTTAACTCAAAATCTATCAACTTTTACTATACAACAGTATATGTAACATTCGTTGCTAATTATGTGTAGAATTTATTCTTCTGGATTAGAATTTCTAATCTCAAGGTCAATATTACTTGAACTACATGTCAATATTCAACTTAAAAAAAAGTGTAAGTGCGCCACAATTGATTTTTTTATCCAAAAGTCTAAAAGAAAGCTTGGAGCAATACCTTTCAAATGGTCTGTAGCATTTTTATGGCCTTCAATTCTGTAAAAAGTTATGATAATTTAAAGAAAGACAAAAAATTCACAAAAATTAACATGGTATTTCCCATTTAAATTTTAAAAAAAATATGGTGTTTCTTTAAATTATCATAACTTTTTACAGAATTGAAGGCCATAAAAATGCTACAGACCATTTGAAATGTATTGCTCCAAGCTTTCTTTTAGACTTTTGGATAAAAAAATCAATTGTGGCAAACTTACACTTTTTTTAAGTTGAATATTGACATGTAGTTTATGTAACATTGACCTTAAGATTAGAAATTCTAACCCAGAAGGATAAATTCTACACCTAATTAGCAACGAATGTTACATATACTGTTGTATAGTAAAAGTTGATAGATTTTGAGTTAAATAGCGATAAACCCAGCTGGTGTTGAAAAAAACTGGTTAAAGTTCACTTTTTAAGGTTAGAATAACTTTTGAGCTAATAAATACCAGTACCTAAAAATTTTTTTCTGTATTCTGAAAAACATTTGCAATGTGTACTCAAAATTTGGTGCATTTTAAAATTTTGATTGGACCACTTCACGTGGAATACCCCATATATATATTATATATATTACACCTTTGGTGTAAGTTATGTCCTAAAATACGTGAAAATTAGTGATTTTATGAGGTTTATGAGGCATAACTTACATCAGCGGTCTTGGCCAATAAGCTAACCCAAGGCATTCGAAAGCTCGCGAAAAATGTGAACTTTTGAGAGGTATTAGATTAAAATCGATTATGGTGTGGTAGCCTTTTTTTTTGATATTCAATATGTCCGGGTGTTCTATCTCTTCGAAATTTTAAAATTAAGAAATGTAACCATGGTAGATAAGTTCTAAAGATTAATTTAAACAAAAGTTGTTTGTAATGTTTTTTCAAAAAAATCAACAGATTTTGAGATAAATGGCTTAAAAAATAGAAATTTTTCTAAAAAATTGAAAAATTTCCATTGTTCATGGTCGAATATTTATTATTATTATTAAGTTACTCAGTTGGCTCCCTCCTATTTGACTAGGTTATGCCAGGCACTTGGGTATTCCCTTTGCGCCCTGTTTTCCATTTCCCATCTTTAGCCCCCCGAAGTGTATAGCAATATTGCCACACTTGGGTGAGCCTTCTTATGGGTCCTTGGTTTTTTCAATCGGGCACCGCCCAGAGACCCTGCCAAACAGCAAGTATTCTCTGGACATCCCAACTGGGTATATCTCCTGAATCAATTAGGAATTCACCTGTGAGGCGCCATCTTCTTGTCATGATTCTGGGGCATTCACATAGGATGTGTAGAGGTGTTTCGTTTGCCTCCTTGCACCTTCGGCATAATGGATCTGTTTCCAGTCCCATTTTATACCTATGGTATCGCAAATCTCCATGTCCAGTAAGTATGTCCATTAGCTTGCGAGCTGTCTTTCTGCTAAGTTTCCTAAGCCCTTCTTCCCAGTGTCCGCTTATTGCGTTTCCGAGTGCGGCTTTAGCTTGTCTGCATCCTGCAGTTTTTACCCAAGCACTTTGGTGTTCCTTCACCAGCCATTCCTTTAATAATTCTATAAGGTGGCTATGTGGCATCTTCAACATCATGCTTGGTTCTGCATGTTTTCCATTTGTACCTATCTTTGCTAGGTCATCGGCTATCTCGTTACCACGTATACCTACATGACTTGGTATCCAAGTTAGCGTTAGCCGCTTATTCAACTCTGCCAGTCTATTTAGTGTCTTATGACATTCCCAAATTAGTCTGGACTTAGTGGTGTGACCATTCAGACTCTGTAACACAGTTCTGCTGTCCGAGTAAATGTATATCTCTTCGTCTTTGCAATTCTCCTGTGCCGCTTTAGCACATTGCAGGATTGCAAATGTTTCCGCTTGGGAAATGGTATTGTATTCCTTTAAGGAATATATCCTACCCTTTCCATTTTTTCTGCAGTATACCCCTGCTCCGACTCCCCGGATATTCTTGGACCCATCAGTATACCAGAGTTCTTTGCCCTCCGGCACCCTAACACGTCCTTGACTCCAGTCATCTTTGCTAGGCAGACTGACTCTGTATCTCTTATCGAATAGGAACTCAGTGCTGCATCTATCAGTTCCCTCGTATAAGTTCTCTCTTAGATTTCGCGGGAGCGTACTTAGGAGTCCCCTGTCCGCCCGTCGATCTAAGAGATTTCTAACTCTTAAGTATCCTTTTATGGCTTCCGACTTAAGAGTGAGCTGAAAGGGCTCAATATTCGTTATGACCCCCATAGCTTGTACTGGCGTGGTTCTTAGAGAATTGGTGATGCAGCGCAGGACCAATCCTCGTACCCTTTCCAGCATTTGGTTCGCAGTTTTCAAACCTGCTCGCTTCCACCAAATCACTGCCGAATACGTGAGTTTTGGTTTCAGAATTGCTGTGTAAATCCACATCATGGTTTCTGGTTTAAGACCCCAGTTCAAGTGCAGAGCTCTACGTGTTTGCCATAGTACTCTTATAACTTTATTACACTGATTCTCAAGGTGCTCTTTCCAGTTTAACTTACTGTCAAGAATGACACCTAGATATTTAGCTTTTTCTTTTATTTCTAGCCGTTTTCCTCCATATTCGAGGTGTTTTATGCTTGTTTTCCACTTATATTTACGTGTAAACACCATAACTTCCATTTTTTCCGGGTTAACCGATAGTCCACCTCCTTGGCACCACTTATATACCTTATTCAAGGCATTTTGCATGATGTCAAATAGTGTTTCTAAAAATGGTCCTCTAACTATTATTGCTAGATCATCTGCATATCCTACAACCTCACATCCCGTGTTGGTTAGTAGGCATAATAGTGTGTTCATTACAAGATTCCAGAGGGATGGGGAAATAACCCCCCTGTGGGCATCCCGTGTTCACCCAGCCAGTTACCTTGGTGTTACCCTTGGTCATTACCAGCTTTCTGTTTGATAACATGAGTTCGACCCAGTCAGTAACTGGCTGAGCTATTCCATGTCTCCTCATTGCCTCCTTGATTACTCTTTTGGAGGTATGGTTGAAGCTCCTTCTATGTCTAAAAAGACCACTAGAGCGAAGCCTCCGTTTTCAATTTGTTCTTCAATCAGGTTCACTATTTGCACAGAGCAGTCTCAGTAGAGTGTCCTGCTCTGTACGCCTACTGATCCCTATGAAGTGGTCGTTCTTTTAAAGGTTTATCTTTAATATGTCTATCTATGAGCCTTTCCATGTCTCAGCATAAACGATGTAGATTTATAGGTCGGCTTCCAGTTTTAACTTACTGTCAAGAATGACACCTAGGCTATTTAGCTTTTCTTTATTTCTAGCCGTTTTCTCTCCCATATTCGAGGTGTGTTTATGCTTGTTTTCCACGGATATTTACGTGTAAACACCATAACTTCCATTTTTTCCGGGTTAACCGATAGTCCACCTCCTTGTCACACTTATATTACCTTATTCAAGGCATTTGCCATGATGTCAAATAGTGGTTTCTAAAATGGTCCTCTAAACTATTTATTGCTAGATCATCTGCATATCCTACAACCTCACTCCCGTGTTGGTTAGTAGGCATAATAGTGTGTTCATTACAAGATTCCAGAGGGATGGGGAAATAACCCCCCTGTGGGCATCCCGTGTTCACCCAGCCAGTTACCTTGGTGTTACCCTTGGTCATTACCAGCTTTCTGTTTGATAACATGAGTTCGACCCAGTCAGTAACTGGCTGAGCTATTCCATGTCTCCTCATTGCCTCCTTGATTACTCTTTTGGAGGTATGGTTGAAAGCTCCTTCTATGTCTAAAAAGACCACTAGAGCGAAGCCTCCGTTTTCAATTTGTTCTTCAATCAGGTTCACTATTTTGCACAGAGCAGTCTCAGTAGAGTGTCCTGCTCTGTACGCATACTGATCCCTATGAAGTGGTCGTTCTTTTAAAGGTTTATCTTTAATATGTCTATCTATGAGCCTTTCCATTGTCTTCAGCATAAACGATGTAAGATTTATAGGTCGGAAGTCTTTAGGAGAAGTATAGCTCCCCTTACCTGCTTTCGGAATGAACGTCACTCTCGTTCCCTTCCAACTTTCTGGAATATGGCATAATTCCAGACTTGCCCTAATAAGTCTGGTCATTGGGCGGATAATGCACTCCCCCGCCTTTTGTAATAGTGCGGGGTAAATACCATCCAGTCCTGGTGACTTATATGGCCCAAAAGATCCGATGGCCCACCTGACTTTGTCATCTGAGGCAATTTCGGTTCCCAGCACACTGCATGATCCGGTTTGGATCACCGCATGCTGGTTTCCCGTTCCGTAGTCGTTTGACTCATGAACTTCCATCGCCCCTTCCCCTTCTTTCGAGAAATCCGGGTAGAAGGATTCGATCAGGCGGTACAACGTTTCTTCGTCCGTCATGGTGTATTTCCCATTTGGCAGTTTAAGTGCTCCCAATATAGCTTCCGGATTTTTTGACAAGATCTTGTCCAACCGGGCTGCCTGTGAGCCTTTTTCTATGTCGCTGCAAAAGTTGGCCCATGATTCTACTTGTGCCTTCCTAATTGCTGCTCGATAGCTGTCTCTTTTACTTGCGTAATGATTCCACTCGTCTGCTGTACCTTTTTTTTGGGCCAGCTTATAGGTTCTCCTTACTTGTTTCTTGAGACACTCTAGGTTCTCGTTCCACCAGTAGGTTTTATCTCGCTTACCCACCAATGTGGGTCTACAGTTGTTCTCAAAAGCTGAGATAATTCCTTTATTTAGTTTATCAGCAGCTTCTTCAAGTTCCTTCCAGTTTCTTATATGTTCTGGAAAATTTGCTAGTGAGCTGCTTATTTCTTCCTTGTAGGTTATCCAATTTGTCTTCTTCGGTTTCCTGGTCCATGTTCTAGGATTTGTACCAGGTCCCACTAACTCGAAAACAATTTTGGCATGATCAGATAGTGTCGGTTCATCAGATACCCTCCACCTCTTGATCCTATTTGTAATTTCTCCAGTACATAACGTGATGTCCAATACTTCTGCTCTAAGTTTATTACAGAATGTTGGCGTTGTACCAGTGTTTAGAATATCTAGTTTGGTTGTGGCTAGATATTCTACCAGTTCCTCTCCTCTCCTATTGATGTCTGTGCTCCCCCACAGTATGTGATGTGAGTTAGCGTCACAGCCTATTAGGAGCGGTAAGTTTTTACTCTCACAGAAGGTAATTAACCTTTTAACTTCCGTGGGTGGATTTACCTCTCCATCATATGGAAAGTACGCTGAGGCAATGACTATGTTTCCAATGCCTTCCGATTCCGTCCTCACCGCTGTCAGGTCTCTTGTACAGAAATCCATCAGCGGGGTTACATTTACTCCCTTAGTGATGATACACGTTCTGGGCGTCTCAGCTTGCATGTCCCTGTAACAAACAAGCCCCTTTCCCCTTAAACCCTTGATTGTTCCTCTCACCGTCCATGGTTCTTGGACCAGTGACAGGCCTGTGTGCATCTCTGCCAAACCCTTACGCAATAGTGCAGAAGAGTCTTTGCAGTGATGCAAGTTAATTTGTGAGATTTGCAGCGCCTTGAAGGTCATTATTTCGATCTTCCCGGCACTGCTGCCTCTTTATCAGACTCCGCTACCGCCGGCGCGTGTACTTTGAAAGTGACACGCTCCAGTGAGTAGAAGGGTTTGCAATCTAGAGCCTGAAGGGCTCTAGCTTGGGACTCCGGCATCTGCACCAGAAGAAAGTTGTCCTTCGCTGCAGCACCGTCGGTAGCCCCCTTGTCGCATTTTACGACCCGCCATGTTGCGGTATTTAGCGTCGGATTGTACCGCATCAGCCTCTGAAGAACCAGCTCCGTGGGTTTCGGTGCTCCCGGTATCCACGCGCTGGCCTTCACCAGCCTCTGCAGCACCTCCGTTCCGCTGACTGTCAGAGCAGGACCCCGCCAAGATTTTAGTCCGGGCACGATCCCACTCAGCCAATCCGCGGACCGTTGATCCTCTGCTATTATCACAAACACTCCCCCCCTGCAGAAGGACGCAACAAACTTTAGCAGCATTTGAAATGTATTGCTCCAAGCTTTCTTTTAGACTTTTGGATAAAAAAATCAATTGTGGCAAACTTACACTTTTTTTAAGTTGAATATTGACATGTAGTTTATGTAACATTGACCTTAAGATTAGAAATTCTAACCCAGAAGGATAAATTCTACACATAATTAGCAACGAATGTTACATATACTGTTGTATAGTAAAAGTTGATAGATTTTGAGTTAAATAGCGATAAACCCAGCTGGTGTTGAAAAAAACTGGATAAGTTTCACTTTTTGAGGTTAGAATAACTTTTGAGCTAATAAATACCAGTACCTAAAAATTCTTTTCTGTATTCTGAAAAAACATTGCAAAGTGTACCCACAATTTGGTGCATTTTAAAATTTTGATTGGAATTCCTTGTAGGTTATCCAATTTGTCTTCTTCGGTTTCCTGGTCCATGTTCTAGGATTTGTACCAGGTCCCACTAACTCGAAAACAATTTTGGCATGATCAGATAGTGTCGGTTCATCAGATACCCTCCACCTCTTGATCCTATTTGTAATTTCTCCAGTACATAACGTGATGTCCAATACTTCTGCTCTAAGTTTATTACAGAATGTTGGCGTTGTACCAGTGTTTAGAATATCTAGTTTGGTTGTGGCTAGATATTCTACCAGTTCCTCTCCTCTCCTATTGATGTCTGTGCTCCCCCACAGTATGTGATGTGAGTTAGCGTCACAGCCTATTAGGAGCGGTAAGTTTTTACTCTCACAGAAGGTAATTAACCTTTTAACTTCCGTGGGTGGATTTACCTCTCCATCATATGGAAAGTACGCTGAGGCAATGACTATGTTTCCAATGCCTTCCGATTCCGTCCTCACCGCTGTCAGGTCTCTTGTACAGAAATCCATCAGCGGGGTTACATTTACTCCCTTAGTGATGATACACGTTCTGGGCGTCTCAGCTTGCATGTCCCTGTAACAAACAAGCCCCTTTCCCCTTAAACCCTTGATTGTTCCTCTCACCGTCCATGGTTCTTGGACCAGTGACAGGCCTGTGTGCATCTCTGCCAAACCCTTACGCAATAGTGCAGAAGAGTCTTTGCAGTGATGCAAGTTAATTTGTGAGATTTGCAGCGCCTTGAAGGTCATTATTTCGATCTTCCCGGCACTGCTGCCTCTTTATCAGACTCCGCTACCGCCGGCGCGTGTACTTTGAAAGTGACACGCTCCAGTGAGTAGAAGGGTTTGCAATCTAGAGCCTGAAGGGCTCTAGCTTGGGACTCCGGCATCTGCACCAGAAGAAAGTTGTCCTTCGCTGCAGCACCGTCGGTAGCCCCCTTGTCGCATTTTACGACCCGCCATGTTGCGGTATTTAGCGTCGGATTGTACCGCATCAGCCTCTGAAGAACCAGCTCCGTGGGTTTCGGTGCTCCCGGTATCCACGCGCTGGCCTTCACCAGCCTCTGCAGCACCTCCGTTCCGCTGACTGTCAGAGCAGGACCCCGCCAAGATTTTAGTCCGGGCACGATCCCACTCAGCCAATCCGCGGACCGTTGATCCTCTGCTATTATCACAAACACTCCCCCCCTGCAGAAGGACGCAACAAACTTTAGCAGCATTTGAAATGTATTGCTCCAAGCTTTCTTTTAGACTTTTGGATAAAAAAATCAATTGTGGCAAACTTACACTTTTTTTAAGTTGAATATTGACATGTAGTTTATGTAACATTGACCTTAAGATTAGAAATTCTAACCCAGAAGGATAAATTCTACACATAATTAGCAACGAATGTTACATATACTGTTGTATAGTAAAAGTTGATAGATTTTGAGTTAAATAGCGATAAACCCAGCTGGTGTTGAAAAAAACTGGATAAAGTTCACTTTTTGAGGTTAGAATAACTTTTGAGCTAATAAATACCAGTACCTAAAAATTCTTTTCTGTATTCTGAAAAACATTTGCAAAGTGTACCCAAAATTTGGTGCATTTTAAAATTTTGATTGGACCACTTCACGTGGAATACCCCATATATATATATTATATATATTACACCTTTGGTGTAAGTTATGTCCTAAAATACGTGAAAATTAGTGATTTTATGAGGTTTATGAGGCATAACTTACATCAGCGGTCTTGGCCAATAAGCTAATCCAAGGCATTCGAAAGCTCGCGAAAAATGTGAACTTTTGAGAGGTATTAGATTAAAATCGATTATGGTGTGGTAGCCTTTTTTTTTGATATTCAATATGTCCGGGTGTTCTATCTCTTCGAGATTTTAAAATTAAGAAATGTAACCATGCTAGATAAGTTCTAAAGATTAATTTAAACAAAAGTTGTTTGTAATGTTTTTTCAAAAAAATCAACAGATTTTGAGATAAATGGCTTAAAAAATAGAAATTTTTCTAAAAAATTGAAAAATTTCCATTTTTCATGGTCGAATAACTCTTAAGCAAATTATTTTTAACACTTAAATTTTTTTTGTATGTTCCGGATGATGTTTCCAGCCTGTTCTCAAATTTTGGAGTGATTTAAAATTTTCATCGTACCACTTGACGTGAAATAGACCATATATATGTATATATATGTATGTATGTATGTGGGTGTGTGTGCGTGCGGCGGAATATTTATATAATATATATATATTTTAAAATTGTTTTTTCAAGAATACATAATATATGTATTTTTTCCTTGCGCAAAAAAAAATTTTTGAACATAACTTGAAAGAATGTGTATTAACTTACTCATTCTTGATGAAACTCATAAAATGTTTAAACGTATACTCAATAATATAATAACGGATCTAAAATGCAGTGTAATGCTTTAAATACAGATGCAAAATTGTTTGAAGATTAAATAAATATTAATCATGTATAACATACACTTTTCCAAATATCTATATGTGAAATATACAATAAGTTAAAAATTAAATATATTAATTATTGCATTTTTAAGATAATTCTATTATAAACAGTATAGGCAAAAGAAAATTCAAATTTTAACAGTGGCAATATAAAATACTAATTATATTTCAATAGATTTTCAAAAACTATTAATTTAGGAGCATTTAATTTAAATATTTTTTTATTAATATTTCAAAATTGAATTGATATATAAGTGAGTAGATTATGTATATTTATAGAAAACAATATTTAAAATGAACAAGTATGTATTTATTAGAAACAGAAGGTTTTCTAAGGAATGAATTTGATTATAATAATGAAGATAAATATATGGGCTCTGTAACTAAAGGAAAAAATAAATTGGATAAAATTATGGATTAAAACACAAATTTTGAAAGAGGGTGCAAATTACGAATTACGGGAGAAATGGAAGAAACAGGTTTTTATTTATATGCCACTAAAATTATATAAATAGTTCTATAAAATTAATAAAAGATAATAAAAAAATTTATTTATTTAAGAAGAATGTCTTATTACTCTAAAAGTACAAAATATTAATGCCATGGAACTTTTGGCGATGATCCTTTGTCATTAAAGAAATTAATTTAAGGAGGTGAAGTTCTATTTAGATCCGTTTAAAATATTCCAAAATTTTCATAAGTAGTTACTAAATACTACAATTTAGTAAGTACATGCACTTTACTATTTTTGGTAAGTTAATTTTTCATTAACATTTATAATTATTAAAATATAAATTTAAGCTTTATAGGAATTCATATAGTTTAAAATTTACAGTTAACATTTAATGTCTTTATTTTTTTTATTACTATTATTCTGATTTCATTATACTAAATTTTGATAAAAACTTTTATTTATAAATTATAATCGTATTTAAAAAAACAATTACGAATACGGGAGAAATGGAAGAAACAGGTTTTTATTTATATGCACTAAAATTATATAAATAGTTCTATAAAATTAATAAAAGATAATAATAAAAATTTATTTATTAAGAAGAATGTCTTATTACTCTAAAAGTACAAAATATTAATGCCATGGAACTTTTGGCGATGATCCTTTGTCATTAAAGAAATTAATTTAAGGAGGTGAAGTTCTATTTAGATCCGTTAAAATATTCCAAATGTTTCATAAGTAGTACTAATACTACAATTTAGTAAGTACATGCACTTTACTATTTTTGGTAAGTTAATTTTTCATTAACATTTATAATTATTAAAATATAAATTTAAGCTTTATAGGAATTCATATAGTTTAAAATTTACAGTTAACATTTAATGTCTTTATTTTTTTTATTACTATTATTCTGATTTCATTATACTAAATTTTGATAAAAACTTTTATTTATAAATTATAATCGTATTTAAAAAAAAATTAAATTTTTGGTATAAAACCCAATGCATTATAACAGTACCTCCAAGGCGTTGTGTGAATCGGTTTAATTTCTAAGGTGTCCATGGTAGTGAAAAAGTAATATAATTTAAAACATTATTTAAAATAAATTTATTACGAAAAACCTTTTTCGAAATTAAAAATAGAGGGTTGGCGCGCGAAGCGAAGCCCCCCTAGTATATATATATGGGTGTTTCTCTGTGACATCGAAGATGAAAAAAATAAATATTGCTATAACTGTGGGAATATGTTTTAGAGGTATCCAGTAGTTCTCCTGAATTTTTTCAGATTTTTTCTGGGCCATTATTTTAAGTTACAGAGAGTCATAGTTGACATTTTAGCACTTTTTTGCATTATATGCCCATTTTCATGAATTTTTAGCTCCCAGGGGATGCATTTTTCACTAAAAACATAAGTATGACTTTTTTTGTAAAATTTTCCGAACTTTTCATTAAAAATACTTTCAAAGACATAAATGTATGCTGTCACACTCTTGTAAGCCATTTAAACCTTAAATAGTGAAAATCAGCAATTCTGCTCCGGACTCTGGTAACCTAATACTGTCATAAGATGTCTTTTTATAGTCAGAAACTGCATAAAAATTTCCAGAGTGGGTCTAAATCATTAAGATCACTTATGGTCAAAATATCCGGGAAAAGTGCCCGAAATTTTAATAGAAATGTATATTTGTTGCCTTATAACCATGAATCTAGTAGCATGATCATTGCAAAAAAATTTATGCACTTACCTTGGAATGGTAGAAAAGTATCTCCACTTGTTTCAGTATCCATCTAATCCCCTGTAGGCTGCTGAAAATACAAATATTATTATAAAATTATAAAAAATTATTTTTTAAACATTTATAATGCTGGATTTTTAGTTTTACATCCCTTACAAGAATTATAATACTAATCTGAAGGATTATTATAAAAGTATCAACATTATTATTATGTTTATATATTTATAGTAATCCTTCAGATTAGTATTATAATTCTTGTAAGGGATGTAAAACTAAAAATTCAACATTATAAATGTTTAAAAATTAATTTTTTACATTTGTATAATAATATTTGTATTTTTAGCAGCTTACAGGGGATTAGATGGATACTGAAACGAGTGAAGATACTTTTCTACCACTCCAAGGTAAGTGCACAAATTTTTTTGCAATGATCATGCTAATAGATTCATCGTTATAAGGCAACAAATATACATTTCTATTAAGATTTCGGGCACTTTTCCCGGATATTTTGACCATAAGTGATCTTAATGATTTAGACCCACTCTGGAAATTTTTAGGCAGTTTCTGACTATAAAAAGACATCTTATGACAGTATTAGGTTACCAGAGTCCGGAGCAGAATTGCTGATTTTCACTATTTAAGGTTTAAATGGCTTACAAGAGTGTGACAGCATACATTTATGTCTTTGAAAGTATTTTTAATGAAAAGTTCGGAAAATTTTACAAAAAAAGTCATACTTATGTTTTTAGTGAAAAATGCATCCCCTGGGAGCTAAAAATTCATGAAAATGGGCATATAATGCAAAAAAGTGCTAAAATGTAAACTTTGACTCTTTGTAACCTAAAATAATGGCCCAGAAAAAATCTGAAAAAATTCAGGAGAACTACTGGATACCTCTAAAACATATTCCTACAGTTATAGCAATATTTATTTTTTTCATCTTCGATGTCACAGAGAACCACCCATATATATATAGATGATAAATCAAAAATAAAATTTTAATTTTTTTATCCACCTTTCTCACTCATTTTACACCTTTGTAATCGAGTATGATGAAAAATGTATAAAAACGTATATTTAAATGTGATAAAAAAACAGAACGAATCATCAAATAAAATATGTATTACAATAAAATATATTATATAAGTTATTAAAAATTATTAGACTGACAGTACTGCTTCAGTCTATGTTAATATTACAGTGACCACTTTATTTTTACATTATTTATGTAAGTAGTGACTATTATTTATTATTAATTACTTATAATATTACTTATAGGTATGTTCTTAATATAATAATTTAATTTGGTACACAAATATACAAAAATTGGAGTACTGGCAAAAGTGCTTATACACTTTTTTAATATTTTATCCCGTAATTAGTGGAGTTATCCCGGAATACCTCACGAATTCCCGAAAAATCGAGGAAATCCCGTGATTAGTGAAGTATCCCGAAATAACTCACTAATTCTCGAAATGTGCAGGAAATCCCAAAATTAGTGAAGTTATCCCGGCATACCTCAGAAATTATCGAAATATTTAGAAAATCCCGAAATTAGTGGAGTTATCCCGGAATACTTCAAAATTTCCCAAAATATCGAGGAAATCCCGTAATTAGTGAAGCTATCCAGGCATATCTGAGAAATTCCCGAAATATCGAGGAAATTCCGTAATTAGTGAAGTTTTCCCGAAGTATCCACTAAATCCCAAAATTAGTAAATTTATCCCGGCATACCTCAGAAATTATCGAAATATTAAGAAAATCTCGAAATTGGTGGAGTTATCCCGGAATACGTCAAAAATTCCCGAAATACCACAGAAAATCCCGAAATACCATAGAAAATCTTGAAATAACCAGAAAATCCTGAGATTAGGGTGTTTATCCCAAAATACCACAGAAAATCCCGAAAGTGGTGCAGTTATCCCGGAATACGTCAGAAAATCCCGAAACATTCAGGAAATCCCGAAAGTGGTGCAGTTATCCCGTAATACGTCAGAAAATCCCGAAACAGCCAGGAAATGCCGAAATTGGTGGATTTATTTAGGAATAACTCAGAAAATCCTGGAGCATCAAGGAAATCACGAAATTAGTGGAGGTATCCCGGAGTACCACAGAAAATCCCGAAATATCCAGGAAATCCGGAAATTGTTGGAGTTATCCCGGAATACGTCAGAAACTCCCGAAACATCCAGAAAATCCCGAAATCGGTGGATTTATCCCGAAATACCACCGGAAATTCCGAAACATCCAGGAAATCCAGAAATTAGGGAATTTATCCCGGAATACGTAGAAACTCCCGAAACATCAAGAAAATTCCGACATTGGTGGAGGCATCCCGGAATACCACAGAAAATCCCGAAACATCCAGGAAATTTCGAAATTGTTGGAGTTATCCCGGAAAACGTCAGAAACTTCCGAAACATCCAGGAAATTCCGAAATTGGTGGATTTTTCCCGAAATACGACCGAAAATCCCGAAATACCATAGAAAATCTTGAAACATCCAGGAAATCCTGAAATTAGTGATTTATCCTGAAATACAACAGAAATTCCGAAACATCCAGAAAATCCCTCAATTAGTGAATTTATCCGGAAATATCACAGAGAATCCCGAAATTGTTGGAGTTATCCCGGAACACGTCAGAAAATCTGGAAACATCCAGGAAATCCCGAAATTGGTGGAGTTATCCCGAAACATCCAGAAAATCTCGAAATTGATGGAGATATCCCGGAATAACCTCAGAAAATCCGGAAACATCCAGGAAATACCGAAATTGGTAAGATATGACCGAAATACCCCCAGAAGTATCCCGAAATAACTCACTAATTCTCGAAATGTGCAGGAAATCCCAAAATTAGTGAAGTTATCCCGGCATACCTCAGAAATTATCGAAATATTTAGAAAATCCCGAAATTAGTGGAGTTATCCCGGAATACTTCAAAATTTCCCAAAATATCGAGGAAATCCCGTAATTAGTGAAGCTATCCAGGCATATCTGAGAAATTCCCGAAATATCGAGGAAATTCCGTAATTAGTGAAGTTTTCCCGAAGTATCCACTAAATCCCAAAATTAGTAAATTTATCCCGGCATACCTCAGAAATTATCGAAATATTAAGAAAATCTCGAAATTGGTGGAGTTATCCCGGAATACGTCAAAAATTCCCGAAATACCACAGAAAATCCCGAAATACCATAGAAAATCTTGAAATAACCAGAAAATCCTGAGATTAGGGTGTTTATCCCAAAATACCACAGAAAATCCCGAAAGTGGTGCAGTTATCCCGGAATACGTAGAAACTCCCGAAACATCAAGAAAATTCCGACATTGGTGGAGGCATCCCGGAATACCACAGAAAATCCCGAAACATCCAGGAAATTTCGAAATTGTTGGAGTTATCCCGGAAAACGTCAGAAACTTCCGAAACATCCAGGAAATTCCGAAATTGGTGGATTTTTCCCGAAATACGACCGAAAATCCCGAAATACCATAGAAAATCTTGAAACATCCAGGAAATCCTGAAATTAGTGATTTATCCTGAAATACAACAGAAATTCCGAAACATCCAGAAAATCCCTCAATTAGTGAATTTATCCGGAAATATCACAGAGAATCCCGAAATTGTTGGAGTTATCCCGGAACACGTCAGAAAATCTGGAAACATCCAGGAAATCCCGAAATTGGTGGAGTTATCCCGAAATACCACAGAAAATCCCGAAACATCCAGAAAATCTCGAAATTGATGGATATATCCCGGAATACCTCAGAAAATCCGGAAACATCCAGGAAATACCGAAATTGGTAGAGATATGCCGAAATACCCCAGAAAATCCAGAAACATCCAGGAAAACCCTAAATTAGTGAAGATTTCCCGGCATATCTATGAAATTACCGAATTATTTAGAAAATCCCGAAATTAGTGGAGTTATCCCGGAATACCTCATAAATTCCCGAAATATCCAGAAAATACCGTATTTAGTGAAGTTACCCCGAAATAATTCTGAAATTCCCGAAATATCAGCGTTAACCCTTCCACTCCACACATACTCTTAATTCTTACAACAGGAGACTGGACACCGCCGCGGGACACCGGACACCACCGCCGGACACCGGAGAACTGATGAATTTTTATATAATATAGATTTATGTTGAAAGGTGTAGATCCGTGTAATATGGATCTGACATTTCGTTCAGGAAAATTCAGTTAAATTAAAAAAGTTTCTTCACACACTCTTAAGTAAGTAATTTGAAGAATTTACTACTCTTTAAGTAACGTTAAAAATCCCAAAACAACACCTTTTAAACGACTAAACAACTAAAATTACTCTTTGAACAGTGCAAAATATAAAAATTACTCTTTACAATAGGATAAAAAATAAAAATTGTCCTTTAAAGAAAGAAGAAAGTGGAACTATTGCTCTATTGAAAAGTATAAACTAATATAATCTGAATGGACTTCCCAGTTACTCGAGTTAATATTGTACTATTTATTATCGATAACTGGAATTATAATGAATTTTATCATGTTTAAATAATTATACGCAAGCTATTTTATATATGTCAAGTTTCTATTTTACTTCATGAATATATCCTCTCAAGAGACTTCCTGGCCAACAAATAAAAGTAAAACAAACCAATTGATAACAATTCATCACATATGATAGCTTGCATATAATCTGAATGGACTTTCCAGTTACTCGAGAAATATAATAATATTGTACTATTTATTTCCAATCACTGAAGCTGTAGTGAATTTCACCATGTTTAAACAATTCTTAATTTATATCCACTAGACTGGAGTCACTGGGAAGTCTATTGAGATTATACGCAAACTATCTTATATATGTAAAGTTTCTATTTCACTTCATGAATATATGCTCTCGAGAGACTTTCTGGTAAATAAATAAAACTAAAACAAACCAATTGATAACAATTCATCACATATGATAGCTTGCATATATACTGAATGGACTTTCCAGTTACTCGAGTAATATAATAATATTGTACTATTTATTTCCAATCACTGAAGCTGTAGTGAATTTCACCATGTTTAAACAATTCTTAATTTATATCCACTATACTGGAGTCACTGGGAAGTCTATTGAGATTATACGCAAACTATCTTATATATGTAAAGTTTCTATTTCACTTCATGAATATATCCTCTCAAGAGACTTTGTGTCAAACAAATAAAAGTAAAACAAACCAATTGATAACAATTCATCACATATGATAGCTTGCGTATAATCTGAATGGACTTCCCAGTTACTGGAGTAATATAATAATTGTACTATTCTTTTCCAATCACTGGAGTTGTAGTGAATTTCACCATGTTTAAACAAAATCTTGTAACATGTATGCCTTATCTACATAACTTTTGGTTTTATCGGTTTCATCATAAAACATTTTAACAAATTGTGGATGTCCAACGTACCAAAATTTAAATTTACACATTTGTGGACTTTGTGTGACTTTGACTGCAATGTGCAAAGCATTATATCGACAACCTTCCTATGATTATAAAAAATTAAAAAAATTAATTTTTAATCAGAATATTTCAGAAAATTTAAATTAATAAAAAATTTATCACAATAAATGAATGTTGAATACTTTATACTTTGATATGAAACTATAACCAAACAAAATGCATGTCAACAGAGAGTACTGAGCTGACAGTAGCAGTATAATATAGCGCCCTCTCGCTGACACTTCTAAACTAAATGTCCTGCCAATCGTTGAGAGCTCTGTACGCGTTCTTTGACCGGCTGGCACGCAACGCTGTCTTTCTACCTCATACATCTTCCATATCGCTATCTCTTTTCGCTTTCTATAGACATATATATATATACATAGGGAGTCGCAAAAAGGGAAGAAACAAAAATTGAGAAAAGGAATTCATCAAGCAATATCTTTGGCATCGATTTTCTTAATTATGCGTGAATGAATTTGGACAAAACTTGTTGTACAGTGAGGGTTAGCAATAAGGAAAGTAATGCGTGGCCAATAGCACAAAATATATAAGTAATATTGAAGTGGTTAAAAAGTAAATTCTGGGGGGATAGTTAGCTGTATAGAATGACTGTCGCGCCTATACTTGCGTCAGGCGCTATCGCGCCTTTTGATTTTATTAGCTTAGCTTGAACATTTTTTTTTCTCTTTCTCTTTTTTTTTCTTGTTGTCAAAAGATAATCATTTTGCAGCTAAAATAGCACCAATTAACATAGGCCCAGCGAAAGTAGTAGAAGTAGTCTCAGCAAATTATTATATTGTAGAAGACAAAGACACTAACAAGGGAAGTACATGACCTCCGGGAAATGGATCTCATCCTAACTTTGATATGTCTTTTATAATATAAAAATATGAAGAAAGCCAAGTTATCTCTTGCCAATGGCCACTTTTACGGAAGTTATTCGACATCCAATAATAATAGCAGTAAAAATTACTTCCAATTCGGTCGCTTATAACTCGAAAACAAATAAAGATAAACAATCAAACCAAAAACCAGAAGAAAGTTGAGTTCAAGTAGATATGGTTTAAAAAAAAGAAGCTCAAATTGCTTAATTTGAAGCAAAGTTATGAAGAAAATAAGAAATTGAAGATTATTAGGCCAAAAGAAACAATAAATTTTTCATATTAATTTTTGGTTAAAATTTCTTCAATTTCTTATTTTCTTCAAATCTTTGCTTCAAATTAAGCATTTTGAGCTTCTTTTTTTTCAAACCATATCTACTTGAACTCAACTTTCTTCTGGTTTTGGGTTTGATTGTCTATCTTTATTTGTTTTCGAGTTATAAGCGACCGAATTGGAAGTAATTTTTACTGCTATTATTATTGGATGTCGAATAACTTCCGTAAAAGTGGCCATTGGCAAGAGATAACTTGGCTTTCTTCATATTTTTATATTATAAAAGACATACCAAAGTTAGGATGAGATCCGTTTCCCGGAGGTCATGTACTTCCCTTGTAAGTGCAGAGTTAAAGTCTAAGTAAATGATTTAAACGTTATATCCCTCCCAGAAACATTATTCCTCTTAAAATATGTTCTTCCCCTTTGCAGCACCCGTTAGCACAAAAGATACAGTAAAACAGCCCAAGCAGCAATAACCCACATCGAAAACGAGGTAGACCCAGAAAGATCTAATAAATTTTTTTTTTCTCTCTATTCTTTTTCTTTTCCCCGTTACACTGCTAAGTTCAAGGATTATTTTAGTAACCTCGACTTTTTCACACACCAAAGTCACTTACGGCACACTTCGCGAGGACGATCCGGGTTGATGGCCGATGGCTTTTGAGCCTCACGCGCCTTATTAGCCGTAAACAGCGATAACTCGGCACCGGATAGTTTTGTCCGCCTTGAGCGGCGGATTGGGACGTACTAAATTAGGCAATCGTCTAATTTTCCGAAAAAGGGATGAGAGTGGGGAATACATGCACACTCTCTCGCACTCTCATCCCTACGTACTATTGCGTACGTAATTGTACACTTGAGTTCAAGTAAACAAATGTCGTCGTTTTGTCTTGACATACGAAAGGCTCCGATGACTTACAATAAGCGAATTTATATTCTATTCGTCGTGAATAGATTGTGTGACGATTTCCGTCACAATATATAGATATATATATATCTTGCAACGGATTTGCTATTTTTAATATTAAATAAAATTCTTAGCGAACGCGAAAGGGAATGAGTAAGTCAAATAAACAATAGTGCAATATGTAATTAAACAAAATGAATGTAATATATTTTGAAATAACTTATAAATACGTGTCGCTGTACGTGAATACAAAGGTCGAATACGCGTAAGAGCAATAAAGAGAGATTGATAACGGTATTTATTTGTGCCAAGGTCTAGTAAAACCGAATGCCACCAAAGTTAATACATTAATGGTAATAAATAATACATATAGATCAACATGTGCATAAAAGTATACATAACAATATATAAAATAAAACAAAAAATATCGCAAAAAATCATAAATCACATGAATCATAAAATAATAATAATAAAACGCTTATCTAGGTGTACAACAAATTCCCAGATCAAACATATATAAATTTGACATAAATTGATCACCTGATAAAAAGCTGACACATCTTGTATAGAAGGATAATAGTCATGTGTTAGGGTCAGCAACACTTTGAAGGAAATTTAACAAATTATATCTGTAACTAGATATACTAGGACTGTCCCTAATGCTTCCCGGTAATCCATTCCACAGTTCTATGCCAGATAATATGAAAGACGACTTATACGAGTCTCTATATGCAACTGGTAAAATAAAAATATTATCCAAACGTTGTGATCTACGATTATCATCAGTAATAAAGGTTAATCTGTCATGTAAATAACAAGGTCTCTGCAATGATAATAGCTTGTACATGAAGAGAGCAAGAGAGTATTTGCGACGAATTTTTAGAGAGAACCAGCGCAATCGATCGTAATAAGGTTTTAGAGCTGTATCTCTTTTCAAATGATAAATAAAACGTACAATAGTATTACATAGCCTTTGAAGCTTCACTTCAAGATACGATGGAAGATTGTTAAATACAAGGCAGGCATAATCAAAATGCGATATAACTAACGCTTTCACAAGCAATAAACGAGCCTTCTCAGGTAGACGATAGCCTCTATAGCGTAGTCGGTATAAAACACCATGCACATTAGAAGATATCTGTGCTACATGCATATTCCACGAAAGATCACTGGTTAAAGTAACACCCAAACTTTTAACTAAACCTAATAATGGAATTTGAGTACCCTGAAGTAAAATTGGAGGGATATCGAAGTCTCGCAAACGTAAAGACATTTGAGCAGAGGCGAAAAGAATAGCTTTGGTTTTACTTATATTTAATTTCAAACCATTATCAGCTACCCAATTTGCAATCGATTGAATATCATTATTTAAATTGACAATTGTTTCATTAATATGAGAAAGTCTACACTGGATATAAATCTTCAAATCATCCGCAAACAACATATATTTAGAATATTTAATGACTGTAACAATGAAATTTAAAATGTAAAAAGTCAAATGTAGTATTATCAAGATTAAAATAAAAGTGAATTTTTTAAATAAAACAATAATTTGTGTTTCTCCATGAAGACTGTACAGTACAGTTCATCTGTACACGATGTATGTAATGATGAGTGTAATAAAGTACAAGTTAAATCACATTAATGAACACTATTTATTTTCAAGTATAATACAATTCATAACTATGAGATGCACGTGAATATTTCTTTACAAGTATCTTTTTTTAGCAAAATTATGAAGCAATGATTCTTCTGAATTACTGCTGGAGCATCGTTAAAACGTTTCTTTAGATGCCTTTGCATTTTCTCATGCTGAACTTTGCTATAATATAGAACTGATGTAGTTTTACAGGAACTCTTACTCCATTTAAAAAGAGTTTCTGAATCAAGAATAGCCTCTGTTGGCTTAGCCAGTAAACTGGCTCTTGCAGCTTGTCTTTTCAAAGTCGCTCCTACTCCATCGCATGCTCTCTTTCCGTGTGCTGTCGCATGAAAATGCCACTCAGTTGTCACTCCAAAATCATCCTGATGATGAACAAGATTCATAATTTTGCCCCATCACTGACGTAGATTATATTCGTAACTGGCACTTCTTTTTTTATTTCAGGGATTAACATCTGTTGCATTGTATATATTGCAGCGGCATCATACATCGTACTGTCTGAAAAAAATATATAGCTTTGATGTTTTAGTTCTGTTCTAATTATGTAATAGCAAACTACAGTAAATATAGTGCATTGGTCATTATTAAAATCGAATGCCTGCGCAGCATCTTGGACTACATATTTGAAATTTTCTGCAAAATCCAAGTAAATCAGTATTTTGCCAAGTTTTAACGTTCTTCTTTTATTTTCAATGTATTTTGCTTGTTGCTTTGCAATGAAAGAGTGTGGCTTCAAAATCAGTAACTTAGTACACTAGTTTACAATGAAGTCTTCAGTAGAAAGTATTGTGGTTTGCAAAGTTGATCTATCTGTCCCAGTCCACGAACTGAAATTAACATTCTCTATGCAGTTGTTTTCTAAGTATTGCAATAAAGTTTGCGATAGAGTTAAAGTGCTTGAGCAGTTCTCGCAGTCACCTAAACAACAAGAAGCTTCTGGATTTTTCCACATTATTCGTTTTAGGCACTCTTTATATGTCAATATTGGCTGTTTAGGCATATGTGTGAGCTCTTTCAAGTATATACTATCCAACATCAATTTCACATTCTGTTGAATGGTGCATACGCACACGGAATGTGTACCACTAGCTCCCATGAGTATGCAATGCTTTGATCGCAATTGGGCGAATTTGCTAAAGCTTACTTTATGTTCCAGATATTACTGTTAAAAGATTGTGTATAAACCTTTTAAATCCAACAATAGAAGACGCTTCTTCATTGATATTCGGCCAGCTGTTTTTATAGATATTTTATTACGCATCCCGGGCATTTCTCTACTATTCATATCGCTCTCGTAAAATTGTTTGATCTTTTCAACAACACGTTCCGATAAACGATTCCTAGACATAACTGTAGTTGTAGCTAAGGTTCCTCTTAATTTTTTAAGCTCTTTTGCTCTACTAGCTACATTTCTAAAACAACTAAATTAGACAGATAGTGATAACCCTTAATTTTTCAGTATCATTTCTTCGCAAACTTGAAAATTTTTCCTTCAAATCGTTCATTATTTCTTCCAGCTTCATTTCTTTTTATGATCGCACATCCGGATCTGAATCTTCTACAGGATGTACAGGGTTGTCATTTTCATCTGAAGACTGCCCGTCGATTATCTCTACTTCATTAATATTATTCTGTAGTTCATTTTTATTATGTACAAGAAGACCATTTTGTGATAAACTAAAATGTTCATTTGGAAGCTTTTCTACTTTTGTAACAAATTCTTGAAGTCTCCGGCAAAGCATGATATTTTCTTTTTAAAGAAATAGAATATTTTCGTAAAACTTTTCCCTGATGTCCAGCTTGGCCAGGAATAATAAAAACATTGCAACATCTTTCAGTTTGTTGACTACTTCTTTGAGACATACTGATTTTTTTATTTTATACAAAGTCATTGACAAAAAATACTTAGGAAGAAAAAATTTAGTTCAATCCTTGATCTTCCATCTGTCGTCGATACCTAATCAAGGAAAAAGTTTTAATCGAATTATATGCACAGACACAAAACAATGTAAATTTAATTTGGCCGATTTAAATCTTAAAGCCACAGTGGTCTCTATAGGGACCACCAAAGTTGTTTCGTATTTTTGTTATTAAAGAACGTATTTGTATGTATTTGTTCAAAAAAATTTCTTGGGGGTATAAATCGGAAAAAGTACTAGGTTTTTACAATGTGGCTGTAATATTTAAAAGAGAAAGAACTGTGTTAATATTAGATTATTAACTATTAGGTATCAATTGTAAAAGTGTAATTGGAATTACACAATACTTGCAAATTTTTACACAAATTTTATTTGGTGAAATAAAAGAAAATAAAAAAAATAGCCAAATAATGTAAGGCATATACTTTTTTGAAATAAAAGTTGTATTTTTGAATAGAATACCTGTCGATTTCATTATGATTTCAGTAATCCTATAGTATTATTATAAGTAGTTATGTATTAGTACTAATAAATATCATAATAGATTTATATAATATATATTTATCGGTCTTTCCGAACTAAAGCTTTACTTTTGACATAAAGCAGGCTCATTTTTCTCTGCGTCCACTATGATTGGTGGACTTTCCCAGAGAATGGCCTTTTAAAAAATTAAACAAAATTTAAAGGCGTTTCGTCCTCGATCTCCAGTTTGGACTCCTCAGTGAGGAACTGGAGATCATACCTTAGACATCTGTGGCAAGGTGAACTGCGACGCCATCAAGATGTTATGCGGCTATATATCTACGAGAAAAATGACAATCTCCCCAACGAGTATAGAGATTCTGTCGTCTCCACCTAGCGGTGACTCCACTGAAGGAAAAGCGATGAATACCTATTGATATTATATTGATGGTCATCCTGTTCTCTGGAAACATGGCGCCGGTAAACACAGCCGACTCTAACGTAATGACGAGAGCGGCGACCGATTTCCTCGAGAGCAGAGCTCTCCCAACTGTACGATATTACGGCCATGGTTATACAGCCGCTTCAATAATGTACAGTTCTACTATATAAAAACGAGCTGTGAGATTTTCCCTTCGAGACGATTCTACCAGTGAGTGGGTGTGTTTCACTTCCGGGTTTCCAGCTCCCTTTTCCCGTAAAGTATGTGTGCTCGCCGCGATTAAGCCGATGAACTATATCGAGAACGGACGCGGATAGACTCGTAAACCGTGACTGGCAAACGGTGCGATATTGTAGAAGCTCTTCTTTGCAATCCTATATATAATTAAGGAGGATCCCATTTTGGACGTTCTCCTGTTCTCCAGTTCTCCAATTCTCCAGTTCTCCGCTTTTGAGAAGTGACTATTTTATTTTTAATTAGAAGATCATTTTTATGAATATGAAATTTTTTTTTCACATTCAGAAAGGGTGGCAAGTAGATTTTTCAGTAGAAGATGTGAAGATGACCTCGTGGTCACCCTGACCACCTGGACATCGTCTCCAGGAAGTGATCATTTTTTTTAATATTCAAACATTTTGGTATGTAGGCTTTCCAGTAGACGATGTCAGGATGACCTGGAGGTTACCCCGGACACCTAGGCATAGTCTCCTGGAAATTTCAATTATACAAAGATGGGAGTACAAATTTTTTTATTTTGAACAAATTTTTTTTGTTTCAACGATACCAATCAAATGAAACTTTATTCATAGATATAGTTTTAATAAGAAAGAATTGAATATCAATGTGACAGAAATAAAAATAATAAAACAAAATTTTGAATAAAACATAATGAACTAATATAATAAAAATAAAATCGTTTGCGTTGATTCCATTACTCAAATGGAAATAGACTATGAAACCCCAACTTGCAGTTCATTTTGTTAAGAAAATAAAAATAAACAATTAAATGATATAGAAGAAAAACGACTAAACAAAAAACAACAAACCATATTAAAAAGGCAAACAATGAATAATGACGAAATAAAACATGAACAAGATAAAAAAGCATTACGAAAACAAAAAGTTTATTACAATGACAACAGTGACCAATTTAATGAAAAAGAAATAAAAAATTGAAAAGAAAAACATTAAATGAAGATAAAATAAAATATATCGATGAATTGATACAAATCTGTTTAAATGAAAATTTAAAAAGGCGCAAACATACGAGAAATAATAAAGACATGGAAATGCCAATCATATTACTTAAAAAATTAAAACTTGACGATGGAAGATCTTATAACGTATATGATGAACAAATAATTAAAAATAAACAAAATTTAAAATTAGTAAGTGAATCCAAACTAATAGATCGAATAGCAAATGTAGATTTTGATGAGAAAATAATTGTCGAAAACAATTTAGGTTATATGTCTCAAACTTGTAAACATTGTAATGCTAAGCATTTTGCTTTTGAATATATGAAAGATAAAGAAATCTCTAATAGTTATCACAAAAGAAACGTGGGCTTGCCAAAAATGCCTCGTTATCTGGAAAAATTGGAACAATTAGCTACAGATACATTAAAAGATAATCTCAATTTTCGCAAAAATATTCGAATATATAATAATGCTTAAGTTTTTGCAAGCTTTAGAGCTAATTATGACAAATTATTTAGCAGTGGACCGCAAATTTTAAGAATTTGTGGTCAAATATATCTCAATGTCTTTACATTACATCCAAATGAAAATGAGTCTCGGAAATATGGACAATTATATGTTCTCGATAATGAATTAACTACAGCAGAAAGAAAAAATTTAAAATATAATTTAAAAACAAAATTAGAATTGTTAAGTCGATTAGACAACTAAAATAGACATGTTAATCCTTATGCTAAAGCTTATAAAATGATGTATGAAGTAGAAAAAGAAGAATTAGAACGGTGTGCTAAAATGGCTGTATACCAAAAAGAGTTACTATAAGTATAACACGAAATGATAAATTAGATAAAAACATATACAATGAAGAAACTTGCAATGAAGTTGCAATAGTATTTGTAGGAAAAGATGGACTGCCTCGTTCAGAACGAGATATAGTTATTTCTTCAAAACATGACAATCCGATTAGTATTCCTTTAATAAGTAAACACACAGATCCAATACATATATGACATATCCACTTATTTATCCAAATGGAGGATATGGCTGGATGCCTAAAATGAAATGCAAATATACAAATAACAATATTTCAAGTTTACAATTTTATAATTACAGACTTTCTGTGAAAAATGAATTTAATCCTTATCTTAATATGGGAAAAAATTTCTTAACAGTTTGCAATTGATGCATTTGTAAAAGTTAAAAAATCAATAATATATTTTATACAGTAATATCAAAACATTTTAAGAAGCGATTATTAGAAAGGTGTAATGGATATTTACATAAGAAAAAATAACCTAAAAATGTAAAAATTGGAAAAATGTTTATTTTGCCATCAAATTTTGTTGGAAATTCAAAATTTTTAAAACAAAATTATATTGACTCAATGAGTTTCGTGAATCGTTACGGGAAACCTGATTTATTTATAACCATGACATGTAATCCAAACTGGAAAGAAATAACTGAAAATTTAGAAAATGACGAGACTGCAATTGATGGACCAGATTTAGTAGTTAAAGTATTTCGTCAAAAAGTAAAAGAATTTAAAAAATTGGTAGTTAAACAAGGTGTTTTAGGAAACTGCATCGCTTACACTTATGTTATCGGATTTCAAAAACGTGGAATTCCTCACATGCATATGTTATTATTATTAGATAAGAATTATAAAATCAATACTCTAGAAAAAGTTAATGAAATAATAAATGCAGAAATTCCAAATGAAGATACATATCCACGGTTATATAATATTGTAAAACAGTATATGATTCATGGACTTTGTAGAGAACAAAACATAAGTTCCCCTTGCATGAATAAAGACACACAAAAATGTACAAAAAATTTTCCAAAAACATATAATAACAAAACAACTTTTAATTAATTAGGGTATTCATTGTATATGCGAAGAAATAATGACAAAAAAAATCAATTATAAAGGTAAATATTACAATAGAGTAGCTGATAATCGTTTTGATGTTCCATATAATCCTTATTTACTGTTAAAATTTAATTGTCACATTACTATCGAAATATGCTCAACAGTACAATGTATTAAATATTTATTGAAATACTGTTATAAAGGACATAACTGTGCGTATATTGAAATACGTGATGCAGGTATCAAATTAAAAGACAATTCTGATTTAACTAATGATAAAGATATTGAAAACAATGAATACGAATATGATGAAATTAAACAGCACTGTCACAGGGTAGATTCTACTCGTCAGGCGGATTCTAGTATATCCTGAATGAACAGGAAATACTCTCGCTATTGCGATCGGCTGCGTTATCAAGTAGCTGATCGGTCTACGTGGTTATCTGTCGGCTCGGTAGGAGTTAGCCTCAAACTCCGTGTGATGTCGTCTGCCCTGTGTACAGCGTGTGTACTTACCTTGGTACACACTCTGCTAGTATAATATGTACGACTCTTCGCCGATACCCGTGCTCGGCTACTCAGGAATGTATCGTGCGAAGTGCAATGCAGTCTAATCGCGGGTTTAATTAATTAATACAGTAGATTAAATTAATAACACAGTTTATTAAAGAAAAGAAAGAATAAAAAAATAAAATATTAGTATTTATATTGAATTGAGCCAAAGCAATGCTAAACTTTGGCTCAAGGTGACCAGAATTAAAATATAAACAATCGCGAAAGTACATAGATGTGTATGAGTTGTGACAATGTGTTTTGCACATGTCCAGTAACGAGCTATTGAACCCTTTACGAACACCTACCTACCCATATATTTTTTCCTACACCTACCTACCCGCACTGTAAATAAGCCCTACCTACCCTCACAGACTAATATCCCAATCCCAAGCACGGCACAAATAAATACTAAAAAAATAATTCATTTTCCCTCTCCTTCTAACCCATACAGCTGTAATAACCAAATATTTATAAATTCTGTTTGTGTGCTTCTATAAGAGAATAATATTTTTATTATTTTTTTTTAAATTGTAATACATATAATTGATAACACAAATTGCATTTTACAGTTATATTAATAACCCGAAGTTGCTTTGATCATTATTAATATTTTTTTTTACGCATTATAATTTCTTTTGGTGAAATATACTAATTTTAATGCTATTTTCATATGCCTTTTGCTATTATCACGTTTGGTTAAATTGTGTTTTTACTATATTATACAATTAACTCTTATTAAATTAATATACACATTTTGCTTGCATTATTTATTATTAAACTAATAAATAATAACAATTAAATTTTGTTTGTCCTGCTATACCCATTGCAACGAAAATTTAATTTCTCCCTAATTGCTCCCCGATAATAATAGTTGGTTTTAAAAAATTTATACTGCATAATTTTTGTTTGTTGTTGTTTTGCTGCCTGCCAAATCCAGTTTGTATTTTATTGAGATTAGCACAATTTGCACGTTTCCCTTGCACATATACCCAATATTTATTGATTTTAATAATATAATAATAAATTTTTATTGAAATTTTTATATATAAATAAAGCTATACATATTATTTCCCAGAATAATAACGCTGCGTATATACACACAATAACAATTAATAACAAATATATACATATACATATTTACCCGCTGTATTTCATTTCTCGTACTGCCCAGCTTATAATAACGCAAGCTTGTTTAATTTTTTTTGTGGGTTGCTTAGTGAATAGTAAGTGTAATTTAATTAGCTTAGCTTGAAAATTTTTTCTTTTGATTAATTATTTGATTTTTGCTTGGTGTGTTTAATTTACATTAGATATTAAATTAAAGAAGAGCTAAGAAATTTTATTTCAATCGAGCTAAAAAGAGCTATTAGTAATATAATTATACCAGCAGTAGGTGCTGGTGTAATACGACGCAGTATAGATAATACCAGTGACGGTAGAATCACGGTATACGCGAGCAAAGTCGGAATAAATATAGACGCGGATTGCAAAATTATAAGAGATAGGTTAGCTAGGTACGAAATTAGACGTAATTTCGGACCATCGTCTGCTGACTGGAATGCAGCAGTAGACGAGGTTAACCCGAATATAGAAACAGATTTGTCTCTAACGCCATCAGAAAGAGAAAATATCCCCAATATTGCTACAAATACAGCTTCAGCATTCAGATGCTTTATATTCAACTGCCAACCGGACAATCAAGAGGACAATACCGAGATCCAATCTCCACAAAAAATGAGAAATTGTTATCGTTACCGGAAATGGAATACGAAACGGAAATGTAATCGGCTGTAAGGGAAAATATCAACGCAAGAGAAAATATGCAACGATTAAATAACGAAAATTTAAGAATAAGCAGCGCAGCTAATCGTCCTCAAGCCCAACCTACATCATATAGATTGAGTACAGCGTCACCAGTATGCAATAATTCGATGATGGAATTAAAGCATACAATACCAGGCTTAACGACGACACAGTTAAGCATAAATTCGACTTCTTATTATCCCATCCACACATTAGCCGCTTCATCTCCCACAAATCCAAACCTAATAGATAACACATTTATTCAATATATAGAACAAGTTATCACATACAGTACAAATATTTATACAGATACCCGACCCAGATCTACCCAAACAGTCCAACCATCAGGTTTTCGTCCCATAAGCACAAGCCTTTTTTCCCCTATTTCACTTGTACCAAGACCAGTAAGCCGAACGGGTACGCCACCGCAAAGGAATTCAGAACCCGAAATAGCGACCCAAGAGAGAAGAGTCAACCAGGCAAACGAGAACAGACATAACCGCTGAAGCAACACACAATTGAGCAATGTACATAGGAATGTACTGAGTGTCCATTGGGAAGACGATGGAATTACAGAACCCAATGTCCCAAGAGAAAAGACGAAAAATAATGACAAAAAGCCTGAAAATAAATACGATAAACACTTCAGACGATTGGAGCAGCAAATACAGCAAATGCAGCAGTTATACAGTAAACTAATCGAACAAAGTAGCATTAAGCAAAGTAACCAGCAGCAAAATAAACAGCATAGCAGATTGCCAGTGCATCAAGAGAACAATGAAACGTACTCAATCCCAAATAACCCACACATACAGCCGCAGCAAAGTACGTTTAATCCAGCATTCAGGTATAGCCGTTCGTACGGAACGTGCTTAGAAGATGCTACCTTTATAAGAGAAAAAAGGACAGCACAAATATTCTCGTGACACCATATACAATTTAAGGGAGCGAAAAAGAATGATCCGGAGACATTCTTATCAAATCTTGAGGAATGTAGAGAACGTTATGGTCTCTCGACTCAGGATATATTTAAAGCATTGCGATCAGTCTTAGATGACGAAACATGGAAATGGTTTAGACGTGAGAATAGCAGCTGGAAGGATTATTTAGATTTTGTAGATGCACTGAAACTACAATATGGGATAGAGGAAACGCAGAGCCAGCTTAGACAAGCTATTGAAAATACGACACAAGGACTTAATTAGGATATTTTCACATACTTCACCAAGCTAAGAGGCATGCTAGACCAGGTTAAGCCAACAATACCTCAATCCGAACAACTGGATAGAGCGTATCGAAACCTGCACCCTAGCTATAGATCTAAAATCGAAAGACACCATTTCGATAATTTTATACAGCTGCAGCGACTTGGTAAAAAGGAGGAAGCAAGATGTTTAATGGATAAAACGTACAAACCTCCACCAGTCATTCAAAATTACGGCCTAGCAAAGTATGCATATGTTGATCCTATGAAAAAAAACCCGCAAATTAGCAGCTGTTTCCTCAGATCAAAGCGAAGATATTGTAGTACCCCCAAAGTCTATAGCAACCATAGCTACCAACCCACAAAAGAAAAGACAGCACCAGTACCCATGGAAGTCGAACAACCCTCAAGCAGCAAGAATATATACAACACCCCTGTAAAGAATAATAAAAATAGCAGTTATTGGCAGCGAACACAAAGAAACGAGCAAAGGGCTGAATCACCCAAGAAGCAGGAATTCAAGCCAAATAAATTCAGCACACCAAACTACGTAGAGCAAAAGTCAGTCCATCCAAGAAAATTTGAAGAGCCTTGCTACAGATGCTGAAAACTTGGGCATTGGCTAGCAGAATGTCCAGTTCCATTAAGCTGCGGAAATTGTGGGAAGCAAGGAGTCAGCTATAAAAATTGCGGCTGACATAAGAACAGAAACCAGAGAAACTACAGCCAGAGAAAATAGAGACTCATATTTTCTCACCCAATCACCCAATGTCTACGTAAATGACTTAAAGCGATACATTCCTCCTAGAAACATTGTCCCTCCTAAAATTCATTATTCCCCTTTGCAGCGCCCGGTAGCACAAAAGATACAGCAAAACAACCCTAGTAGTAATAACCCATCTCAAAAACGAGGTAGACCCAGAAAGATCAAATAAATTTTTTTTTCTCTTTTCCCCGGTAAATTGTTAAGTCAAAGTTTAAGTGTTATGAACCCACATTTGCAGTATTCCCAAACAAATAAGGGTGGTGATAATAAAACAGAACAAGTAAGCCAGTAAGTTAAAATATATATAATGACATTTATTAGCAATGATACGGTGATTGAAACAGAAGAGTTCAAAATGAGGAACTCACAAGCAGCAGAATGCAATAATTCACCACACCTTATTAATTTTCTTTTTCTCACCTTATATTATTTCATGTTTCATTTACTTCGTTAATTTTCTTTATTCCCTAATTTTATATATCAGTTTATATAACAGTATGAGTATGATTGCCATCATGTCAGTATGAAATATGATAGTATCGCGAGTAGAAATAGAGCTTTTAAACAATTGTAAATATTTCATATTATTATTTTATATTTTATGTATTGGGGCCAGTCGTAGTTATATTAATATTAATTTTATTCTATTTCAATATCAGCTGAATTAATAATACACAATACAGCGCGTATACGTTACAAAGATTTGCAGCCAAGCAGCTAGTCAAGGAAACTATACACTTATGCCCCGCACCAATAGCACCGGCTATTTGGAGATTCGTTAAGTAAGCAAGCGTAAATTGTTACCCCCACCAACTAATTTTTTTTTTAATAACATCCTCATTTTTATTTTCTTAAGCCTAGCGTATATATCTTTCCCTACACCTACCTACCCGCACTGTAAATAAGCCCTACCTACCCTCACAGACTAATATCCCAATCCCAAGCACGGTACAAATAATTACTAAGGTGGTCCTGACGTTGAGGGCCCTGAGGGAGCTCAGATCACATCAGGTGGGCTCCTCCGGGTCTGACACTGCAGGCAGGATGTACCAAGGGTGGCGATAACCAGGAAGCCTCGAGGACCCTCCTTAATCCCACAGGACTGCAGTTAAGGCGAAGAGGTAGTATCCAGGCAGTAAGCTGGAGAACCTCCAACGCTAACTAGTAAGCAAGAGGATACACAGTTATATGCAGAAGACAAAAGATAAGGGGAATAAATATACAGCTGTATGTAAACACTACAGCTGTACAAGGAACCGCGTAGGACAGATTGAGATTAGGTTGCTATACACAAACGTGTACATCAGATCTCTTAAATGAGCACATATACAAATACGCATACTTGCGTAAACCTCACGACAAAGTATTTACCTGGAGCTGTAGACGGAGCAGCTATCAGTCACCGAGGTTGACGTCGTCGAGGAGAGAAGGGTGACTCGGCAATTTGCAAACATAGATCGATATGTAGATACATAAACAAAAATAAATATATAAATAAATATAAATATATAAACAGTGTATAAATACTTTAAATCTCGAATGACAAATCAATAAAATTATATAAGTGAATAATATTTTAAATATATACATAACAACTCGATGGTTTACCTGTTGCGATCGCAAACATCTCGAAGATACTTCATTAGACTAACTTTGAAATCGGATATACAAGATATATTTCTTAAATTTGCTGGAAGTTTATTCCACAATTTCATTGCCGAGATTATAAAAGAAAATTTATAAGAATCACGATTTGCGATCGGTACAATAAAAACATCATCCACGCGCTTTGATCTGCGAACCTCATCATTTATAAAGGTTAACTGATCAAATAAGTAACTAGGCCTTTGAGTTGAAATCAATTTGTACAAAAAAAAGCTAGAGAGAGAGAGAGAGAGAGAGAGAGAGAGAGAGAGTGAACGTGACCCTCCGGACAATCATTCGATCTTCGCGACTAAAGGTTGGTGATTATCAATTCTCGCTGCTAAGGTACCGCTGTGTACCTGAATCGGTGTGTGCGAGACCCTAGTTCCTTCCATTCCCTTCCCTTCCCCCTTCAGCGAGTACATCTCCGACGGTTCGGTTCGGTATTTATCGTTTAATTGTCGCGTATTAACGCGGCTGGCGCCCACCCACTAATTATAATATTATGCGGTAATAAATATTTATTTTATTATTAATAATTTGCTGACCCTTATTGACATGCACCCTGATCCCCAGTGCAGCGTCAAAGAGTGTGTGCGCCCGCCGCAAAATACGTATCGACACACGATGTCTCGATCTACTCGGGGGACATGGGTGATTCGCCAGTTATGGATTACCTGGCCTCGCAAGCAACCTAATGCGGATATAATCACGCCGGAGTGAGAAGCACTCCGGTTTGCCGTACGCGCGATTACGCGATAGAAAGAGAAGTGACGAGAGCGGCTAACCTCTCGCGCAGACAATATGGTGCGTCAGGGTACCGCGTATCCCGACGTCGATCATGGATCGCGTTGTGTAAATAATCCGGCGCAGGCCTGGCCAGGACATAGTTGTACACCCGCTGTCTCGGTGGTTGAACTCCGTGAGTCCACACTCGTGCTCTGTAATAAATGAAGATAAAGAGTGGTATAGATGTTTGGAAGAAGCAATACAATTACAGTTTCCAACTGTTCTTCGTGAATTATTTGCATATATTTGTATTTTACACAATTCCATTAATGTAAAAGATTTTTACGAAAAATACTATTTTACCACCAAAATACAAACAAAATGTAGGTAAAAATCTTGTATAAATATTATTAACAAAAATTTAAAATTACATGGATATTCTTTAAATGATTTTAAATTACCCGTTATATCTACATACATAGAAGAAAATGACGATACATCAATATCATACAACAAAATTTGCACATTTAGTGAATTAGATATCAAAGTAAATTCTTTAAAAAATCTTCAAAAAAACATTTTTAATACTGTCGTGGAACATTTAAAAATTGAAGAAAGAAAAAGCATTTTTATTGATGGACCAGGAGGAAGTGGAAAAAGTTATTTAGTTAACGTTCTAATAGACTACCTAAAATTCTCAAACATTTCATTTTTATGTGTTGCTTAGACAGGGATTTCAGCAAATTTATTACACAACGAAAAACAGTACACAAAACATTTAAAATACCACTTAATATCACAAAGTCTACAACATGTATCATTAAATCTAATTCAATAGATGGTAAAAATTTTCAAAGAGGCCCAATTTATAATATGGGATGAAATACATGACATCAAAACATGCCTTTGAAGCAGTCGATCGCTTATTTCAAGGTATATGTAATAATAAAAATACATTTAGTGATAAACTGTTAGTTCTTTCAGGCGATTTTAGGCAAACATTGCCAGTTGTTCGACATGGCAGTCGTACTGAAATTATTGAAAATTCAGTTAAGAACAGCTACTTATGGCCAAATTTAATACGCTAAATGAAAATCTACGAGTAACAGAATGACAATCATTTTAGATAATGGTTATTAAATGTAGGTGAAGGTAAACGCTTAAATATATATGAAGAAGAAAATGAATTAATGAAAAATTAAATAAAATTAAATAAAATGAAAATAATTGAAATTGATAGTAAAATTTTAGCTATAATAAAAAGAACAAACAATTGAATGTTTAAGTGTAGATACAGAAAAAGATGATAATGGAGAAAATCTAGATGTTATGCTGCCTATAGAATTTCTTAATTCATTGACTCCTAATGGGCTTCCACCACATAAATTAAAATTAAAATTTGGCGCAATAATAATTCTTTTAAGAAATCTCAATATAAACGAAGGACTGTGTAATGGAATAAGGTTATCAGTGAAAAAGTAATGAAATATACAATTGAAGCAGAAATTATAAGTGGAAAAAAATTGGAAAATTAGTTTTAATACCAAGAATCACTTTGTCACCATCCAAAGAAGAAATACCAATTAACGTGCGCCGAAAACAATTTCCCATTCGATTAGGTTTTGCAATGATTATTAATAAATCACAAAGACAATCATATAAACAAGTTGGTATCTATTTACCAACCCCAGTTTTTAGTCACGGTCGTTATACGTAGCACTTTAAATACCTAGAAGTAGAAAAAATTTAAAAATATTATTACTAAACAATACGAAAATAGAAAGTGACAAATTAAAGAACAAAACTAAAATTTAGACTAAAAATATAGTGTTTAAAGAAATATTGAAAATGATTACAAAACAATTTATACCCATGTTATATCAATTATACGACTAAATGAAAAAAGTGAGAATGAGAGAAAAAAAACATTGAAATATTACTGCTATCAAATCATTGAAATAAATGTTGTGACGTAGCGTTTCCTACATAAATAGAGGGAATCCCGTACACTACGTACAACAAATAATGAGAACTTCGATATATATACACTACCGAAATAATATATCAATTAATAATGGAATTATAACGAAATAAATAATAATAAGATATTGTAATAATAATGTTTGTGTGATATTATTGTTAATATTATTATTACAATATCTTATTATTATTTATTTCGTTATAATTTCATTATTAGACTGCGAAAGTTAATTCATATATTATTTAATTATATTATTTATTTATATTAGTTAAGTATTAATTCATATATTATTTCGTTACTGCGCAAAAATTTAGCTAAATTTTTTTGATTAGAAAGATTTATTTTATACACACCACCGCTTGAAAGTTTAATCTCACCATAGTATAATTATTTTGTTCCTTTTATAAATAGTGTTTCTTTCATTGATAAAAAATATCATTGTTAATTAAAATAACATTAAATGTGTATTTTTTATGCACATACATTTTTGTTTAGACTACCGCTAAAAAATTTAAGTTCACCCAAGTAAAAATCGACTCAACTTCAAAGTTTAATATCTCCGGTCCAAATAATACTACAGAAACCTGAAAAACCTTCATAACTTTCTTAAAAATGATGCTAGGATAAAAATAAAAAAACGGTTTGAAAACTCTTGAAAAAAGCTTTAATTTTGACTGCATGAAATATTAATTTAAATAGTTTACTGAGAAGGGCAAGCGATTGCAAAATGAACTAAAATCTTAATTTTTCTGTTTCAAATTTTTGTTTATAAATATAATAAAAAGATAATAATTTATGACAGTTACAGACCAATCGAAAGCTATTAAAGTTAGCTTTTGAATGCGTCTTTGCAGGTTTCTGTAGCATTATTTGGACCGGAGATATAAAACTTTGAAGTTGAGTTGATTTTATTTTTGGTGAGCTTAAACTTTTGAGCGGTAGTGTATATGTTTAATTAAATAAATGGGGTGGACTGAAATTCGTTTTTCATCCTATTATTATGGCCGACTTAGCACGTGCACGAACCTCTTACCTGTGCCGTGGATCCTTGTTTCGCCGACGGGAAAATGGCGGGACTAACTAAATCCCTTCCTACTAATTAATTACAACCAATAGAGGAATAATTGAAATTACACAAAAAAAAGAATAAGGTCAATGGTCTGTGTAAAGGAATAATTAACTATTTATTTATTTCACTTTTTATCATAACATAATTTTACAAATTCTAATTTTACAGACGAAGTCGTGAATCTCGACCAACATAGGAAAAATATAACATGAAATCGAAATCACAAATCACGACAATTTATTTAATTAAAATCTTATAATTAATAATTGAGGTATATATTCTCCATCAAGTCTAGTCGCGATACCGAAAATAATCCATATAAGTGACGATTATTACATCAACAATATAAATGTGGCCGGCAGGCAGTCCACTTACCGCAGGCGAGTCCTCACAATCAGATTGTCCGAATAAATATATTTATCTCCCTCAAGATCTCTCCACAAAATACTATATTTCCAATCAATATATGTCCCCCAAAATCTATCTTCACCAACAAAGCAAATAATCAAAACTTCCAAAAATAATACTCGATAATTATAGGAAAGCACCGGCGTCTCTTTTCACGGATCAGCTAGTAATGACCTCTCCTCTTTTTTCCGCTTTCTTCTTCCTTTTTCGTAAATTTTCGTCAAGGCCGACCCGCGGCGCTGTCAACTTCCTTCATTTGAATATGGCACCAGTTTTCCATTATTGGTCAGTCAACAGGTGTTATCGATCCTACTGCCACCTCTATTCCTTCCGTACTATCATTCGAATCTAGCGGCGCGAATATTATCGTCAATCCCGAGAGTTAACTGGGCTGGCGCCTCCACTTGTGCAATTCGCACTCTTCTTTTTTCTCTCTTACGCACGGGAGTTGAGCCCGAGAGGGTCCCGCGTTTCGTTGCGCCGGTGCGCTCTCTCATCGGTAGTCCTCGTGGTGCATGCGAGTGAGCTCCCCCCTCTCCGCCGCTGCCTATGTACTCGCATACGGCAGTACTGCTTCGCGCGCGAGTCTGTTCTCTCTTCGTCTCTCTCACTTTCGTGATTACGAGTACTCGGCGTTTATGTGGCAATCCGGACCTGGTGCTACTTGACGGCGAAGATGTCTACGAAGGAAGGAGCTTCCATCATCCAGAGGTGTTGTTCGTGCGGGTCGGGTCGTGCACGGGCATTACCTGTGTTAGGTAAGTTGTTTCAATAATAGTATCTTTGGTTCGTTGCTTATATCAATATTATATATATTTGTTTCAGGTACTGGACAACGACAAAGTTTTTAATATTATTTTTATATGTGAGGTATTTACTACCTCACAATACCCCCTCCTAAGTCAGGGCACACTCCTACAAGGAGTGGGGACTGCACTTACAGAATAATTGGCCAAAGAGATAATCATCGCCGATCACGCCACAACCCATTACTTCCCATCCATTCCAACATCCGTCTTCATACTTCTGTCCAAAAATTCCCTTATCGTATTAACCATCCAGGAATTAAACAAAATAATAATAATAAAAAAAATAATACCAAACTTAAAGTTATAAAAGAATTAATACCTACTAATAATAATAATATATATACAAACAAATAAAATAATAAAAAAAAACTGTTTGTTACCATCCAATACTTACTATCGTTCCTACATTTCCTTATTCTAGTACATCCTTCCATCAATTTCATCAGACTTCATCTCAACCATCAATTCTATTAAGTATTCGTTTTCATATGCGGTGTTCTATTATATTTGTCGTTCCAGGTGATGTAGAAGGAGGAGGTAGTATTTTAGATACTAGCTTTTCCACCTTCTGTCTCTGTGGGTTTGACAATTCCGAGATTCCCGCACATTCTGCAAAGATTACCGGATCTTCCTTGGACTCGTTACCATCATACGTTTTATGCCGCAGTCCTTCATGTACTCTCCATAGTCTATGTTTATGGCGTTCGTCGACATCCCATTTAGCGCAGAAGTCTTTACCCAATACCACATCATGTTCAAAAATTTCTTGTGCCTTCAATTCCAGTGTTCCAACGTGTCCATCAACTTCAAGGTTTCGCGGTACTGCGACTGAAATCGTTGCACCTGAATCCAACAATCCTCTAAATATGTGTCCACCTATATTTAAGCGTACGAATCCTCTGTTTTCCAAACTATTTTCTGCTACTATCTTTTTTACGTCTTCATCCTTCTTATTTACTTCATCGTTTATTCTTTTATTAGTTTTCTCTTCCGAATTTACTTTATTCACCGTACCAGCATAATCTCTCTTCTCATCTTCTTCAACATTTTTCTTCACTATTTTTTGTTTATCATCGATTTTCCTCTCAATTTTCTTATCTTCAATTTTTGTCCATTTATTCCAATCTAGATCCGTTTATTACAGGCTGTGTGTTTATTATCTGTTGATATTGTAGAGTTCCTAATTGTTGTCAAGTAACTAGGTTGTTTAGCTGTACTTCCATCATGGTTTCTTGCATTAACCGTTGTACTTGATTTTTGATCGTTCGAATTCTCCTTTATCTGTTAAAATAAATCCTCAACTGCTATAAGTAATGTTGGCATCTTCTTATAATCGGACTTTTCTTCTTCTTCAAATATTTTCTTCATCTCTTCATTAGGCTTAACATAATTCAGGGTGATCCTGTCACACCCGGAATTGTTTTCACCGTCATTAGCTTCATCAATAACTTCATTAACAACTTTATTATTACTAACATCCTTCACTATTAATTTATTTTTCACTTCATTTTCTTTATTGCTTTCTAGATTAATGCCTGGTAGGTGCATTGATTTATCTTCACAAACATCTCATTCATTCTCTCTGAACAATCAACATTATTACTTCTCTTTACTTCACTTCTTCTCTTCAATACTTCATCTAATAGAGTCTATTTCTTCTCGGGTAGTGTGTTCGAGTTTATTGTCTCTGGATGAATGTTTGGGATCCTTGCTGCTGTTGCTGAGGGGTTTTGGATCCCATTTGACCCCCAGCGTTGCCGTTTCCCCATGCTTGTTTCAACGGTATGCATGTCGGACAGTTATTGAACGTGTATCCTTGAGTCCCGCAAACTTGGCATGAGAAGCTGTTCTGTTGTGATCTAGATGGGCAGAAGTTAGCCTTGTGTCCATTTGGTTTGCAGACATAACAAGTTACGGATGGACATTCTGAGGCTCTGTGTCCCACCTGGTTACAATGGAAACAGGCTCCAATGAATCTTTGATTAACAGCAGAGTTTCCATCTTGTGACTTTCGGTTGAACCGAGACCTAGCACCTGTTTGATTTTGAGAGAAATTGCCTTGATTACCAGCATTTCTCCAATGTCCAACATTTCCTCCGTTGTTAGTCGAATTTCCAGCATTCGCCGTATTTCCGTAACCACCATTATTTTGTTTAAACGGTCGATTGTTTTACCAGTTCGTCCATTTTTGTGTTGGTTGTCCGTTTTGTTGAGGTCTAGTCATATTTGCAGCGAATTGAGGTACGTTTACGGCAGCTATCGTCGGTGGAGGCATCATATCAGGCAACTCCACTGTTGCTTGTATGGTTGGCTCCTTCGACGATTGTTTCGCCTTTTCATTCGTACTCTTTTTGTTACTCTTGTTTTTCTTATCCTCTGCTTGGACAGGGCAAGTTTCCGACACATCTTTCGCATCGATTACTTTACCGACTTTCAATGATTCCGGTGCTGCTGCATCTGGTATTTTTGTATTCTCTATTGATGGAGGTGGTCTAAACCTCTTATCCAAATCAATCTTATCTTCATATATTCTACCATACTTTTCAATTTGTTCGTGTGTCTTACATTTCCTCTCAGACATGTGATCTCTATAATCTGGTTTCAAGTTTCTCCAGACTACTTTGATCTGTCTTGTCATGGAAGGAGGATTCCTTAAATGCGAGAATATGTGTATCATATAACTCACATAATTGGTTACGGTTTCGGATGTCCCTTGAGTTCGCTTCCAAGCTTCATTCCATACGTCTGTTTCCGACAGTTTTTTCATGAATTGTGCACGGAATGCTTTGAGGAAGTCTGCTTTGGAAAAGATCCCGATTCGTCTTCCCTTCGTGGATGTTGTCTAAGATTCCTCTCGTACAATGATGTACTTGCTCTTTGGCTTAGAGTCAGTTATTCTAGGTTATCCATGAATTGGTTGACCATCTGTCCAATGCTAGTGTTTCCTCCAGCTTATCTTCTGTCAGGATTACTATCTTCCTTCCTTTTACTATTTTGCCGTTTATGTGTCCTTTTTCGTCTCTCTACATTTTCCGAGTCCGTACTGCTACCATCATTACTGGTAACTGATGACGTTGAGTTTCTTTGTAGTCCTTGTGTAAATGTTCTCAAAGGCTTTTTACTACTTTGCTTTTGTTGCTTGTTTTGCACATTCTGTTGTTTTACAGTCTCCCCTAGTGCCTCACAGATGGGTATCGCAGTTAGGTTGATATATTCCTGTACCAACGGTTGAGAAGAATCCGGACCACTTTTGTGGCTGTATTCCTTTGTTCTTAATGCGTTTAGACTTATATTTGTTCGCTCTTCTCTTAGTAATCTCTGTACTTCCGGCATTAATCGTAACTGTCTGTCCAAATTCTGCAACCAAATTTTCTGTGATGCGGAAGTCGATTGGATGAGACCTTGTTGCGTCGATATTAGTCTCATCGTCGTATTTCCTACAAATGTTGACGCCATTGACACCGTTGGTGTGCAACTTGTAGTTGTTGAAGTTTTAACGACACAAGATGCAGCATTTATTGGAATAATTTGTTGTTCCTTACCTGAGAGTGACGGTAGTCCCCTACTTGTTGATGGGACGTTGGATATGTCCTTCACTTGATCTGCTTCCTTCATATTTCCTTCCTCTGTGATACTTCTGTTCCATCAGATTCTGTACCAGTTGAAGGATCTCTATCCTGTCTTGATTGTCGTAGACCACCTCTAAATAACCGTGAGACTAATTTTGGCTTCCTGCCTTTTGTACTTAATCCCATTCTTGCCATATATATATGTTTAATTAAATAAACAGGGTAGACTGAAATTCGTTTTTCGTCCTAATAATATGGCGGACTCAGCACGTGCACGAACCTCTTACCTGTGACGTGGATCCTTGTCTCGCCAACGGGAAAATGGCGGGACTAACTAAATCCCTTTCTACTAATTAATTACAACCAAAAGAGGAATAATTGAAATTACACAAGAAAAGAATACGTTCAATCGTCCGTGTAAAGGAATAATCAACTATTTATTTATTTCACTTCTTATCATAACATAATTTTACAAATTCTAATTTTACAGACGAAGTCGCGAATCTCAACCAACATAGAAAAAATATAACATGAAATCGAAATCACAAATCACGACAATTTATTTAATTAAAATCTTATAATTAATAATTGAGGTATTTATTCTCCATCAAGTCTAGTCGCGATACCGAAAATAATCCATATAAGTGACGATTATTACATCAACAATCTGGGTAAAGGTATAAAATAGTTTGAACAGATGAATGTTGTTTATAAATTAAATTGTAAAGACTGTCCTGCATCTTACGTTGGTGAAATTAAACGTTTACTAAAAACGAGGATCAATGAATACAAAAAGAATAACAATACTGACTCAGTTATTAATCAACATATGGTTTTAAATAAATAAGAATTTGATTGGGATAGTGTTAAAATTGTCAATAGGGAGATCAATTATAAAAATCGTCTTATTTCGGAAATGTTACACATTAAACTTGATGTAAATAATATTAATAAGAAAGACGATATTAGATTTTTAAATAGCTCTTATTACCCGGTTCTCAGAAATTTAAATGCTCGATTTGACAGTTCTACAGTGTTTACGTTACATTACCTTTGGCGATATATATATATATATATATATATATATATATGAGTGGTTCTCTGTGACATCGAAAATGAAAAAAATAAATATTGCTATAACTGTGGGAATATGTTTTAGAGGTATCCAGTAGTTCTCCTCAATTTTTTCAGATTTTTTCTGGGCCATTATTTTAAGTTACAGAGAGTCAAAGTTGACATTTTAGCACTTTTTTGCATTATATGCCCATTTTCATGAATTTTTAGATCCCAGGGGATGCATTTTTCACTAAAAACATAAGTATGACTTTTCTTGTAAAATTTTCCGAACTTTTCATTAAAAATACTTTTAAAGACATAAATGTATGCTGTCACACTCTTGTAAGCCATTTAAACCTTAAATAGTGAAAATGAGCAATTCCGCTCCGGACTCTGGTAACCTAATACTGTCTAAAAGATGTCTTTTTATAGTCAGAAACTGCCTAAAAATTTCCAGAGTGGGTCTAAATCATTAAGATCACTTATGGTCAAAATATCCGGGAAAAGTGCTCGAAATATTAATAGAAATGTATATTTGTTGCCTTATAACGATGAATCTAGTAGATTGATCATTGCAAAAAAATTTATGCACTTACTTTGGAATGGTAGAAAAGTATCTCCACTTGTTTCAGTATCCATCTAATCCCCTGTAAGCTGCTAAAAATACAAATATTATTACACAAATGTAAAAAATTAATTTTTAAACATTTATAATACTGAATTTTTAGTTTTACATCCCTTACAAGAATTATAATACTAATCTGAAGGATTACTATAAAAGTATCAACATTATTATTATTATTATTCAGCAATACATTGTTTAGATTTCACAAACTTGTCACTGTCACGTTATCATATTATTCATTATAATTATATATCCGATTAATTTATATATCTTTTGTATTAAATACGTATATTCAGTTATTGTAATAATGATGTTTATATATTTATAGTAATCCTTCAGATTAGTATTATAATTCTTGTAAGGGATGTGAAACTAAAAATTCAGCATTATAAATGTTTAAAAATTAATTTTTTACATTTGTATAATAATATTTGTATTTTTAGCAGCTTACAGGGGATCAGATGGATACTGAAACAAGTGGAGATACTTTTCTACTATTCCAAGGTAAATGCATAAATTTTTTTGCAATGATCATGCTACTAGATTCAAATTTTTAGGCAGTTTCTGACTATAAAAAGACATCCTTTAGACAGTATTAGGTTACCAGAGTCCGGAGCAGAATTGCTGATTTTCACTATTTAAGGTTTAAATGGCTTACAAGAGTCTGACAGCATACATTTATGTCTTTAAAAGTATTTTTAATGAAAAGTTCGGAAAATTTTACAAAAAAAAGTTGTACTTATGATTTTAGTGAAAAATGCACCCCCTGAGAGCTAAAACTTCATGAAAATGGGCATATAATGCAAAAAAGTGCTAAAATGTCAACTTTGACTCTCTGTAACTTAAAATAATGGCCCAGAAAAAATCTGAAAAAATTCAGGAGAACTACTGGATACCTCTAAAACATATTCTCACAGTTATAGCAATATTTATTTTTTTCATCTTCGATGTCACAGAGAACCACCCATATATATATATATATAAATACACCGAGTTTTGATTGTGTTGACTGTTTATCTAACCACTTGACGTATAGGTTATTCAATTCGAAAACACCTTCCAAGAAGGTGTCAAAACCCGCAAGTATTGTGCTATTCTAATCAAACTTTGAAAATTGTTATCTGATAAATAAATAATTTTAATTTCTAACTACCTTATTTTATCTATTTCTTTGAATTTTAATGAAACATTTTTATAAATATTACGAAAATTTCGTATAAAAAATTTCTGCAATTGAAAGAATTGAAATCAAACTGAAATCGACAAGTATTTTGAATCGTACCATAAATTTATATTTTATATAAACATTTTTATACATATTACTTAAACTTCGTAAAAAGTTTCTGCAATTGAAAGCACTGAAATCAAACTGTAATCGACAAGTATTTTGAACCATGCAAAAATTTCTACCAATCTGAATACAGATTTTTTTATATGAAAAGTATCTTACACTATTATTTTTCATTTCTGGACCTCACATGTTTTACAGTAATAAATAAATAATATTCTAATGATATTAATTTGTGCAAAATTAATTTCTGCAATACTAATAAAATGGACATTTCTTTTTTATTCTTTTAAATAATAAAATAATACTTGCACCACCGTTGGTTAAACGCTTCATATATGTGTTAATTCCGACTATATTAACTGATGTTACATTTTATAAATAATTACATACATCTTAGCTTTTATCTTATTAATTAATTAATTAATTGGTAAAATCATGTAGATTGTATATCCTTAGTTAAGTGAAATAATAATTATTTTACATAACTACTAAGAAAAACTTGCTAATCAGCGACGGAGGTCATACGATGTCTTGGTGAAGAAAGCACTTGTTGAAAATACAGTCGCTAGTGGTGCTTGTATCAATCGGGCGGGGCCGGGAATCAAACCTGGGACCTCCAGATTACGAGTCCGTCGCCCTACCGACCAAGCCATCGCAGGCCTCTTTTAGGAACTTTATTAGATAAAAATAATGATGTCTATTTTATCATTGGTGATGTAGGATATTAAAATTGCCAGATAGTATTGCAATATTTATATATTATTACTCATTGCAGTTTCTTCACGGTATTATATACTTTCATAAATGTAAAGGAATACATTAGTAAGTCGGAATTAACACATATATGAAGCGTTTAACCAACGGTGGTGCAAGTATTATTTATTATTTAAAAGAATAAAAAAGAAATGTCCATTTTATTAGTATTGCAGAAATTAATTTTGCACAAATTAATATCATTAGAATATTATTTATTTATTACTGTAAAACATGTGAGGTCCAGAAATGAAAAATAATAGTGTAAGATACTTTCATATAAAAAAATCTGTATTCAGATTGGTAGAAATTTTTGCATGGTTCAAAATACTTGTCGATTACAGTTTGATTTCAGTGCTTTCAATTGCAGAAACTTTTACGAAGTTTAAGTAATATGTATAAAAATGTTTATATAAAATATAAATTTATGGTACGATTCAAAATACTTGTCGATTTCAGTTTGATTTCAATTCTTTCAATTGCAGAAATTTTTATACGAAATTTTCGTAATATTTATAAAAATGTTTCATTAAAATTCAAAGAAATAGATAAAATAAGGTAGTTAGAAATTAAAATTATTTATTTATCAGATAACAATTTTCAAAGTTTGATTAGAATAGCACAATACTTGCGGGTTTTGACACCTTCTTGGAAGGTGTTTTCGAATTGAATACTTTCAATTGCAGAAAAATATTATGGAATATAAGTTACATATAGAAAAGGTGTAATAAAAATATAAATAAGTAGAGAAAATATGGGAATTAGAATCAAAGATATTTTTATCTTATACTTTAAAATTTATCAGACAGATAACAATTTTATTTATCAGATAACAATTTTCAAAGTTTGATTAGAATAACACATATACTTGCGGGTTTTGACACCTTTTTGAAAGGTGTTTTTGATTTGAGTACTTTCAATTGCAGAAAACTATTATGGAGTATAAATTACTTATAAAAAGGTGTAATTAAAATATAAATGAGTATAAAAATAGAATTATCTTAAAAATGCAATAATTAATATATTTAATTGTTTATAATAGAATTATCTTAAAAATGCAATAATTAATATATTTAATTTTTAACCCATTGTATATATCATATGGATATTTGGAAAAGTGTATGTTATACTTGATTAATATTTATTTCATCTTCAAACAATTTTACATCTGTATTTAAAGCATTACATTGAATTTTAGATCCGTTATTACTATTGAGTATACGTTTAAAAATTTTATGAGTTTTATCAAGAATGAGTAAACAAATACACATTCTTTCATGTTATGTTCACAACTTTTTTTTGCGCACGGAAAAAATACATATATTATGTATTCTTGAAAAAACAATTTAAAAATATATATATTGTAACGGGGTACGGATTGAATAGAAATTAATTAATAAAGAAAATCATATCTAAAGTGCACACTTAATTCAAATATTTACAAATATACATATAAGCAGCACCTTTAAAGAGTAGCGCTCAAAATTTTAAAATGATCATCACTCAGACATCTATTGGAGCATGCACCTTTAAGCAGTAGTAATATAATATATTTATTAAAAAGTTTTTAATGATTCCAATATAATTAATAATAAATAAATCAATCTAAATTATTATAAAATGTAACACAGTTAATATAGTCGGAATTAACACATATATGAAGCGTTTAACCAACGGTGGTGCAAGTATTATTTTATTATTTAAAAGCATAAAAAAGAAATGTCCATTTTATTAGTATTGCAGAAATTAATTTTGCACAAATTAATATCATTAGACTATTATTTATTATTACTGTAAAACATGTGAGGTCCAGAAATGAAAAATAATAGTGTAAGATACTTTTCATATAAAAAAATCTGTATTCAGATTGGTAGAAATTTTTGCATGGTTCAAAATACTTGTCGATTACAGTTTGATTTCAGTGCTTTCAATTGCAGAAACTTTTTACGAAGTTTAAGTAATATGTATAAAAATGTTTATATAAAATATAAATTTATGGTACGATTCAAAATACTTGTCGATTTCAGTTTGATTTCAATTCTTTCAATTGCAGAAATTTTTTATACGAAATTTTCGTAATATTTATAAAAATGTTTCATTAAAATTCAAAGAAATAGATAAAATAAGGTAGTTAGAAATTAAAATTATTTATTTATCAGATAACAATTTTCAAAGTTTGATTAGAATAGCACAATACTTGCGGGTTTTGACACCTTCTTGGAAGGTGTTTTCGAATTGAATACTTTCAATTGCAGAAAAATATTATGGAATATAAGTTACATATAGAAAAGGTGTAATAAAAATATAAATAAGTAGAGAAAATATGGGAATTAGAATCAAAGATATTTTTATCTTATACTTTAAAATTTATCAGACAGATAACAATTTTATTTATCAGATAACAATTTTCAAAGTTTGATTAGAATAACACATATACTTGCGGGTTTTGACACCTTTTTGAAAGGTGTTTTTGATTTGAGTACTTTCAATTGCAGAAAACTATTATGGAGTATAAATTACTTATAAAAAGGTGTAATTAAAATATAAATGAGTATAAAAATAGAATTATCTTAAAAATGCAATAATTAATATATTTAATTGTTTATAATAGAATTATCTTAAAAATGCAATAATTAATATATTTAATTTTTAACCCATTGTATATATCATATGGATATTTGGAAAAGTGTATGTTATACTTGATTAATATTTATTTCATCTTCAAACAATTTTACATCTGTATTTAAAGCATTACATTGAATTTTAGATCCGTTATTACTATTGAGTATACGTTTAAAAATTTTATGAGTTTTATCAAGAATGAGTAAACAAATACACATTCTTTCATGTTATGTTCACAACTTTTTTTTTGCGCACGGAAAAAATACATATATTATGTATTCTTGAAAAAACAATTTAAAAATATATATATTGTAACGGGGTACGGATTGAATAGAAATTAATTAATAAAGAAAATCATATCTAAAGTGCACACTTAATTCAAATATTTACAAATATACATATAAGCAGCACCTTTAAAGAGTAGCGCTCAAAATTTTAAAATGAATCATCAATAGAACAATTCAAAAATTGAAGCAGCACCTTTAAAGCGTAGCGCTAATATTGCTAAGTTTTTAACAAAGCGTTAAAAATAAATTAATTAATAAAAAAAATCATATCTAAAGTGCACACTTAATTCAAATATTTACAAATATACATATAAGCAACATCTTTAAAGAGTAGCACTCAAAATTTCAAAATAAATGAACAATATATATTGAACAAAATATATGAACTGAACAAAATATATGAACAATATATGTCAGTCCCAAGCCTGTAATCGCAGAGGGAAAATGAAATTAAACAAAAAAATTATAAAACAAAAAAATTATGTCACTTCCCGAGGACGATGTCCAGGTGGTCAGGATGACCTCTAGGTCAACTACCCATCCTCCTTTAATTCCCCCACCTTACCCTAGTTTAACACTTTTTAAAAAACTCAAGTTCATGATAATGAGTCCTCCTCATTAAAAAAAAAAAATTAGATGTTATTGCAGAACTTAAGAGTAAACAAAAAAAATAAAAATAATATGTATGATGGTAAAATAGCAAATAATTATTTTAATGAATCTTTAATAATTGAAAATTATTTAGGTACAATGTCTGAAATTTGTAATTATTGCCATGCAAAACATTTTTCATGTGAATATAATAAAAATAAATTATTTTCAAGTTGTTGCCAAATGGGTAAAGTAATGCTACCTGACAATCCTACATGGGTGAAAATCATCTAACGTGAACATTTATCGTTGTGATATGCAAGAACACAAAATGAAAAAAATTATATATTTTTGGTTTCTCTGGACCAATTACAGTTTCTAGAGTACCTGTTTACAGTGGGCATACAGGATCAGTTGATTTACTCAACGTATTGAAGATTTTTAATTTTTACATTCCAGGGGAATTACATATATTTTGATATATAAAACATAAACATCTTGAATACATCCCTAATACAAAATCTCACGTTAAATCTCAAGTGAGATTTCATGCCAAAATCTCGTGTGATATTTCAATTGGAGAGGTGTTTAAATTTGCTAAATAATAAAAAATCAATTTCTCACGTGAGATTTTGTAATAGGGATAGAAAATTTTAATAAACATATTTTATGGAGTATACATTGAATATAACTATACCTAATTGATAATAACAAAAAAAAATTAATTAACAAATTCTTCCATTTATAAAATATATGCAATGTTTCCATATAATCAATTTAACATAATTTTTATATTTGTAATATAAATTATATATTTTTATTATTTCTTTTAGTAGTGACTTCTTTTATCTTAAATAACAATTTTACTCTTTTTCTGAGTTTTATTTTCGTACGAGATCGACCCTAATTGATAATGTTCACATTGTCTATTCAAATTACATTCGTAACAACTTACTTCATTAAAATTAATTTTTTGGGGCTCACATCTACTCCATTTCCATTGATGGACTCGCATAGTTCCTTTGAATGGAGAAAACAATTGTTAAGAAATAATGTTTATTTTTAGTCAAAACAGTAAAGCATGTAATGATCAGCATCGATTATTTGTTATAAAAGAAATTTGGACAGGGGATGTTACATGCCAGGGGAGATTACATATATTGTTTTTTGAATTTTATTACGTTAACATTCAAAATTTCCACATCGGAATAATACTGTTTTTATGTAGTTACTTTATCTGAAATTTACTCTATGAATTAGTTTTAAAAATTTATTAGTTTTCCAATTATACTCTACCAGAGATATTACATTAAAAAAGGTAACCGCTGAATTACCACAAAAACATGCCCGTATTTTTTGCTTAACATCATGAAATACTAAAAATGAAATTTTTACCTCTAAAGTAAACCAAAAGTTAACAATTTCACCTGGTCAGAAAAATGTTTTATGTTTACAATTAATTTTAAAGACATTAATCATAACACAGCTATTATTAATAACAAGTTTGTTACAAAGTTCAGCAAGTTCAGTGCACTTCAAAAATCAGTAAATGTTCAGATTTTCAACTTAATTGTAATTGTGGTTATCAAAATGAACAATTAAGTTTTGAACCCGTTTTTGAAATAAAGAAATACGCCTATAATCGCACCAGTTAATATGCGATTATGGCCTTCTTACAGCCAGGGGACGTTATATTTCAAACTTTAAGCAACTTAAACTTGGCAATAAAATCAACTTTTATCAAGTTTCACGGCTGACTTACATTAAATTACATATATTGTACTTAGAATATATTATTCGTAATTTTATATATGATATAATGGGATATATTTCACTATTACACAATTGTGCGCGTTAGATGATTTTCACCCACAAATCCAAAAGAATTAAAAAATTTGGTTATAGGTAATTCGAAATATAGTACGAATTTTCGTCAAAACATAAGACAATACAACAATTCTTTAGCTTAAATTATTATCTTCATTAATGCGTTCATTAATTAATGAAATACTAAAATCAGACAATGTATGTTGACAATATTGTAGCAATATGACATTATTCCAACAATATCGCTGCAATATGAAGTGCTGTCTGGGTCGGAATGTATCTATTCCTTTATACCTAATGAGTATTTTCTTAACCTTGCATTTTTTTAGAAAAGAAAGTTTTGAAACAAGATTGTAATCTATTCTCATTCAAGGAAAAAAAATTATAGTGTATTTGGTATTTATTACTCAAAGTACTATTAACACAAATCACATTTTTATATTTTCGGTTTGGAAACTTTACATTTTAACCTTTAGACTACCGAGATTTTAGAAATGAAATCGTCCTTTAAAAGTTTCTGAATTGCCAACCTGCTTGAATATGTAAAAAAATTGTCACTTCCTGAAGACGATGTCCAGGTGGTCAGGGTGACCTCCGGGTCATCTGGACATCGTCTACTGGTAAGTAGTGTACCACCCAGCTTAAATATGCAAAAAAAAAATTGTCACTTCCTGAAGACGATGTCCAGGTGGTCAGGGTGACCTCCGGGTCATCTGGACATCGTCTACTGGTAAGTAGTATGCCACCCTGCTTGAATATGCAAAAAAAATTGTCACTTCCTGAAGACGATGTCCAGGTGGTCAGGGTGACCTCCGGGTCATCTGGACATCGTCTACTGGTAAGTAGTGTGCCACCCTGCTTGAATATGCAAAAAAAATTGTCACTTCCTGAAGACGATGTCCAGGTGGTCAGGGTGACCTCCGGGTCATCTGGACATCGTCTACTGGTAAGTAGTGTGCCACCCTGCTTGAATATGCAAAAAAAATTGTCACTTCCTGAAGACGATGTCCAGGTGGTCAGGGTGACCTCCCGGTCATCTGGACATCGTCTACTGGTATGTAGTGTGCCACCCTGCTTGAATATGCAAAAAAAATTGTCACTTCCTGAAGACGATGTCCAGGTGGTCAGGGTGACCTCCGGGTCATCTGGACATCGTCTACTGGTAAGTAGTGTACCACCCTGCTTGAATATGCAAAAAAAATTGTCACTTCCTGAAGACGATGTCCAGGTGGTCAGGGTGACCTCCGGGTCATATGGACATCGTCTACTGGTAAGTAGTGTACCACCCTGCTTAATATGCAAAAAAAATTGTCACTTCCTGAAGACGATGTCCAGGTGGTCAGGGTGACCTCCGGGTCATCTGGACATCGTCTACTGGTATGTAGTGTGCCACCCTGCTTGAATATGCAAAAAAAATTGTCACTTCCTGAAGACGATGTCCAGGTGGTCAGGGTGACCTCCGGGTCATCTGGACATCGTCTACTGGTAAGTAGTGTGCCACCCTGCTTGAATATGCAAAAAAAATTGTCACTTCCTGAAGACGATGTCCAGGTGGTCAGGGTGACCTCCCGGTCATCTGGACATCGTCTACTGGTATGTAGTGTGCCACCCTGCTTGAATATGCAAAAAAAATTGTCACTTCCTGAAGACGATGTCCAGGTGGTCAGGGTGACCTCCGGGTCATCTGGACATCGTCTACTGGTAAGTAGTGTACCACCCTGCTTGAATATGCAAAAAAAATTGTCACTTCCTGAAGACAATGTCCAGGTGGTCAGGGTGACCTCCGGGTCATATGGACATCGTCTACTGGTAAGTAGTGTACCACCCTGCTTAAATATGCAAAAAAAATTGTCACTTCCTGAAGACGATGTCCAGGTGGTCAGGGTGACCTCCGGGTCATCTGGACATCGTCTACTGGTATGTAGTGTGCCACCCTGCTTGAATATGCAAAAAAAATTGTCACTTCCTGAAGACGATGTCCAGGTGGTCAGGGTGACCTCCGGGTCATCTGGACATCGTCTACTGGTAAGTAGTATGCCACCCTGCTTGAATATGCAAAAAAAATTGTCACTTCCTGAAGACGATGTCCAGGTGGTCAGGGTGACCTCCGTGACATCTGGACATCGTCTACTGGTATGTAGTGTGCCACCCTGCTTGAATTTGCAAAAAAAATTGTCACTTCCTGAAGACGATGTCCAGGTGGTCAGGGTGACCTCCGGGTCATCTGGACATCGTCTACTGGTAAGTAGTGTACCACCCTGCTTGAACATGCAAAAAAAATTGTCACTTCCTGAAGACGATGTCCAGGTGGTCAGGGTGACCTCCGGGTCATCTGGACATCGTCTACTGGTAAGTAGTGTACCACCCTGCTTAAATATGCAAAAAAAAATTGTCACTTCCTGAAGACGATGTCCAGGTGGTCAGGGTGACCTCCGGGTCATCTGGACATCGTCTACTGGTAAGTAGTATGCCACCCTGCTTGAATATGCAAAAAAATTGTCACTTCCTGAAGACGATGTCCAGGTGGTCAGGGTGACCTCCGGGTCATCTGGACATCGTCTACTGGTAAGTAGTGTGCCACCCTGCTTGAATATGCAAAAAAAATTGTCACTTCCTGAAGACGATGTCTAGGTGGTCAGGGTACACCCCATACCACCACCCCTTCACCCTTCAAATTTTACCCCTTTTAAAAAAGCAACTAAAAACATTAACCCCCAACAGTGCGTCAAAAAACATGTGATACATCTATTTATCAAAAAATATCGTCACTTCGACAATTACGTCATACAAATAGATTGACGTCACAGAAAGGGAGAAAGGTTTTTGATGGAAGCAGCTTAATATAATATAGATTTATTGTATATTTCACATATAGATATTTAAAAAGTGTATGTTATACTTGATTAATATTTATTTTATCTTCGAAAAATTGTGCATATTTTTAAAAACAATATATTAAATTTTAGGTACGTTTTTATTTTATGAATTTTATGAGGAATAAGTAAACTAATACACGTTCTTTCAAGTTATATTCACAACTTTTTTTGGCACACGCGCGCACACACACACACACACACACACACACACACACACACACACACACACACACATATGCACACACACGCACACACACACACACACGCACGCACGCACACGCACACACACACTTATATATATATGACATACATATATATATCATATTTATGACATATATATAACATATAAATGACATATATATATAACATATATATGACATATATATATATATGTTGAATTCTGAATTCTTAGACACGGCGGAGGCGGCGGCGGCGGCGAAATATTTATATATTATAAAGAGATATAACATATATATATATGACATATATATATATGTTGAATTCTGAATTCTTAGACACGGCGGCGGCGGCGGCGAAATATTTATATATTATAGAGATATATATATATGTATATCTCTTTGCGGCCACTTCTCAAACAACTTGCTAACAGTTTTTACCTCTGTAGGCGTTCTCTCACGGGATGGAAAAAATTTCGTCTCTTTCTATCTTTTGCATCTCCTATGACGCTATCTCTTTTTGTTGCCATCGAATGAAAAAGAAAGTGGAAATAGCAAAAATTCGAGAATCGGAATTCAGCAAGCAACTTTAATAACATCGAATTTCTCCACTATGCACTTATGAATTCAAACCGGATTTATTGTAAAGTGAAAACTTATATAAAAAATAGATGTGGGATTTGTAATTGCATAAATAGATAGTATAATTTTAAATGTACGAAAATATAAAAAATCTGAGGGGTTAGTTAGCTGTATAATAAGGGCTTACGCGCCTGCATACTTGCGTGCAGGCGCTATCGCGCCTTTTGATCCGATTATAAAAAAAGTATTTTTTTATATCTAAGTTTTTCAATATTGTTTGTGCGTTCTTTTAATTTGTTATTTGTGTGTTATTAATAAATAGCCTGAAGAGGTTGACAGACCACGCCAACGAAACGTAGCTTTGAAGAAAAACTTTATGTTTTTTTTTCTTTTCCTTCGCCTCCGTCAGATCGACAAAATTCCTACTAATTATGCATGAATTATTATTATAGTACATGCATGTATAAACAAAATTTTCTACTTATGGATAATATTTTCTTTATAAAATATTAATAATTACCTAATTTTCTTGTTGAATATTTTTTCCAACTTTACTTATAGAAAATATTTATTCTTCTATTAGATCAAGGTGCGCGGTAGCGCAACCAATGCAAGTAATGCGCGCTAGCACCTATTAGACATCTAACTGCACCTGCGGTTTTTTTATTTTGAATATTAATATATAATATGTTATTTACGTAACTTTTTATATCATATATTATTTCTTTTTTAATATTTTTTCAGTTTATTAAGTTTTCGATAAATTATTTAGTAATACTTTCAATAAAACTTCATGTAAATATCTGAGATGTCAAATTCTTTTACTCGGCTATGTATTTTTCGATATCTTTTTCGTCTCCTATATATATATATGTATACTCGAAAAAGTTGAGACAGAGCTATAGGGGAAAACGAAAGAGTGAGTGAGACACGCGTGATTTAGTTATTTTTTCATTATTATCTTAAACGGTCATCTTTTATCTTACACGGTCGTCAATCATCTAATTTGCCGAGAAGCGTGCGCGTAACAGAACCTGTCAGTGACAATTATTGGTTATGTTTAATGTTGATAATTTTAATTCTTCGATTTGGACTACAGTTTTCTCAGGTATGAAAACTTCACAGAAATGTTTATTAATTATTTGAATAAATTATTATTTTAGAGAAGTTAAAAATATAATTATTTGTTAATAAAATTATTTATTTAACAATTTAGATTTTGGAGCCCAGTCGTTAAACATATCAAGCAATATTGAAACAACAAATCACTTCTACAAAAATGTTTAGGAAATTCCTGAAATTTTACCAAATGCAGTATTACATTTTATTCGAGGTTGGTAAATAATTTAATGCAAAAAAAAGAAGCAGTTATTTGTAACTGCAATAATTTTTATTTGCAGGTGATTGAATGTTCCTGGGATGTATTTTTGCTAAGCAGCTAAGACAAGCATTGTCACTCGACAACATTATAATTTCACACACTAACTTTATACAATCTGTTAAAAGAGGAACACTTCTTGATGAACAATCTCAAGTAATTAAGAAAATTTATTTTAAATCACTAATATCAAACAGTATTAAATATTTCATTATAATTTTGGATTATTTATGTTTAGGAATTAATGAATCATCTTCGTTCTGTATATGGACCAATACTTGAACTTTAGACTAATGAAAACACTTTTCTTGGACATAAAAGAAAATCTTTTTTCTGTTGGAAAAGTAACTATATCACAAAATAAGAAACGAAATCTATGCAAGAGTCACAGTCGCAGTTCACTTATACAATCATCCAGTTTAGTTGATGATTTATTATCACAAAATAGTTCTTTTTCAAGCGTTAATACAGATTTAAGAGGACCTAGTGTCGAAGAAACAGAAAAATTTCTACCTACCAAAAAAATCAGGACAAAAAGAATAATTTCTTGCTCTGTTGGTTAATAATCTCAAAGAAAAGCTTTCTGCCTTGCGATACTGGAAATCCCAAGCTGTGATTATTTAGTTACTAAATTACAAGTTTTTCATTTAAAATTATTCTTGCGCATAAATAAAACAGAAGTAATCACGATATTTTTATATAAAGCCATAATTTAATATTAATTAATACATTAGTGCTTGAGCTTAATGATATTGAAAAATGTGACTATTAAAACTTGTATCAGTGTAAAATAAAAACAAAAATTTAACATTACATGCAATGATTTAACATTTATTATTATTATTTTTGTGTAGAACTTAGTATTATTTACTATGATTATAAAAGCGAATAAGCTTAATTCGATAGACTTTAAAGTACAATAATTAGATCCAAATAGCCTTTCACGCCTTTTAACAAATTTTTTCTTATTTCTAACAAATCAGGACATTTTAATAATATCAGCACCTATATCATCTTGTAATACACGAACTGCTTGTTCAAATGGTACAGAACTGTACATAAGTTTTATCATAGCGCAGGTTTTAATAATAATATACGGATCACATGTTTTCCTTGTAGTTTATTAACTGTCATACTCCCTTCTATAAGGTCCAACTCTGCTTTGATAAAATGCTCGCTCAATGCCTTTTGTATCAGTGGCCAACATTCTTTCAATACTTAAGAAAATAGTCGCAAAGGAACTCTATCCTTATAATTGACGTGGATTATCTTCTGGTTTGAATTCAGGTATTTTTAAAGAACACGCATTATCTAATACACCATAAACATTCAACTCATATTCTCCTTCGAAATCAGATTTTTCTTTCAAAACATTAATCCCAAATAGTCAAATATTTCTGAAAAAAATAATAAATAGTTATCTTTTTATGATGACTCAAAAAAAACACTAAATTAAGGTATAAGTAATAATTTAAAAGAGTTTAACAGTTATTTGACAATGTAAAAGAAAAAAATAATTACCTAATTAGTGAAAGTGTTTATCATTAAAGGAGACTAAGGTCCAACTCTGCTTTGACAAAATGCTCGCTCAATGCCTTTTTGTATCAGTGGCCAACATTCTTTCAATACTTGGGAAAATAGTCGCAAAGGAACTCTATCCTAATAATTGATGTGGATTATCTGTTGATATGAATTCAGGTATTTTTAAAGACCACGCATTATCTACTACACCATAAACATTCAACTCATTTTCTCCTTCGAAATCAGATATTTTTCTTTTAAAACATTAATCTCCAATAGTCAAATATTTCTGAAAAAAATAATCAATAGTTATCTTTTTATGATGACACAAAAAAAATTCAATTAAGGTAAGTAAACATTTTAAAGAGGTTAACAGTTATTTGACAACGTAAAAAGAAAAAGTATAATTACCTAATTAGTGAGAGCATTTATCATTACACTCTTCAGAGTATTATAACAAACTGTATCTTTTATTATCCTTTATATAGTATATATAATTATCACAAAAAAAAAGTTTTGTTTACCTTCTAATTGTTTTTGAAAATGTATATATGCTTGTACGTACTATGTATGTAAACAAGTCAATCGAAAAATTCAGTCAATTTTTTACCCATGTGGCTAAATTTATTTTTATAGTAACTTTCTTGAAAAAAATCAGGAGAAAAACAATGATTTTTTGATGTGTTGGTTAATAATCTTAATGAAAAGCTTTCTGCCTTGCCATATAGGAAATCCCAAGCTGTGATTATTTAGTTCCTACATTACAAGTTTTTATTAACGTATCTCGATCTAACAAGTTGGTCACGATGTATTAAGTGAAAACTTTAATTTATAGACATTTTTAGAAACTGTTTAATATAATCTATTCTCTTACAGAAATTACATTTTCATCCTAAGTATTTAAAAAAATTATCATTTATTACATTAAATTTCTAACATCAAGTTTTATGAATAGAAAGTATTTTGAAATAACACCTTCCACGAAGGTGTGAGAATATGCAAGTATAATGATAGTTGTTAACTGATAAAATTAATATTTTCATTTCTTGCTTCTATCTTTTTTCTACTTAGAAAAACTTCAAATTTTCAACAACTTAAAATTTGGTATTAAAAAGTAGATAAATTGTTATTAAGAAGTTGTTTGAATAGAAAGCACTGGAATGAAGCGGAATAACCGACAAGTATTTTGTACCACATTGTAAATCTAATATTTAACTTTAATTATTAAGAATAACATCAAACAATAATCACAGTATTCACAAAAAATTACTGCAATTGAAAGTACTGAAATCAAAATAAAATCGTCAAGTATTTTGCGCTACATAATAATAAATAAATGTCTTAAATTTTATTTACCAATCTATTTTTTGAGACATAGCAGTCTTAAGGTTATATAATCAAATAAATTTCAATGTATGTAATTAAAATAAATAAAATAATATAACTTCATATGTAAAATTTTAGTAAAATTGAGATGATAAGTGTGTAATATTTATTTGCAATCTGTTTAATTATGGGTGCTAACGGTTTTTGAATCTAGAGTTAAAAATTCATAATGTAACTTATTTGCAACTAAAACTTATTTCGTAAACATTTCTAAGTCATTAGTAAATTACGCGGCGAGCAAGGCTATTATACAGGGAAGAAGCTGGGATACACGGGAGTTAGGTCGCACAAACCTTTGGCGATGCTGGCACACTCTTCTCTACGCTCTTTCTCTCTCTTTCACTCTGACGTCACGTCGGTATTCGGATCGGTCTTTCCGAATCGGCGGTCGGACGAGCTCTGGGCTCTCGTCGTCGTCGACGCGAGAGAGTCGCTGCGCGCATGCGCCGTGATCACTTCGTGCGTACGCGGCGTTATGCCGCGTGCGGCTTAACGAAGATGTCCGCCGCGTACGAACGTAAACAACAGCGGCGAGTTGGTGGCGACGACGACGTAGCTGTTCGGCCTTCCTTCGTGGTCTTCTTGGCTGCCTCCTTCTTCTCTCTTGCGATCACTGGCTCGAGGACTCGGGAATGCAGTACAGCGTGTTTACCTGGGTGAGTTATAAACCGTACGGCTACTCGGTTTATATGTTGTTGTTTCACCTAACCTCTCCTCTGCACCCATCCTATACAAAGCTGTTCAACTGCTGTGTGATCCTCTCCTCTTCCTTTGTAAGGTGCACACTGTAAGCAGTAATCTTACAGGTTTATTTGCTGTACTGGATGGCTGCTGCGGGAGGTGATTGGCTACGCTGCTTCTCCAGGTGTGATGTAAAGGACTTCTCCTCACCACTCCCTGGCATTACTTGGACTTCAAGCTTCCTCTGGATCTTCTTGGAGACTCCTGAGCTGTTGCTTTTGTGCTCGGTGATGCGGCTTCCCTGTGTGTGTGTAGGCTGGTAGGGTTCGGTGAGGCTCAGGTAGGGTTTGGTAAGGCTTAGGTAGGGTTCGGTAAGGACTTCAGTGGGCTACGAGCTCGCTTAACTTGACATGCATTAAATGCATTGTCACACTCCCCCCACCAAACTGAAGTTGCGCGGAGACGTAACTGATCTAAAAGATAGTACAATTGTTATCTATTAAATGATAATTGTATTAAGGTGCGCTAGAATGGTGGGTGGAGTACGCAAGTGGCACTATAAGAAATAAAATAAAAATTTGAATAACGCTCTTGATAAATAGCTCGTGCTATTTATCTCGGTGTTTTTGTGTATGCTGCTTGGCTGGAAATGGCTGTGTTAAGTGCACGCTGTGTGTAATAATAATAATAATAATAATAATAATAATAATACAAAATTGCTTACTTGTAATATATTAATTTAACGACGACTGGCTTACCCTTACAAGTAAAAGAGAAAAAAAAATTTCGCAGTGAGAGCTCTTCGCGATCACGAATCTTTCATACTTGCATACTTACATCTAGATCTATACTTATACTTGAATATGCATTTTATATACAAGAGAATAATAAAAAAAAATCAATAAATAATATTTAATAAGATCTGTGCATACCTGTTTGCCTTATAGTTTCTTTCGCGAATTATTCTGCTTATGCGATTCCTTCTTGTTGCTTACTTACAATGCCTCATTCTTTGGCAGTAATAATAATAAATTTTAGGAAAGAGAAAAAAAAACTTGCTATATTTTTGCATTTATCCATTCTTGTCTGAGAAGGAAAAGAAGGGGATAAAAAATGAATTTATAATGAATTTGCTTGCGATTGGGATAAGATTAAAAAAAAACAAATGTTAGGCTTATTATTTATTTTACTTCCATGTACAGAAGAGTGGTAAGAGAAGAAAAAGAAAAAAAAAATATTTGGGTGCTCCTTCGGTTCGGGTCATTACCCCTTTGTCTCCGCAATTGCGGCAGAAAACAGTGGGCACCGAGGAACACTGTTTCCAGCTGTGCCCTCTTCCACCGCAATTCTAACAGAAGGGTCGGCACTCTTCTGACGGTGGGCGGCGGATAAGCCTTAGATTCTTGCTGGCTGGGTGAGGTCTTGGGTGTATATAGGAGATCTAGAAGGGAGGGAATGGTGTTTGGCTGGGGGCTGGGCATGGACATTAATGGCTGGGGGGTGGGAGTAGCTGTTGGTGGTGGCGGGAATGGTTTGGAGGCTGTGTGGTATTTGGCTGCTTGGATTGTGGAAATGTCGGGGATCAGTGGGGCTTTGGGAGGGATGCTGACAGGGACGTGGATATAAGTGTATAAATTTGTATTTGGGTCATATATAGGGCGGGTGATGAATGGCTGAGGAGGGAAGGAAAAATCAAATATGGGTGGGTAAATGGTGGGGTGTTTGTGGGAGAGTTGGCTGGGGTGGTTCGGCTGGCCGGTGCTGCGATTGGAGCCGCCGCTTCTTCCGTTCTTGCGAGGAATTGTGGATCCTCGCACAAGTGGCGTCCTCCTCGGATGCAGCCTCGCTTCCCCGGGCACGGTGTTCAGCCCTCCGGGGTTTCTGCTTCCGCTTTGCTGCTGGTGTTAGTGCGTGGCGGGGTGAGTGGTTGGCTTAAGTCGAGTCTGGCCAGGACCTGTTCCAGGTCTTTCCCTATTGGGCAGATGTTGGGTTTGGGCTGGGTAAACCGCCCTCTGCCTCGCCCTCTGCTCCGCACTGATGCAGCTGCTCCTGCTCTATTCATCTTTAAATTTCCAGTAGGTCACTAACCTGTTGCTTACTGTTTGTTCTTATTTGGGATTCACCATTTTGCTTTTTATTTATTTACGCGGTCTTAATGTCATTCTTTGAGGGCTACTTTGCTGGTCTAGCACGATAGTTTGTTGTTTTCAGGGACGGCCTCTTTTAACTATAGGGACGCTTGGGGCTGGGTTGTTTTGGGTATTTTGGGAATATCTGGGCTGTTGAATTGAGATATCACTCTTAGGGTGGATTGGAGGAAAAGTTTGAACATTGCGAGGGGGAATATGGCGTTTTAAATCAGTGATATGCACTTTAATTTGGCGTTTAGTTTGTATATCTTCTATTAAATAGACTGTAGGGGAGAATACTCGAATTATTTTTGCGGGTCCAATAAATTTAGGAGCTTGCTTCGCTGCTATATAATTTTCGGCTGAACTTAAAATACGATTTCGGTACCTAACTAGATCGCCTATTTGATATTCTATATCTCGTCTACCTTTGTTGTAGTACCTACCTTGTCTGGCTGTTGCTAAATCTATATGTCTTTTAACAAGATCATAGATTTTTGGGAGTCTATGCAAACGCTCTACCCATTGCTCTGTCTCTGGGGCTGGTATTTGGCTTGGGGTTTCTATATGTTTTCTTATTAGGGTTACGGGACGGGGGTTTCTACCTAACTTAAGGAATGCAGGGCTATATTTTGTAGAGGAATAAACAACTGTATTAAGGGCAAAGTTAAACTCTCCGAGATGTATATCCCAATCTCGGTGGTCGTCTTCGAGGTATGTGTTAATCATTGGCTTAATATTCCTATTAACTCGCTCTACTGGATTGGCTTGTGCAAAATAGGGTGGGATGGTTGTTTGTATAATACCGTAATGCGTTAACCGGTCTGTAACTATCCTATTGGCAAACTCGGTCCCATTGTCCGTAACTAGGTACTTGGGACAACCCCATCTGTTGATGATGAGTTAGTCAAAAGCTTGTAGCACGCTTTTCGCATCTGCACGTCGTAAAGGTTTCATCTCTATGTATCTTGTGAAGAGATCTTCAAATACAATGATATATTTGAAACCTTGTCTCGACGGCGGTTTGGATGCCATAATGTCGGCTGCAACTACCGTCCATGGCTCGCTTAAGTTTCTTCCTTCTATCAGGCCTGGCGGTGCTTGTTAGCTACTCTTGTGCGCCTGACATTCTTGTTAAGTTCTAACGTAGTTAGTTGTGTCAAAGTACATGCCTGGCCAATAGTAATACGTGGCTAGTCTAGCATATGTTTTATCTATGCCTAAGTGACCTGCTTGTGGCACATAATGGGCTTCGTATAAAGCTTTTTCGCGTGCGGCTTCTGGGAATACAATCTTCCATGCATCTAAATCGGGCATAAATGGATCTACTAAGGGGTTAGGGCAATTGGCATATAATATATCATTGGCTATTCTAAGGTCGGGGTATTTATTAGAGAATTTGGCTACGTCTCGGAGTTTATCTTGGTACCAGGGATTGTTGGTATTAATTGTTAATTCTGCTGTTATGGCGTCTGCTTCTTCAAATGCTCTAGATAATGCGTTTGGAACTTTATGCATAGCTCCTTTCCTGTGAACAAACTTGATGTTATAATTTTGTAATATGGTGTTCCAGCGCTCTAGTCTGCCAGCAGGGTCTTTTAATTTATTAAGTCAAAGAAGACTATGGTGATCCGTGATAACAGTAAATTCGTCACCTTGTAGATATCCCTTTAGCCTTTCCACGGACCAGAGAACAGCTAAGCATTCTTTCTCTGTGACCGTGTAATTACGCTCTGCTTTGCTCAAAGTTCTGCTGACATAATAGATAGGGTGCTCTTCTTCCTTCTTACATCTTACATCTTTCTTCATTAAGTAATTTAACGGCATTCGATATTTGGCTAGGTCCTTTATAAATCTTGAGTACCAATCGACTAGACCATTAAAACGTCTTAATTGTTTTAAATTTTTAGGCGCTGGATACTCCAAGATTGGCTTTATCTTATCTTGATTAGTCTGCAATCCAAATTCATTAATTTTGTACCCAAGATATGTTACTTCTGGGCAACAAAATTCAGACTTCTCGCGATTGATTTGCAAGCTGGCTTTCCTAAGGGCTACTAGGACTATTCTGAGCCATTTCATGTGTTCCTCAAACGTTTTCGCTGTGATAATTATATCATCCAGGTATGCAAACACGTGTGGCTCCCACTCTGGCTTAATTAACTTATCCATTATCTGTTGAAACATGGACGGTTCATTCGTTAAACCGTAGGGTACGCGCTTAAAGTGGAATAGCGGACCTTTTCCGGGCAAGACAAATGCAGTTATTTCGCGACTTTCAGGGGCTAGGGGAACTTGGTGATAGGCTTGGGATAAGTCCAGTTTGCCAATAAATCGGCTTTCTCGCAATTGGTCCAAAATGTCATCAATATTGCGCATTGGGTAGGCTAGCTTCTTTGTAACTTCGTTTACTAATCTGTAATCGATGCAAAAACGATATTTGCCATTTGCCTTTGGCACGATTACAGGATAGCTACCATGGGTTTTGCGATGGCTCTATAATGTCTTCTTTCAGCATACGATCTATTTCTTCGTATCCTGCTTGAAGCATTTTTGGCGAATATTTGCGGCGTGGCTGGCGAATTGGCTCTGCTCCTTGGACTTCTAATTTAAGGCTGGTTAGGTTGGTTGTTCCTAGGGTTTGCGGAGTTTGGGGAATTAATTCATTTAGCAAGTCGTGCACTCTTTGTATTTGCTCTGGGCTGGCTCGTTCAAGACCTCCTATGCTGGCTACGGCTGGTATGCAACTGGGATCGTTGCCTTCGGGGTAAAATTTATGTATTATCCCTCTATTCGTCCACCAGGTGTCGTTCTCGAAATTAATGCACATATTTATTTTGCGCTTGAAATCAATTCCTAGTATGCAATCGTATTGCAATCCGTCTGCTACTTGGAAGGGAATGATTATTTCATCTCCGTCAATTTTTATTACGATATCGACTTTGCTTTGGACAGGGATAGTGGTGCCATCTGCTACTTTAACTGCTGGACATCGGGATTGTTTTAACTTATTATGCAATAATTCGCTCATATTGCGTCCTAAGAACGATGCAGTAGCTCCATCGTCTAGGAGTGCAGTTACTTTGCTGCCATTGATTTCTAAATTAAAATACAGTCTAGGGTCAATATTGGTCAATATTATAGATAACGGATTGGGTTGTGGCTAATTGATATGGCTTAGACCCTTTAGGGGTATGGGGTGAGGAAATACGGGTCTTTATCCCCTCTGGCTGAAGTTTCCCGATACCTTTCTGGCGTTGCACTTTTGACAATCTCTTAAGTACACTCCAGGAGTACCGCAACCTCGGCAATTTCGATTTGGACACTCTGCTGCCCAATGGCCTAAGTTGTTGCAATTAAAACATGGCTCGGTCTGTTTACGGGGATGGTTATAAATGATTATGTATACTATAATGCGAGGACGAGTTAACTGCAAGTTGAGCTGTGGTTACATCAGGTAATGTGCAAAAGATTTGTTCGTTTAGAGCATCAATTATATTTGGGCTCATGGTTGGCACTGGCGTCGGTGTGAGTCTATAGGCTGTTGATTGGGCTTGTGGGTTGCTGGCTGTTTGTCTCCTTATTGGCTTCTCAAAATTATTATTCAATAATCTATTATGTTGTTCTGCTTCTGGTTCGCTTGTTTGTGGGCTGCTACTACTCCGCACTTGAGTGTTTGTTGGCAATTGTTGTGCTGGCTGTGTCATTTCTTGCATAGAAATTGGGTCTTGATATAGACCGCGGCTCAGTTTCCAATTCTGGTATTAGCATATTTCTGTTTATTTGCTGGGGAGCTGTTTGCGAATCATTTTGCACGGGAGGAAAATAATTTGTTATTTCTGATTGGGTAAGGGATATAGAAAGGTCGTCAGGGCTTATTTCTACTAGAGGCTGCTGGTCTATGTGAGCTGCGTTTCCTATGGAGTCCTCATCAAACCACATTTGATCCGCTCGAGGCTCCCATTCGGCTGCAGAGTCCCCGAAATTACGTCTAATTTCATAGCGAGCTACTCTGTCACGAATGATTGCTATGCTACTATCTAAATTTAAAAATGTCGTACCCGCATAGAAGACAACTCTTCCATCAGGTAGGTTATTAACGCATCGCCTAATAATAGGTGCGCCTTGGGCTGCACTTACTCCGCTTAATTTACCCCCCAATCTATAACTAATGGACATTTTGCTCAAGGGAGAATTTACTGCTTGGTTTAATAGCTCTTTGTTTTAATTGTTTAGCTCGTTGCTTAATACAGTAGGGAGGAAATGAGAAAGGAGAAGAAAAAAAAAACTTTTTTTTTACGTTATATACTGTGCAAGTAATTAACAATATTTTTTTTAATAAAAAGAAATTTATTAGCTCGCAAGCGGTGCTTGAAAGAGGGAAAAACAATTTTAAAGCACGCAGCAACTAAAAAAAAAATTTTATGCACACCGCAAAACAACAAAAAAAATTTTAATAATGCCCACAGAAAAGAAAGAGCAAAAAAAATTATTATTTTAATGCACTCTGCAAGAATTATTTTTAATGCATTCAGTAAATTAAATTTAAAAAAAAATTTAATATACTTCGTACACCTGCTATAAGGAAAGAAAACAGGGAAAAGAGAAAGAAAAAAAATTTAAGGCTGTTAATTACGTTAAGTATTGGCAATAGGTTATTTTTAGATTAAATGCAAATGAAAAAATATATATATGGCTGTGGTAATGGCTAAAAGAAAATTAAATCACAATTGCAATGTTAAGAAGGGCGAAAAATATGCAAGAAGGGTTAGTGCAATTAATGTGTATAATAATTTAATTTGAGGAGGTTATTCTTTATCCCCCCAAAAAAACAAATTTGCAAGCAATGACGAATCCCAATTGAGGTTAATAAGCAATAGTAAATTATGTAAAATAATAAATTGTGCAAAATAATAAATAAATGCTAATATATGTATATAGCAAATTATATATAAATAATAGACAATGCAAATATATATGTAAGGAATATCCTTAGTCTATTTGAATTGCGCGCGTGTAGGTCGGTAAATCAAATCTTTTAATATACCGACAGGTAAAATTTGCAGATAAGAATTGGCACGTGTCAATTAGTGCGGTTAATAAAGATATACCGAAAACAATGAATAAAACTTTATAAAAGTAATCTAAAGACAACCTTGTGAATAATAACATTGAATGTTGTTTCTTTGTTATTTACAGGTAAATAAACATTATTTATTAAGTATGTAATTATATTTTGTATAAAATAATAAAATTCTTTGTTATTTACAGAGAAACAATTCATGTATTATTCTAACCTATAACCTATGAACATTATAAAACAACATTCTCGTTGAAAATCACAATGGACAAGTTGCAATTTAAGTTTACGTTGCTAGAAGCCTCGGATGGAAAATCCAACATATTATGTGTAACCAGACTCACCACGCCAGACGGTCGTGTGTATAAAATTCCACACGATTACATGAATGCAATCTACCACGAGGAGCTCGCTAAAACGCCTACGTTTAATAAGGTAAAGAAAGCATTAAAACAAAGACACCAAATGAGACAAGTATGGATTACTTTAACTAAAGAATTAAAAAATACTTATTTTGATAAAGAAGGAAATGTACAATTTAACGATGAATATTTAGAAGAATTGATTGAAAACAAAAATACTAGTGACGTGATAGCGAATGCAGCAGAAATACCATTAGTACAACTATTACAGAAATTACTTGAAAAAAGCGAAGAAAAATCGGAAAAAATAAACATTGGAAAATTAGCTAAAGAATTTACAATTGAAAAATTTGATGGTAAAAATTCGAATGCGAATCAATGGATGATTGAATTTGAAAAAGAATGTGAACGGTTTGGTTTAAACATTGATAACAAAAAAATTGAAATTTTAAAATCTTTTATGGAAAAGGGGGCCGCAGATTGGTATAGTTGTACACTTCTCAAGCTTACAATTGAAGCAAATTGGGAAGAGTGGAAACAAAATTTTTGTAATACATTTGCCAGTAAAGGATGGTCTCAAATAAAATATGCATTAGCATTTAAATATCAGACAGGTTCATTGTTAGAATACTCTATAAAAAAAGAAAAAATTTTATTGCTAGTAAGAAAAACTATTGACAATGAAACGTTGATAGATCTGATTGCTATAGGTCTGCCAAATTATATAATTGATAAAATTGATAGAGAAAAATTAACAAAAACTGAAGACCTACATAATGAAATAAGTAAATTAGAACATTTAATGTACAAAAAAAATTTAGATATGAAAAAGAATAAACCAAACACAAAAGAGAAAAGTGAAAAAACACCTTGCAAAATATGTAAAGAAAAAGAAAAAGGAACACGTTTTCATTCTGAAACTGAATGCTGGTTTAAAGATCAAGAAAATAGAATTAATAAAGTCAAACAAGTAAATAATTTAACTTTAGACGTAGAACTAAGTGATGAAAATCCAAAAAACTAATAATACCACCATTGATTGAACTCCCAATAAAATTAAATGATATTTTAAAAATATCTGCTATCTATGATCCAGGATCAAATGTTACATTAATAAATTCAAAATTACTAAATTTAAAATCTACAAATAATGATATAAAAAAAGAAAAAACAAATTTGAGAACAATTAATGGTGTGTATAAAACAGATGGATTAATAAAAATAAAAATAAAGATTCTAAATATAGAGGATCACATGAATGTGTTCATAATAAACAATAAAAATTTCAAACATGACTTTCTAATAGGATTAGATTGTATAAAGAAATTCAGACTGATACAAAATGAAAAATTAGAGATAGAACAAAAACATTCCGAATCTAATGATATAATAAATGAGTATCAAATCAATTTTAATGAACACATTGAAATAAGCACCTTCAACGTTTCAACAAACCACTTAAAACGTGATGAAGAAAAAGTAATAAAGAACCTAATAGACAAATATAAAAATATATTTGCAAAAGATAAATATGATATAGGTACTGTAAAAGATTACGAAGCTAGAATAGATTTGACAATAGATAAATACTGTAGTAAAAGACCATATAAATGTACAATCGAAGATAAAAAAGATGAACATTATATATATATATTTATAGCAATTACATGCGACATAATAACAAAAGCAATATGTGTATATATAGCAATTATATGCAAGTAATAAATAAATTATATGAAAGAAAGAAAAATATATATGCTATGCGTATCCGGGTATATCTATATATATATTGTAACGGGGTGGGTACTGGGGATATGCAAGGCCCACGGTTAGGCCCAATTTGTCCCAACTTTCCAACCTTAAGTGTGCAGTCCCACGATGCGGCCGGGAATCACTTTGATTCCCGTGCAATACCGTTAACAACGTCAAACACCTCGTTTGACTTAGATACCGTGTGTTGGGCCCTATGCCCAAAATTGCCAACTAGGATAAACACCGGAGAGGGCGGTATTCGTAGGATAGGACAGTAATCGGTAAAACACTAACAACAATCGATATTATTCGTTAATCGGTGAGAAAGATTGTCTCGCCGAGTCAATTTATTAAATTACCAATTAAATATTAATAAATAAACAATAAATTAACGTTAACAATTTACGGGAAGTCGTACCGATGACTACCCCCGAGGTAAGCGCGAAAACAGTTAGTTAATAGTACATTGTGTACTCGCTTCGCTCGGGTGAAAACTCACCCTCGGGCCAGAATCCCCAATTTTGCGCCCTTGGTACACATACTATTTTCTGTCCGAAAGGGTGAAAAATGCTTTAATAAAAGCAGGCGGGAATTGGCCATTTTGCGCCCGAAAAAGCGGGCGCAAAAACGCATTTTGCGCCCGCGCGGGCAGAAAATTTATTTAACTGTGGAGTTACGAGCAACCGATCCGGGAATGATCGGCTGCTTAACCTGATCGCATACGTCACACCGTGTGACGTATGTATCTCTGACGTAGAGAGCTCTGACGTAGAGGCTTCCTACGTCACGCGCGCCTTCTCTCGTGAAGTGGCTCCCGCGAACCACCGACCTCTCTACCCGGGCAGGAATTGTCACGAGAGGGGGAAAAAGAGGAACGCTTCCTCACCTGGACCGTACCAGGTAAATCAGGACCCGAAATATTATATAGACACGCGGGTCTAAACGTGGTGCACCACTTACCGCGTATCTAAATATCTCGCCTCGGCGGGAAACGACTAGGCAACGGAGAGATAGCTCGTCCTCGTGGTTATCTCTCTTTCTCTCTCTCACTCCAACGGTCGGGAAGGCGGTCGACTCTTGGCTTCCTTCTCTCACTCCCTGTGGGACGTGCTGCTCCGCACGCCGACGTGGAGATTGGTGGGGAGAAAACCTCGCACCCACACTCTAAATGCACCAGTCTTTCTATACACTCTTTATCACGTTAAGAAGCTTTCACCACGGTCGTCAACACGTTGTTGTTGCCGTGCGCGCGCGAACTCTCACGGTGCCCCCAGCTGGGCGCGCACGATTCTCGGACGTTCGTGCGCGCGCCGCGCTGTATATCCTCTTTCGCGTTGCTTACATGATAGGTAAGTCGCTTACCGTTATACCCCCCTTCCAGATTCCGCATACTCTGTATGTGGACTCTGTACCTCAAGGGACGGGAAAGAGGGTTACCGAGTTGCTCATGATCAGGTATATCAGGATGCGCGGAAACTGTTTCAGACGATTGATCTCGTTGCAGCGGCAGAGCGGACAACTAGGTTCGTCAGAACCTCCAGTTCCGCTCGATGAAGGCTGGGGCTACAGGTTAACCTGTATTCAAAGGCAGCCTCTTCGAAGGCCGCCTCAGCCTGCGGCCGCTCCTGGCGCTTTACGTCCGCTTTGATCAACTTGGTCCGGCAACATGGTCACACGTGGCCATGCGAACCGAGATTACTAGTGAGTAGCCGGGAATTGTACCAGGCATTCAATAAGTTTGCTAAAAGGTACATAGAACCTTCCAAGCTGGAACTTGAGGACAACCCCAGAGACCGTTCCCAGACTCCAAAGACGCCAAACCCGTGTGATAGTCAAAGAGCAGATGTTTCGAGGAAACGGCCACTCCCCTGGCAATCATGCATGAAGCACTGTACTGTGAAGCTGGTCAGACTATCTCATCAGACTCTCCAGTCCGTACAGAGTGCTTAAGGGCTTCTCTCAACAGGGAACGCCAGTCGAATCCCATCGTGGAATAGTTAGAATACTTTATTTGAACGGCCTCGTCTGAACGACGAGAATAGAAGGATCTAACGCTTCACGGAATGCAAAGGAATTTCTCCTGCTAACTGCATTCATTCGAACGTTAGGCCACCTACCGCAAAACCTCCTCGGGGATCCGGGGAGTAATAGGGAGATTTGCTTCGGCAGGTCGACAGTTGGACCAGGATGACTTTACTCTGGTACGCAGGGACTGGGATCCGAGCCCCACGTTGGCGTACCTCTGAGTCGAAAGTGAAACGCCAGCGTGTCCCCAGTATTGGGTTGGACTCTGCGGGGTGTGTGGTTGCAAGCAGGCTTGACGGGTGAAGCGAGATTAACCCGGATGCCGCTTATGTTCGAAAGCGGACGACGGCGGTGAGCTAAACACCGCCGCATTCTAAACGCGAATTACGACTCTAGGCTAGCCGTCGCAAGGCGGTGGGCCCCAGTAACAAGTTTCGGTACACTGTTCAAGTAGCCTCCGAGCATGGTAAACCGATCCCATAGGTGACTCTTGACGGCTTTCGTGACTTATAAAGTCATTGGAATGCCGAATCGAATCCGAGGCGCTTGGGATCATTTAGAACAGAACTATCTAATCCTGAGGGGTTACGAAAGTCGAATGACGGAGAAACTAGGGCAATCAAATACTGTCAGCAAGACAGTGCAATGTTGTCCTAAGGAAAGACTCTAGAACAGTCATAGAATACATGTTGCTGGGCAAGCCGGTCTTGCTCTCGACGAGTTGTACTAGGCGCCTCGGGTAGGCGACCATAGTTCAGCATAGCCGGGCTCCATCCAGTAGAACTTTGCATCGCTGTGTTTAGTGCAAAGATTAACTCTGGCAGCTTGTCGTCCCAGTTGCTGAGCTTATCCTGGATATACGACGCCACCATTGTCTTAAGGGTCCGATTGGCCCTCTCGACAGGATTGGACTGTGCGTGATAAGGGGGTGTCGTCGAATGATACACTCCCTTAGATTCAAGGTATTCGTCTACGAGTTTATTTTTAAACTCGGTCCCGTTGTCCGAATGAAATACTTCCGGGGTGCCGAACCGGTTGATCACTCGTTCGTGAAGCTCGCGGACTATCGTCTTTGCGTTAGCTTTTCTTATCGGGATTGCTTCAATCCAGCGCGTGAATAAATCCTGGAATACTAGGATGTATTCGTATCCTCGGCTAGAGCGTGGAAGCGGGCCGGTGATATCTCCTGATACCACCTGCCATGGTCTGTCCGATTGACGGTGACACATTAACCCTGAGGGAGCACGTTGCTCGACCTTACATTGCTGGCACACTTGACATCGCCTGATGCAATCCGCAACTTCTGCGTAAAACCGTGGCCAATAATAGTTTTGGGCCACGCGGGCGAATGTCTTTTCCCTTCCGAGATGGCCAGTTGAGGGGTCGTCGTGATACTCACTCAGAATAGAGTGACGATTATCTACGGGTACGACCAGCTTCCATGCTTGCTCGTCATCTATCACTTCCTCTAACTCCTTGTCGGGGCGATAGATGTATAGATTTCCTCCAACTATTTTCCAGTCGGGGAAATCACGGGATCTGTCGGAAACGTTCTTGATCCAGTCTAGGTACTAAGGATCTTCAGTAGTTTGAGCCCACGGCATTGCTGCTACTGTAGGCTCGTCGTCTTCATACATGCGAGATAGGGCATCGGGAACGTGATGCAGAGCTCCTTTTCTGTGCTCGACGACAAAGTCATGAGCTTGAAGCTCTCTCGCTAGTCGGCTGGTTAGATTTCTCATATTACACAAACAGCGAAGACTACTGTGATCCGTTATCACTTTGAAGTGGTACCCATCGATGTAAGGTCTGAAATTATTAATAGCCCAGACCACGGCCAAGCATTCCCTCTCCGTAACGCTATAATTCTTCTCGGGTGCTGTGAGAATGCGACTGGCAAACTCTATGACTCTTTCCTCTCCGTCTATCACTTGGACGAGCACGGCTCCTATGCCGGTATCGCTCGCGTCCGTGTGCAGGCTAAACAGTCCATCTGCACTGGGACGTTGAAGAACTGGAGCAGTCATGATCAGGGCCTTCAGCTGCTAAAAGGCTTGTTTCTGTTCATCTAACCACTCGTGTTCTTGGTTCTTCTTTGTGAGACGGGTAAGCGGCTCGGCAATCGTGGCGTAATCCGGCATAAAACGCCGATACCACGACGCCATGCCGAGGAATCGTCGAAGCTGTTTGAGGTTCTTGGGAGCCGGATACACCCTCATAGGCTCTGTCTTGGCTGGATCGGGACGAATTCCATCCCTGTTGACCAGCACGCCAAGGTATCTCACCTCATCTGGACAAAAGACACACTTGTCTTTATTTACTGTCAAGTTAGCTTCGGTCAGTCTTTTCAGCACCATCTCGAGATACTTCTTATGCCCTTCAAATGTCTCGGTGACTATAATGATCGAGGTTAGAAAAGGCATTGGGCTCGAGATCAGAACCAACAACTTTGTCAATCATGCGTTGGAAGGTCGCGCCGGCGTATGCCAATCCGTATGGCATCCGCTTAAACTGATACAGTCTCATCCCCGGGACTGTGAAAGCCGTACAAGGACGCGATTCCTTCTGGAGAGGTATTTGATGATACGCTGAGTTCATGTCCAGAGTACTAATGTACCGACATCTCTTCAGCTTGCGCAAGATATCCTGCATGAACGGGAGGAGATAAGTGTCTGGTTTCGTTTCCTAAAGTCAATGCAAAACCGACGTGATCCGTTCTCCTTGCGTACCATCACCACGGGGCTTGACCAACCGCTGTCCGAGGGCTCTATGATCTCTAAATCTAGCATCTCTCGGACCTGGCGGTGCATCTCCTCCTGGATCCTCTCCGACGCCGGGTATACTTCTGCTTTATCGGGCGAGCTGATCCCACGTGAATCGAGTGCTCGATGAGTTGGGTTCGCCCGATTTTGGGAGAAGTATAAGACAGCACTTTGCTTACTAGCACTCGCAGCTCTTCCCTTACCGCCTCGGTTGCATCTGCTATCCCAGCGGACGAGAGGGTGGCCATACACCCTATGCCAGCAACTTCGAGGTGGATCTGCTGCTTGCTGTCCTTGAGGAACAGGCGGTCGCTATCCGGATCCAATATGGCTCTGAATGCTCGTACGAAATTTACTCCTACGTAGTAGTCGGCGTGAAGGTTTGGTACGTTTGCTACCCTTATTTCACGTGTCTCATTTCCGACAGTGAAGGTAAGATCACGTGACCGTTTAGCGGTTGGTAACTACCATCCACCATCTTGACGCGTCCGACATTCGCCACAATGAGCTTCATGCCCAATGCTGCGGCGATTTGCATCTCCTCCTGGATCCTCTCCGACGCCGGGTATACTTCTGCTTTATCGGGCGAGCTGATCCCACGTGAATCGAGTGCTCGATGAGTTGGGTTCGCCCGATTTTGGGAGAAGTATAAGACAGCACTTTGCTTACTAGCACTCGCAGCTCTTCCCTTACCGCCTCGGTTGCATCTGCTATCCCAGCGGACGAGAGGGTGGCCATACACCCTATGCCAGCAACTTCGAGGTGGATCTGCTGCTTGCTGTCCTTGAGGAACAGGCGGTCGCTATCCGGATCCAATATGGCTCTGAATGCTCGTACGAAATTTACTCCTACGTAGTAGTCGGCGTGAAGGTTTGGTACGTTTGCTACCCTTATTTCACGTGTCTCATTTCCGACAGTGAAGGTAAGATCACGTGACCGTTTAGCGGTTGGTAACTACCATCCACCATCTTGACGCGTCCGACATTCGCCACAATGAGCTTCATGCCCAATGCTGCGGCGATTTGCAGACCGCTGGGTCCAATGACGGTCGTAGAGGCTCCGGGATCGTATATGGCTCTTATACGAAAGCCCTCAATCTCCACGAGAAGCCACCAATGACTCTCATCCTCTGGTTTATAGGATGAGGTTGGTCTACTGGCCCCTTGGGACCGTTCCTCCTTTTGAGTCCCATTTCCGCTCCTCTCTGGACCATACTCTCGGTCGGAGCGGATCTGTCCCGAACTCACCTGGGACAGCGGGTACTCAAGCTCTTGGGTCGCGGTTTTCGTCCCGGTTAACCGCTCCCTTTGGCGTTTTCCGAGCACACCGGACAGTACCTGAGGGAATATCCAAATTCCCCGCAGCCACCGCAGGTAAGAGGCTTAGTCGGATCGAAAGTCGAGCCCATTCGGTTTTTCGGCTGTTTCTTCCCTTTTTCCCTCGGTGGACTAGCACTCTTCTTCTCCTGCCGGTGTTCGAAGCTCTTGCTCGGGCCATTAGGTCTACCAAACCTCCTACTCTTCGGAGATCGGTTGGCCGGCGAGCCTTTCTTTGGAGAGCCAGACCTTGGGCTTCTCCTACGGGACTGTCGGGTCGTCGACTGTTGGGAGACGATGGGCCGCAGCGCATCCTCCAGCATCTTCGCGATGCGGTCGACGACGTCTGGCTTGCTTAGTTTGGCTGAGTTTACCTCATCGGCCGCTACCTTAGCCTTCGGCGAACCTTTTTTCCGCTTCGGCTTATACGCCATTTCAGGAAGCAGAGACCCTTCCTCCGTAGGTGGTGGACGATATACATTTTCACCTTCGATCGTCTGCTCCGCTTCCGTGGGGAGGTCCAGCATTTGTTCAATTGAGCTCACTTCCGCTCTCTTGAATAGTCGTTGAAGCTGTGGCAGCATGTTCCGATACAAATAATCGAGTTGCTGCGCTTCAGTCGGCGTAGGGACTCTCTTTCGCATTATTGCGATAGAGCACGTCATATAGTCCCTAACAGGTTCATCGGGTCCTTGAGTCCGTGCGTTGGACTCGGCGATGATCCTCTGCTGGAAACGTTGGCTCATTCCGTACCAACGTTTAGCCGAAGTCACGAAATCTTGCCAGGAGTGTCACTTGTGTTTCTCGTTCTGGTACCACGTGGCGGCAGTGTCTGTCAGAAGTTCCGAGAGTGACGGCAATAACTCGTCCTTTGACAGGTTAGCCAGAATCCTGCAATCCGCGATCCTGGTTAGGAAGGCATCGATGCTCTGGCACTTGTCGCCAGAGAACTAGACCTGCCACTTCCTAACAATGCCGCTGACGTCCCGAGGTGTTCCATTCAACCTCGATGACGTAGAGAAGCTTGGTGTTGAGACTGTCCGATCCTTGTTTGGCGAGCTGCGCGCTTGAGGAATCCTCTGGGATTCGCGCAGATTCCGCCCCTTCCAAGCTCCATCAGGCTTAGTCTGAGGGGCGCTTGTGAGTTGTTGCTCGCCATTTACTTACGCCTCACTTATCTCGCTCACATCAGGACCATCACACGTATATGTGTCCTGAAATTGCACATGGTGGGATTGGTTGGCACCGTCCAATCTCGTGCTGTGAGCGGTTTGAGTGCGTTCGGACATGAGCTTACCCACCTCTATAGTAAGGTCATTCACTTTTTTGATATGCTGCACCAAGGTCTGGGAGAACGATCGAGGGATTTTAAAAATGTTTCCCTCTTCTGAGACCAATGACAGCCATTCTTTCTCTCGTTCGGGTTGAGGCTCTGTGTTGGTCGCGGCTGACGTCGTTTCATCTAGCTCGACGTCATCGAAATCCTGCATCGTCCTGTGCAGGTTGTCTTTAACCGCAACGTTCTCCCGCAGTACCAGATACACTTCCTGATCTGGGCTAGGTTCATCAGACTCCTCGTCTTGATGTTCACCTAGCATCTGCAGCCATCTATTTCTCCGTTGGAGACGGCTAGGAACTGGTGTAGCTTCATCTTCCTCCTGGTTAAACTCCTGGGCCGAATAATTTCCTAATAGCCACTGGTGGAGTCGCTCGGCTTTCCTATGAACCGTGCCCGCCGATTTTAGGTTCAAGGCGTCCAGGTGTAATTCAATTTGCTCCCTGGTGAGCGTCTCGATCCATGCATCGATTTGACTATCGACGTCTTTCTGCTGAGCGGCCATCTTCAGCTGTACCGTCGTTTATACGTTTAACAGTAAGTAGCCTCGCTGGCTTGACACACTATGTGTGTGCAAGGTTATGTGCTGTCGAATATTTAACATTGGCGTTACTTGCCAAATGTTCAATCCGCGTAACTGGGTTTTGCTTCTACCTAAGCTAACCGCTAAAGCACAAAACCGGATGCCAAAAGTAAGTCCTGTCTTACTTTGATCAGGAAGCACTACCGAGTTTAAACTATTTTTAACAAATTTGCTAATCAATTTTACAATAAACTACTGCCTGACTTTTACCTTGCACTAAATTAACGGTACTATATAATAAATAATAAATAAATCAATAAATAAATAAATTAAATAATCAAAGTTACCGCGCGCTTGCCCTCTTACAAAAATATAACCTATAATAAAATTTGTAAAGGTCTGAGCCAGGTTATAAGCTTCCTGTTTTGTGCCAGCAAAAACCAGTTAAACCTTGCATACACTTACAAACAATTTATTTATACCGATAAATTGCCACCAGGTTATGTCGCGCTGTGTCGCGTTCTTTCGTTCCTCTAGATGACGCTAGTTACTTGGTTTGGTCCAAACTACCCAATTTCCAAGTAACGTTGGTCGGTCTATCGATTCCGTTCGCAAACCCACCAAATTTCCTATTTGTGCGACCTTTTTCCAGTGGCGCCACCTATGTTCGACGAGGCACCAATTTCCTGTGTCTACTACTAAGTAGTCGAGACGAGAAAATAAAAAAAAATTTTATTTGTTATAAAAAAAAATTTTTAATTGTTTATAACAATTTTATTTGTTAATAAACAAATCCCGTCTCGAGGGAAAACGAAAGAGTACCGAAATATACTTCACAATTTCGAAACGCGACTGCTGACCACGTTATTGAACAACTATATCGTGCTTGTTGATATTTCCGACGTCCTGTATCCCAAATTCACACGTATTGGGCGCCAGTTGTAACGGAGTGGGTACTGGGGATATGTATGGCCCACGGTTAGTCTCAATTTGTCCCAACTTGCCAACCTTAAGTGTGCAGACAGTAATCGGTAAAACACTATCAACAATCGATATTATTCGTTAATCGGCGAGAAAGACTGTCTCGCCGAGTCAATTTATTAAATTACCAATTAGATATTAATAAATAAACAATGTATTAGCGTTAACAATTTACGGGGAGTCGTACCGATGACAACTCCGATGTCAGCGCGAAAACAGTTAGTTAAAATCTATTTAACTGTAGAGTTACGAGCAACCGATCCGGGACTGATCGGCTGCTTAACCTGATGGCATACGTCACACCGTGTGACGTATGTATCTCTGACGTAGAGAGCTCTGACGTAGAAGCTTCCTACGTCACGCGCGCCTTCTCTCGTGAAGTGGCTCCCGCAAACCACCGACCTGTCTACCCGGGTGGGATTTGTCACGAGAGGGGGAAAGGAGGAACGCTTCCTCACCTGGACCGTACCAGGTAAATCGTGACACGAAATATTAGGTGGACACGCGGGTCTACACGTGGTGCACCACTTACCGCTTGTCTAAATATCGCGCCTCGGCGGGAAGCGACTGGGCAAAGGAGAGATAGCATTTCCTCGTGCTTATCTCTCTCTCACTCCAACGGTCGGGAAGGCGGTCGACTCTTGGCTTTCTTCTCTCACTCCCTGTGGGACGTGCTGCTCCGCACGCCGACGTGGAGATTGGTGGGGAGAAAACCTCGCACCCACACTCTAAATGCACTAGTCTTTCTATAGACTCATTATCACGTAAAGAAACTTTCATCACGGTCGTCAACACGTTGTTGTTGCCGTGCGCGCGCGAACTCTCACGGTACCCCCAGCTGAGCGCGCACGATTCTCGCGCGTTCGTGTGCGCACCGCGCTGTATATCTTCTTTCGCGTTGCTTACCTGATCGGTAACTCGCTTACCGTTATAATATATATGTATATATAGCTATATATATCCTGCGTATTAATAGTACAATTATATATATATATATATATATATATATATATATATATACTCTGTTAAAGCAGTATTGCAAATGCTAGAACAACAAAAAAAAATTCGCGCTCAAATTAATTATTTAGCAAAAAGAAAAAACGATAATTTTAGCTTGCTAGCAGTAATAAAAAATTAATTAAAGTCGATAAGCTATTATTCAGCCACACGGTCGATTCAAAATGGCCGTCTTTTGTCGACTCGCGTGTGTGTGCACACGAACAAACGGCAAGAAAAATGGCTATTGGCTTCGCGCTCGAAGCTTACAATTTTGCTGCTTGCTCGAACCCTTTAATTAAATATAAAAAAAACACACGTTGGGCGCCAATGTCACGTCGCACTGGGGATCAGGGTGCGGGTGATCAAATTAAGTTAATTATAAATTATGTATTTATCAATTTATTTATAACAGTGGGTACCAGTCGCGTACGTTACGACGTAATTGTCGTGATTTACTACTTGATTAAATGCTCAATTAGATACATGTAAATATCTCCACGAATATTCGAAATGAAAATAGCGAACGGCACGGCTGTAACACGCGTCTTGTAAGCCGGCTACTTCGCGCGCGAAGGATGGAGGGGCGAAGCTGAGGTACACTAAATTACGCAGCGAGCAAGGCTATTATATAGGGAAGAAGCTAGGATACACGGGAGTTCGCGGCACACACACAGGCAAGGAAACGGCTACGAATATTGGCACTAGCTCGCATAAACCTTTGGCGATGCTGGCACACACTCTTCTCTACGCTCTTTCTCTCTCTTTCACTCTGACGTCACGTCGGTACTCGGATCGGTCTTTCCGAATCGGCGGTCGGACGAGCTCTGGGCTCTCGGCGTCGTCGACGCGAGAGAGTCGCTGCGCGCATGCGCCGTGATCACTTCGTGCGTACGCGGCCGTGCCGCGTGCGGCTTAACGAAGATGTCCGCCGCGCACGAACGTAAACAACAACGGCGAGTTGGTGGCGACGACGACGTAGCTGTTCGGCCTTCCTTCGTGGTCTTCTTGGCTGCCTCCTTCTTCTCTCTTGCGATCACTGGCTCGAAGACTCGGGAATGCAGTACAGCGTGTTTACCTGGGTGAGTTATAAACCGTACGGCTACTCGGTTTATATGTTGTTGTTTCACCTAACCTCTCCTCTGCACCCATCCTATACACAGCTGTTCAACTGCTGTGTGATCCTGTCCTCTTCCTTTGTAAGGTGCGCACTGTAAGCAGTAATCTTACAGGTTTATTTGCTGTACTGGATGGCTGCTGTGGGAGGTGATTGGCTACGCTGCTTCTCCAGGTGTGATGTAAAGGAATTCTCCTCATCACTCCCTGGCATTACTTGGACTTCAAGCCTCCTCTGGATCTTCTTGGAGACTCCTGAGCTGTTGTTTTTGTGCTCGGTGATGCGGCTTCCCTGTGTGTGTAGGCTGGTAGGGTTCGGTGAGGCTTAGGTAGGGTTTGGTAAGGCTTAGGTACGGTTCGGTAAGGACTTCAGTGGGCTACGAGCTCGCTTAACTTGACATGCATTAAATGCATTGTCACAAGATATAGATATAGCCAACGATTCGAACGGTCGATGCTCGCGCATCGAAAATCGGCAATTCGAGAGAGAGCGTTTGCACGCACAGGACGATCGGTACGAAGGAGAGAGATCGCGACGACACGTGTGATGTTTAACGTCCCGGTTTGCACAGTTGTTTTCCAAGAGTTTTTCCGTGCGATTTTTATTGGTGTTATTGGAAAACGTACGACGTGAATTGATCGGCGGTCGAGGAACTATCCCGCCTACGTATCAGTCATAAGCGAGTGAAAGAGAGTGAAAGAAAGAAAGCTATCTATTCTGGCTGGTTTTTCTGTGATTCGAGGATAATAAAATGTAAGTGGTACCACTTCTCGCGCGAGCGATAATTATCGCGTATTAATTAATTTTAACGTGATCGTTCGTAGTTTAAGAGAGTTAGTTCGCGTACCCCCTTTTCCCCTCTCGGGTTGAGCTGACGGTTACGACTTAACTTTCATGCATGCGTTGACCTCGAACGATATTTGTTTGATATTTGTTATATACTCCATTCGACTCTAAAAACTAATAAATCTGTTAATATTTAATTCCATATCAAATCGTATTGATTTACAAATCGAAAACCGTCGCATGTAGTTTTTCCTTCATTATCCTATATAAGTAGCACGAATTTGGCATTATTGTGCCCTAAAACTAGGGCCTAAAGTATCCCTTTAGCAACCGGCGGTCGCAAAAGCACTTTAGCGCTGCCGAGATTCAGCAAACAAAAGAGACTCATTATCTTATCCGCTCCCTAGATTTAGCGCAATGGTGCGTGCGTGCTTGCGCCTATGCGTGTACACACACATATATATATATATATATATTGGTGTGTGTATAATATTAAGTTCCATAAAAAGTTTCTGCAATTGAAAGTACTGAAATCAAAATAGCAACGGCAAGAATTTTATAGATATCAACAGAAATTTTTTATTTATATATTACATATTCCACGTTGAATTTGTGCCTCTAGACAGTATTATATAAAACACGTTCTACGAAGGTGTCATCATTCGCAAGTACGGTCTCCCATCACACTTTCGAAAATGTTATCTGACAAAAAAATCTTTAATTATTACTCCCATCCTATTTCTACTTATATTTTGATTTAACTCCATAAAAAGTTTCTGCAATAGAAAGTACTGAAATCAAAGCGAAATAATCGACAAGTATTTTTTACCATACCATACATTGCATTTTTTTTAATTGAACTTTTATATATTTTGCTTAAACTCTATATAAAGTTTTAAATAATTTCCACAAAACTCATAAAAAGGAAACTTCTTTTTTTTATTCTCTTTTAATAAACAATGTCTATCCTTTCCGTACTTTACATCAGTAGATACACAATTTTATAGAATAATAATAATTCAGTTGTGCAAAATTAATTTCTGCACAACTAATGAAAAGTAATTTCTCTCTTTTTTATGCTCTTTAAGGCAATGTCGGAGCCATAGCCTCCATCAAAAGCCGCTCGATCTCGCGGCTTTGAATGGCGCTGTAGTCAGGTGTCGATTTCTACGATAAACGTACTTAAAACATAAATTATAAATTTTGCAGCTACATAGAGCTGTTGACAGATACTTTCCCCCCTAGCTATAACTAAAATTAAGGTAATTGTAATATTACTCTTGACAGCAAATGTTTATTTTTTTAAAGAAATGTGAAATATGTCTTATATACAATGAATCTATATCTGCCATAATGCTACATGCAACGTATTTATCGCTATACGCTAAATCTAGGGAGCAGATAAGATAATGAGACTCTTTTGTTTGTTGAATCTTGGCAATGCTAAAGTGCTTTTGCGACCGCCGGTTGCTAAAGGGATACTTTAGGCCTTATATTTAGGGCGCAAAAACGCGAAATTCGTGCGTGTTAAACAAAAAATTTGCTTCTAGACATTCTGACGTAAGATTTTCTGCTGTCAGAATTCCTTGTCAAAATTTTGGCCAGATTTAAAGCAAAAATAATAAGACCAATGTAAACAAAAAAACACCGAAATTTGAGAAAAAAATTTATTTTCGATTTTTTTAGAATTTTATCGCTACTATAATGTATACTTTAAAAAATATAATGTACACTCAAAATGTGAAGAAAAGCGAAGAGAATAGTTGCACATTAAACCAGTTACTTTCAGTGAAAAAAATTTTTTATCTACCTTATAATCTGCAAATAACGCCTGAAATGAACGAAAATTTACGATTTGTTACTTTTTTGATACATTTACGATGGCCATATTGATCCCGCCATGTATAAACTAAATGATAAGATATTTATGTTTATCAAAGAAGATGTAATATATAAGTTATTGTGATGATTCAAGGTTACATATTCGATAAATTAATATAATTTGAAAAAGCGTGTATTATTCAAAAAATACTGATTTAAACAGCAACTATATTCTCTTCATTTGTTACAAAATTTTAACGTTCGGTAATATGTATATGTATAATAATATCGGTCTCTCCGAACCAAATGCTTTACTTTTAGAACAAAGCAGGCCTATCGTACTCTTTGTCCACTATGGTTGGTGGAATTTCCCAGAGCACGGCCTTTTAAAATAATTAAAGACGTTTCGTCCTCGATCTCCAGCTTGGACTCCTCAGTAAGGAACTGGAGATCTTACCTTAGACGCCTGTCGCAAGATGATATGCGACGCCAGCAAGATGTTCTGCGGCTATATATATAGAAATTAGACGACGATCTCTCCAACGAGTGTAGAGAGATAGTCGTCTCCCTCTGGTGGTGGGAAAAGCCACCAGCCAGAGCGCGAATTTTTAGACCGTATCGCGAGTTATTTGTTACAAAATTTTAACGTTCGGTAATATGTATATGTATAATAATATCGGTCTCTCCGGGAGACGACTATCTCTCTACACTCGTTGGAGAGATCGTCGTCTAATTTCTATATCCCTATATATGTGGAAGCAAAATTTTTTCAATGCCAATAACAAAAACCATCGCATTGTAAAGTCGCTAATAAATTTGTAGGCTTTAGCGCAGAAGTGAGATATTTTTTTCGTGTTGTTCCTATACACTATGTTCAAAAAAATTTTTTGCTTTACCTATTGATTAATGAAATCCATCTATTTTTAATTTATATTTTGTGATTATTAAAACTTAAAAATGTCTTAGCAATGAATGTCTTAGTCTGAATGTTTTAGCAATATACCCAAAATTTTCCAAATTTTTAAATTGATTATTTGAAATTACAATGTTTGCGTTGAAAGTTTATGACTTATTTACTAATAATTAGCATCTAAAAAATGTTTACTCATTATTAAAAAAATTATTATTTCTTAAAAAATCAAAACGCTATGCCCCTGCTATTTTATATATGTAAAGTTTCTATTTTACTTCATGAATATATCCTCTCAACCCTGCTAAAAATAATCGATTGAAATCGATAGACATGGAAAGATTTTGCATACAAATCGATTAAAATTAATCAATTAATTTTAATCGATTTGTATGCAAAATCTTTCCATGTCTATCGATTTCAATCGATTATTTTTAGCACGGTATAGACTTTGTGTCAAACAAATAAAAGTTAAACAAACCAATTGATAAGAATTCAACACATATAGCTTGTGTATAATCTGAATGGACTTCCCAGTTACTCGAATAATATAATAATATATTGTACTATTTATTTCCAATCACTGAAGCTGTAGTGAATTTTACCATGTTTAAACAATTCTTAATTTATATCCACTACTGGAGTCGCTGGGAAGTCTATTGAGATTATACGCAAACTATCTTATATATGTAAAGTTTCTATTTCACTTCATGAATATATCCTCTCAAGAGACTTTGTGTCAAACAAATAAAAGTAAAACAAACCAATTGATAACAATTCATCACATATGATAGCTTGCGTATAATCTGAATGGACTTCCCAGTTACTGGAGTAATATAATAATTGTACTATTCATTTCCAATCACTGGAGTTGTAGTGAATTTCACCATGTTTAAACAAAATCTTGTAACATGTATGCCCTATCTACATAGCTTTTGATTTTATCGGTTTCATTATAAAACATTTTAACAAATTCTGGATGTCCAACGTACCAAAATTTTAATTTACACATTTGTGGACTTTGTGTGACTTTGACTGCAATGTGCAAAGCATTGTATCGACAACATTCCTGTGATTATAAAAAATTAAAAAAATTAATTTTTAATCAGAATAATTCAGAAAATTTACATTAATAAAAAATTTATCACAATAAATGAATGTTGAATACTTTATACTTTGATATGAAACTATAACCAAACAAAATGCATGTCAACAGAGAGTACTGAGCTGACAGTAGCAGTATAATATAGCGCCCTCTCGCTGACACTTCTAAACTAAATGTCCTGCCAATCGTTGGGAACTCTGTACGCGTTCTTTGACCGGCTGGCACGCAATGCTGTCTTTCTATCTCACACATCTTCCTTGTACCTCTAAATGTATACTCTAAAAGAGCCATATAGGGTTATACCCCAAGGCTTAAATAAATTAATTCATCATCATCATCTTCCATATCGCTATCTCTTTTCGCTTTCTATAGACATATATATATATATCGATCTATAATTCTCCATCCGTATTAAAAATACTGAATAACCATATTTATATTCTATAAAGGCAATATGTGTTTGATTCTTTGGCAACTGTATAATATTTAATAATCATATATGAACTAATGGGTATAGGATTTTTTTATTTTAACGTTAGGTGAAACAAGTATCACGTATAATTTTTAAACACGCACTGAACATAATAAGCGAAAGGAGCCACGTGTCGTCTCTTTCGAATCCAGACACGTACAAAACAGTGTCAGATATGAACAGTTTGAAGGCTGTTAATGCAGACCAACGCGGATATACGTACGAGAGGATGCCCAGAGTTACTCGATCTACGTTTCAAGACTAACTTACTCTCTCAGGTTTTCCTATCATCCGAAGGGCCCAATCCTTGGCAGGTGGAGGAGGGGATGACTATCTAGCGTCTCTTTTACCCTCTCCTACCCCATCTTTCCTTTACCGAGCATGTCGGTGCAAATCGAAAGGCCTGGCAGCACGTGTGAGAGACGGACCATTGTTAATTTTATTGCCCGCAATTATTGCACTTTGTCCACCTACAACATACGCTATTTAAATCTTCATTACTCGGCCCGTCGGGAATTCCCTACGCTTGGGTTTTATATATTTCCTTATATATCGTATAACGGGTACGGATTTCGAGTGTCGGCGCAGGTTAGGTCTCTGAATTATCGGCCACGTTCGTCGATAGGACCAAGTCGACTAGCCGGGATAATTGCGAATGGTAGCGCAGTGGTGAGGCTTCTGCCTCGCGCTCCCGGGATCGTGGGTTCGCGTCCCGATACCTTCGTTGATTTTTTTATTCCTTATATTCAATCCGTACCCCGTTACAATCGTGTATCATTCTATCCCTTGTAGTTAGTTAATAATTATAGCACCTATATGTACAAATGCAAGCCAGAACTGAAATTTCCCCGATTTTAAATTATAGTATGCTATCCTAACTATATACATATATTACAAGCGTATATATACGCGGAAAGTATTTACAATTTATATATTTATTAGAGTTCCACTTTCAGTGATTTTATTATTTATTATTAAATATTCCACATAATATTTGTGCCTCTAGACAGTACTTTATATAAAACACCTTCCACGAAGGTGTCAACATTCGCAAGTATGGTTTCCCATCTTATTTTTATGGGTACGGTCCAATTTGTCGAATGCTCATTCAAAATGTGTGCATTGTTTCGAATTTCATAAATTAGAAATGTATTTTTATTATTTAGAATTAAGAGGAGCAAAAAGATCATTATTTCGAAAATAATGCATTCTTTAGTTTTTATATATTTGTCACGAATATTCGAACTTTATAGTGTAGAAAAATAACTTTTTTAATATTTGTCTATTTACACCTTAATAACAGTCAATAATGTAGAACATTCTTTATCTACTTTTTGGAATTCGAAATATTGCGCCTAATACCAAATATCTGACGATTTTATTACTTTCGAAATAATAATCAATCTATTTTTTTGGTTCAAAATAACAAAAAAGTTATTCTAATTTTAAAAATTCGAAATATTGCACACATTTTGAATGAAAATTCGACAAATCGGACCCCACCCATTTCTACTTATATTTTGCTTAAACTTCATAGAGTTTCTGCAATAAAAAACACTGAAATCAAATCGATATAAGCAACAAGTATCTTTAATTAAATATTTATATATTTTTTTGCGTAAACTCCATAATGTTTCTGCAAAAATGATATCGGCATAAGCAACAAGTATTTTTAATTAATCATTTATATTTTTTTGTTTTGTAACGATTTTGCTATTTTTAATAATAAATGCAATAAAATAATAACAATTCAGAACCGTTAAAAGAATAGTCTTATTTACACGATCAGCCGCTCAGTAATAATACGACTATAATAAGCCGTATAGGCGGAGGCGGCGGCAATCTTTATTTAGCAAAACGCGAGAAAAGAGGGTAAACAACTAAATAAACAACAATGCAGTATTTAATTAGCAAATAAAATAAATGTATTCGGAAAAGTAATACAGGCGCGTCGCAGCGCGCGAAACGCAGGTCGATATATACGCGAGGAATAAAGAGAGAAAGAGAGAGAGAGACTATCGAACTGACACTTACAGTGCGTTGCTCGCGAACGAAAACAAGAGAACTTGACGAACTGCGTAGACGCACCCTAGAATATCCTGGACTGCGTTGGCGCCAGATGAAGAAACCACTGGTCACCAACAAGTAAACAAAACCAGTCACAGCACCAAAATGATCAATAAAAGAATTAACCGAGAGGCTCGATAACGAATTACTGTTAAGTAACGGCTAATAAGGCAACGGCTGAGATCTATCTCTCTAAAAGGCTGCTAATCGTCTAAGTACTCGCGTACTTGCGAACCACGAAAATTCTCTCTCTCTCCCTACTCTTACCTTGACCGAAGGTCCGCGATAATCGCCGAAAATCAACGAACGTCGACCTGTAACATCTGATAGAGATTAATACATGTGGCTAGATAGGGAGAGAGAGAACATGACGAATTATCAAATATTTAATATTTATAAAATAATACTTGCACCACCGTTGATTATAAAGTATTTAAGTTAAGTTATTTTTGACTTCCTAATATCCTCTTACATATCGTTGATAGTAGGTTATTGTGTAAAATAATATGGTCAAATAAAGCATTCTAATGTTTTACATCTAAACTAGAATGTATTTCCGATTTCGAATTATATTTTCTATGAATATGTGTATATTCTTTTTTTACCATCAAAATGTTATCAAGTATTAGTGCTTCATGTCACTGCAAAAGCAAATAAAAATTAATTGCTGTGTCGACAACAGGCCTCATTAGAAACATATAATTTCGTTATATAAATCATATAAATCTTACTTAATAACCAAACTTAAAATATTTTATAAGTCTTTTATATAAACATGCATATGCAATACGCTATTTAATACAAATCAGACGTATTATTCAAAAGTAAATTGGCAATCCAACGTGTGGTGCAAGTATTATTTTATTTAAAGAACATAAAAAAGAGAGAAATTACTTTTTTATTAGTTATGCAGAAATTATTTTTGCACAAATGAATTATTATTATTTTATAAAATTTTTTATCTACTGATGTAAAGCACGGGAAGGATAGACATTGTTTATTTAAAGAGAATAAAAAAAGAAGTTGCGTTTTTATCCGTTTTGTGGAAATTAATAAGAATGTTTAATGGAGTTTAAGCAAAATATATAGAAGTTTAATTAAAAAAAATACAATGTATTACATGGTAAAAAATATTTGTCGATTATTTCGCTTTGATTTCATTACTTTCTATTGCAGAAACTTTATATGGAGTTTAAACAAAAAAAATATAAATATAAATATGTCGATTGGATTTCAGTATTTTCTATTGCAGAAACTCTATGAAGTTTAAGCAAAATATAAGTAGAAATAGGATGGGAGTAAGAATTAAAGATTTTTTTATCAAATAACATTTTTAAAAGTGTGATTGGACACCATACTTGGGAATGTTGATACCTCCGTGGAAGGTGTTTTATCTAAAGTACTGTCTAGAGGCACAAATTCTATGTGGAATATTTAATAATGAATAATAAAATTACTGAAAGTGAAAATCTAATAAATATATAAATTGTAAATATTTTAATATTAATCTATAATAGTGTTTAAATCAATTTTTGGTATTTACAATATTTTTCATTATTATACACAACAAAAAATTTCCTGCGTTTAGCTAATTTCAATAACAAGACAGCTATATCTCTTATCAGCGCGCGCGAATCTAATCAGGTGCGTGCGCGAATCTTTCGTGCGCGAAGTCGTTCTCGCCCATGTAGCCATGACAAACCGAGCCGAGCCGAATCTCGCCGGCCCGAGCCGATGCGAATTTTAAGATACTGTTCGCTCGTGTTGCTCGAATTCGGCAAACGGTAAGGTAAACAATACCTTACCGTTACACTTGTTAAAAGTTAAATTAACGCTATAATTTTTGCAATTTTGCACACGGCTTACCCGAAATAAGATTAGAAGAAGCAAAACTTGTTTTGCTATTAGCGTCGCGATAATTCGAGATATCCATTTCAAAAAATAAAATATATATACTCTGTAATGGTAAGTGATGTACTCACTTAACATTATACGAATCAGGTAGGTAGAGTCGAATGCTATAAATAGATATAGATATAGCCGACGGCGCGAACGGCTGATACCCGCGCAACGAGAGAAGGATTTGGGGGGAGAGTCGCGTGCGCACGAGGACTCGATAGAGAGACAAGATCGCGACGACACGTGAGACGATACATACCGGTTTAATTGTACTTTTCTTTATCCGCAAGTTTTCCGTGGAGTTTTGCCGGTTGTACTAATCGTGCGTCATACCGTGGGTGACTTGTTTTACGGTGTATTCAGGTGCAGTGGTGTTATACACGCACACAAAAAGAAAGTGATCGGTGGTCGAGATATTCTCCCACCGACATTTTTCCTTTTTTTTGAACGGCAAAGAGATGACAGGAGAGAGGAGTTGTTCTTTCCCGGTATTCGAGGTCCGAGGAAGCTAAATAAAAGTAAGTGGTACCACTTCCGCGTTAATAATTATTATCCGATTTATTTAATGCGATCGTACGAATAATATTAAGTTAGTTAGTTCGCGTACTCCTTTCCCCTCTCGCGTTGAGTCGGTGTTTTCGACTCAATCTCCGTGCGTTTTGACCTCGACCATACTGTTAAATGTTATTGTTTTCAATCATTTGTTTTTACTAAATAAATCTATTAATTGTTAATTTAGTTCAACCCGTGTTGATTTATAATTTTTTCCAACCGGCGTATTATAATTTTATTCCTCCGTTTCCCTTCGAGTCGTATTGCAAGATACGAATTCTCGCGGACTCACTTTTAATTTTCTTTCCGCGGTCCATTTTAGGAAAGAATATCATCATTTTTACCTGCTGTTGTTGGAAATCGTAATTCGATTTCCATACAACTTTAACGGCAAGTGTGCGGACAGGTAACCGCAGCCGCTGCGCGGGAAGATTTTGTAAACAACATATATAGATATATATATTTTATCGAGTCATTAAGTGTGCAATATCTAGTCGGCGAAATTGTGCAAATTTAGTTCGCCACGAACTAAAGATACGTAAGACGGACGACTCGGTAAGTTTTCCCCGGGCAAACACACCGTTACAACTCTAATAAAGAAATCAATAATGTAATCTTCATGGCCTTTGCACTCATCAAAAATCCAAAAATCAGAAAACTGAATTAATATTACTGTCGCTAACGATTTTTTCACAATATAATTGTTAAAATATTGTTTTTTAAATATTACGTACATGGTTAAAATGATAGAAAAAAAATCATCGGACGGAACTTTTAAACTTCCTAATTTATTTTCCGGAACGTTATATGCTTTCCAAATCATTAATAAATCATCATTATTTTCCAAGCTCTGACATCCTCTTGTTAAAGTTAATACACAATTTTTACAACCGAATTTTTTAAATATTTATATACAATATATCCTGCAACGTATTTCATCGCGCATTTTTCCAGAGTTGTACAAATCTCAATACTTAAAACTACGTTTTTTAGCGTTTTCTCTTCATTAAAAAAAAACAAAAAAAAATAAATAAAATTATAAAAAAATGAAGATTCTCATGTTCGTCGACCTTCACGTGGTGAGAGTTGGAAACGTCTCAACAAGATGGCTAACTGGCGTTCTAAATATAACTGAATAAGATAAAAACTTGCAAAATACAGCTCTGAACACAATACAGACCATCATTTAAAAATTCTATGAATTTTTTTAACAGAAACTATTCAAAAAATGCTAAGTATACTTTTGTTTTAAAATTTAACGTAGAATACAGTAGTATGTTTTATTTTTCAAAAATCTGAAATTTTGAAATATCGTCCGCCATATTGAATTTAAAAACATTGATCTTGAATTCGTATTCGGTACTATAGAAAAAATAAGATCTTTCAGGTTTTTCCTTCTAAAACCGTCATTTTGGGCGGCCATATTGGGTATTTCATAAACCAGCTATATCAGACAGCTATATTGAATAAAATTGTATCAATTTGAGTGACTTTTATATTTAAAAAAGTCCTTTGCTTATAAATATTTACAAAAAAACATGATTTTTTAGGTTTTTTGACATTATCCGTCTTTTTGAAGGCGCCATATTGAAAACGTAAAAATATTAATGCATATTTTGAAAGTTTAGGAAGTTTGTCTGAGTTTGTCCCAATTTGTTTTGAATCTAAAGGTCTTTTTCGATACCGAATATCAAATTGAAAAAAAAATATCACCGTAATTTTGGTAGTTTTTTACGAAAAAACCGCCATATTGTTTTTCCTTGCAGTCGGCTCCAAAATCTGATAACGGGATCTTGTAGAGCGACCCCAAAAACATATAAAAATGTTACTCATATGTGATCATTCACATATTTCGCTGTAAATTAAAATAGTAAAGTTTAACTTAAATTTTCGGTGTTTTGGGCGTTAACGGGTTAACCCCGGGTTTTTCTGGATAATTTCGGATATTTCTAATAGATCGCCTTAAATAATGGATTTATATGAGCTTTTAGATAGTACCGAATACGAATTCAAGATCAATGTTTTCAAATTCAATATGGCGGATTCAATATGGCGGACGATATTTCAAAATTTCAGATTTTTGAAAAATAAAAAATTTTACTGTATTCTGCGTAAAATTTTAAAACAAAAGTATACTCAGCATTTTTTTATTTTTTTGAATAGTTTTTGCTAAAAAAATTCATAAACAGTTTTCTTGGAACATAAGAGAGTTTCGAACACAAAAAAAATAACTAACTTTTTTTGTATACGAATAATATCTTTTTACAATATCGTCACGTTCATTAAAATTTCCTTATTCTACTAATAATTCTTTCAAAAAGTAATTTTACATTTGTTCTACTAATTTTTTAGTTTTGTTTATTTTTAAATTATATATTTTTATTCTGCTAATTAGTATGTTGTAAAGAAACGACTGATCCGAAAATAAAGTTCTATAGAACAGCAAACATCGATGCTTATAAGAACTGAAGGATTTCGTCTTTCATTTTATATCTAATTTGTTGTTATTATTAGCGACGTATTATAAAATTATTATTTTGTGTGAGTTTTTATATAAACGGAAAAATGTCTAAACGTAAGCGAAGTAAGTCTGATCCCTCTTTGAAAAATCCAGATCCTTCTCAAATGAATGAGTTTATGGATTGTTCAGATGAAGAAGAATTTGATGAGTTCGTAATGATTCCTAACCTAGATTGTTCAGGTAGTGAAGATGAAGGCAATGAAGATGGAGATAATTGTGATTGGTGTTCTGGATTGAGTTATGAGAAAATCTATCGTAACTATTCAGATGATCAGAAAAAAATTGGAGAAGGATCATGTTTATAATTGGATCGATGGTGAAAAAGCTTGTTCCGCTAATGTAGCAGACGAAATTTTATTATCATATATTCAAAAAAAAGAAATTATTTCGAGTACACCAGTCCAACTTTTTGAGAGATTTTTCTCGGATGAAATGAAAAATTACATTATAGAAGCAACGAAGGCAAATAGCTATGATCTCAGTTTATATGATTTGAATACTTTTATAGGGATTATAATATTTTCTTCGTTCAATGTAAGAAAGTCTCAAAGGGATTACTGGTCTACTGACCCTTACCTATCTGCTGAAATAGTAAAACTGGCTATGTCTCGTAATACTTTCGAAAAAATTAAATCTAAAATTAAATATTCAGTACCATCTGACAACGACCCTAATGATAGAGCATGGCGAATTCGAATTCTAATGGATATGTTTCAAAAAAGCATTCTTCAGTTTGAATATTTTCGTACTGCGTTGTATGTCGATGAAATGATGGTGAAGTCTTATGCTCGGGTGGTAATGAAATAATGCATCAGAAACAAGCCAATTAGATTTGGACTCGAAATTTTTTCATTGTGCACATCTGATGGATTCATGCTATGCTTCGATTTATATTGTGGAAAAAATAGTAGCATTGGAGGTAAAGTTTTAGGTAAGTGTGCGATGTGTTCTCAAGTAGTTATGTATCTACTCAAAGATTTTCTGCACAAAACATCTCCTCGAAAAATCATTTCTTATCACTTATGCTTTGATAATCGCTTCACCAATTTTGATTTACTTCTACATTTAAAAAGGAGTGGATTGCGATCAACTGGAACACTTAGAGAGAATCGAGTGTCAAAAACAGATACGATTATACTAGACAAGAAAGCGCCAAGGGGAACATATGCTGTAAAACATGATAGAAACAGTGGCATAAACTATATTTCTTTTATCGATTCTAAACAAGTATCAATAGTTTCTACTACTGCAGGTGTTATGCCGCTCAGGTCTAGAAAACGATGGAGTTCAGAAGCAAAATTTCATGTAGAAATTCCATTCCCGAAAGTTACGGAAGTTTATGATGATGCTATGGGAGGTTCAGACGTTCATAACAATCATTGTAGTAACTTACTGCCGTTTATTAGATCTAAAAAGTGGACTTGGGCGATGTTTGTACGCTTGATTCAATCTGCTATCGCTAATTCTGTTGTCATATTTAACGCAGCTAATAAAGATAAACCAAAACAAGGTTCGAAGGATTTTGCGATGGAAACTGCCAAAACGTACATGAATAAAGGAATTAAAAATCGCAAAGCCGAAACTAATCATGAATCATTACGAGTAACTAAACGAGCTAAATGTTCTTCATGTACAGTAGAAACTTACAAGTTTTGTGAAGCTTGTGCCTTGTATTTCTGTAAAGTTTGTTACCCTAAAGAACATTGATTCATATGAGAAAATAATAAAGTTTTAATTGTTCTTTATCTTTTTAATAACTTCCGAATAATGAGTTAATAAAGTTAAACATTCGTCCGGTTTACAATTTGCGCCTGGTGGTGGAAATAGTAACGTTGTTACAGTCGCGTGTTGAAAATTTTTTCGCATTTGCATAGCCGTTGCGTGTGTATTATTACCGGATAATGTCCTCTTTATAGCAAAAAAGTTTTCAAGTGGATCCTGATTTAATTTACCAGTTAATAAATAACATCTTTTTTCTTTTTTCAAATCATCCCAAAACATTAAGATAATTTTAATTATTAATTTTAAATTTACAAAACAATCAGAATACTTGTATGTTTCGTCTTGAAATTTTTAATTTCGCGAATTGAATTAATTACGTCATGTAAATATTTTTCGATTTCCGGATCATTAAGGGGGTGCCATATTGGATTATTACCGACTGAGTGAGATAGATACATTATTGCATTTAATGGACATATTATGGTTCTATTTGCAAAACGCAAATACAGAAGCACTAGATAATAACATAATACATATTTATACGAAGTTTGAAGTCAATATATAGTCATTTTTCCGTGCAGAAATTTTTTAGGGTGTCCTTGTTATATTGACCTGGAACTTTGTAGACAGACATATGATAACATTATCTAGTGCTTCTTTATTTGGGTTTTACATAATATTAACAAAAAATAAATAGATTATATTACTGATAAAGTTTTCCTAGTACCAATTGCGTCGCTAGAGTGCGCGACGCGCTTAGTCTGTGGTATTATACTTAGAGTGGAAGCACTTGCGCAAATAGTTGTTGCAAGATGGCGCTAAATACCATAAATAATGTACCGGACTAATGCCAATAAACAGAATTATAATAGATATCGTGTTTATGTGTTGTAGAAACATAAATTTGTTTTGTCAGTAAATTCGCTATTGTACATATACGTATAAAGATTATTGTGACGTCACTGTAAAGACATACTTTATGACTATATAAGTGAATGTGTGGGGAGTACTCTATGTAACGTTCACCAACAGAGTAAAGAACATATATAACAAATTAAAAATAACCAAATTAACGATAACAACAAAATTATAGGGAAACAATGAAAAACAAAGACGATCGAAAAAGCAAAATATTTTGGTTTAGAGGCTATAACGGCTGACTCGCATGCTCGCACCCTCTCTGTCTCTCTCTCTCTCTCTCTCTCTCTCTCTCTCTCTCTCCCTCTCGCTCTCTTTCTCTCCATGAGAGTGTATACGCGCACTCGCATCTTACATGCCACCGCTCACGAAGTTCACGGGGCTCGTGTCCCGTTGCACGTTCACCAAAGATGCTCAACACAAAGAGACTTGTAACCATATTTTCAAATAAATACAACAATATTCAACATTTCTCACTTTAATTTAAATCTCAATTTTACTACTGCTAGGTACTAAAAGTTGAGTAGTGCAATCATATACATATTTACTATTTGCCAATTTTATTTATTAAATGTGTTACTGCAGACAATATATTCGACACTGCGCGGCACGCTCCCGCGAATGAGCAAACGCGGGAGCGTGCCTCGTAGTGTTTTGGTCGTCGATTTCAGCTGAATCGGAATTATAAACAATTTATAAATTTTTTCCTTTGCTTGGAAATAACATGTGACTAATGTTATCGTATACATATGTTTAATTGCTCAATTTATTTATTAAATGTATTTTATTTTTACTGTAGAAAATATATTAGACACCGCGCGGCACACTTCCGCGAATGAGCAAACGTACAGTTACGAACTGGAGTTATAGTGAATTTCACCATGTTTAAACAAAATCTTGTAACATGTATGCCCAACCCTAATAGCACACAACGTTGTAGCAACGTTGCTACAACGTGGGATATGTCCACTAAGATTTACGTAAGTTGCTGCGATAGGTGGAAATAACGTTGTGACAATGTTTGAGCAACGTTAAAAAGCCTTTGAAAAATGTATTTCATACACAAATTTAAAAAATGTCTGGAACGTCCAGTGTAAGAGTCTGTTGTAAAACTTCTACAACATTTGGATCAGAATCCGGATCAGGTAATGCCGGATTCTGGGCGAACATAGCCTCGAACCAATCCGACCTCCGCCTATTTCGCCTTTCGCGATCTGCCAACAGATTTGTTTCTTCAGCGAAATCCTGAGCCGTATAATTTCCCATTAACCACCGTTGGAGACGCTCGGCTCTCTTATAATGTGTGCCGTCAATCTGCATCTCCAATGACTCGAGGTGAGCCTTTATCTGTTCACCGGAGTTGTCAATCTGGTCAGTCATAAATTCTGCCATATTATCTTAAAACTATCGCCGATTTCTTAACAAAAAAATAATAAAGAAAAATAATCACTTCCACAGGTACTTGTGCAAGGTTTGGTTATTCAACACTAGGTGGCGTTAAACTACTGAATTATTGGGCCACTGTGTTGAAGATTGTGATATTTTCCCTTTTTAAATAAACACCTTACGCTCACCAATTTGAAACTTGCTTGTAAAAAAAAATTTTATAATTTTGACAACTATTTAACAAAATAAATTAAATTTCACCTTGAATTTAAATTTGTTATACGCGTTTGAGTCTAATTTATTTTAAAATATTGTACCCGATTTTCAAAGAAACCAAAAAAAATTTTGTACAATAAATAAATCAAACGAAATAATAAACAATTAAAAAAATTTTTAATCCGATAAAATGAGGAAGAAAACGGATTATCCTCGGCTCTCGGTCATCAGCGCACGGAAATATACTTAAAATTAAATAAAATCGTCAACAAATGAACGAAGAAAAAAATGGCGTCAGGAGGTGAAGAGCCTCCTGACAACGACGACGAAGTTTTTTATAAATGTCATCCAAAAAGTAAAGTTAAAGTAGTTATTTGTTTAATATGTGAAAGTATTTATCACAAAAGTGATTATGTGAGAATAAAAAGTGGTATTACATTAAGCAGTTCGCTAATAATATGTCCGGAACATAAAGGACTAAACTTAACCTCAAAAAAATCAAATGAAGCAGCCTTGAGTGACACAGCAAAGTATATTATAGCACAAATTAAATTATTACAAAGAACGCAGATACGAGAAGAATATCTAAATGATATAATAAACGAAACGAGCAATATTGATTGCAATATTAATGATGAGCAGACTGAAACTGAAACTTTAAGAATTGAAAACACCTTACTGAAACAATTAGTGGCAGAAATGAATGATAAAAATCAATTATTAAAAAGTGCTTTAGAAAAGGAAAATTCAAACAAGATAGAATTTAAAAAACAAACATATTCACAAGTTGTAAATAATGTACCACCTAAGTCAAAGAAACTTCCTAAACTAATAGTTAAAAAGAAAAGGAAAGAAGATACTTTTGATCTAAAAAAACATGTAAATCACTATATGATAAAAAAGAAATCAATTCAGACAAAAAATATATTTATGAAAAGTGATGATGAAATTATAATTGATTATATGAATGAAACAAGTATTACAGAAGCTGAAAAAATATTAAAAGAAAAATTATCTAGTTTGTGTGAAGTTAAAAAAGAAGAGTTATTAAAACCCAAAGTGAAAATTATTGGTATACAGAATATAGAAAAAATGGATAAATTGTCTTTTGAAAATGATATAAATGAAAGGAATTTTAAAGATTTCTCAACTGGCTGTAAAGTATTGCATAGCTATGTAAATGAAAAATTAAAACAAGAAAGTTTAATAGTTGAAGTTACAAATGAAATTTATAAAAAATAAGAGAAAATAACTATAAAGTGTTCGTTGGATTTCAATACTGTAAAGTATACGATATAATAAATACAAGACCATGTTTGAAGTGTGGAAGATTTGGTCATAATAGTTACAAGTGCTTAAATGAAAAAGTTTGTTTAAAGTGTTCAGGTCATCATAATACAATTGAATGTACACAAACAGATAATTTAAATTGTGTAAATTGTACGTTTCATAACCAAAAATATAAAATGAATTATGACTGCAAACACGTGGTTAATGATAGCATGTGCTGCCAAGTGTTGAAAAATAGAATCAAGAAGGAATTAGGAAACACGGATTATCCTATGAGTCCGATAATACCAAGATATATCGGTAATATAGAGATCTTTCAAAATGTTACTAAGAAGAAAAGTATTTTGAAATCAAGAACATTAACATCGATTTCATCATTCACTTCTAATAAATAATATTTAAGTAAATTTAAGAAATTCTAAATAAGTAAAAGATGGATAACTTTAATATTATTGATAACATAATTAATTGGAACGTATTAAAAGAAATTATCGTCAGCGATATCGACACACTTAACAAATTTGCCAATTCAAATAAGAATTTTATACTTTATGTTAATATACGAAGTTTGAATGCTAATTTCAATAAATTGGAAATTTTGATTAATCGTCTTGAAATTAAACCATTTATGGTCATTTGCGTAGAAACTTGGTCACTTCAATATTATAAATATTTTAGTTTAAAAGGTTACAAAATTTATTATAACAATAGTCAAATTAATAGAGCAGATGGAGTTGTTGTTTATATGGCTGAAGATATAACTGAGAATACAAACATTATTCAAATAGATAATTTAAGAATGTTGAATACAAACATAACCTCTAATTATGAAAAAACCTTCGAAATCACTTCTTTATATAGATCGCATGATATTCATAAAGTAGAATTCTTAATGAGTATAAAAGAACTATTAAAATTAAAGAAAAATGTTGCTAATCATATTATTGTTGGAGATTTCAATATAGACATCTCTAGTCATGATAACATTAGTCAGGAATTTTTAAATAATTTGCTTGAATATGGGTACATTCCATGTTTTCAAACTGAAACAAGATTAGCAAATACTAACACAATGGGTTCATGTATAGATAACTTCTTTATTAAAAATAGTAATGTAAATGTTAAGGCGGCTAAATTAACTGATTCATTTACGGATCACTTTCCATTATTTTTATCAATAAAAAATATAAAACATAGTGGGAACTATAAAATGCGATCAAAAATTTGTTATGATAAACTTAATAAAATTGCTAAAAAACTTAATTGGAATCAGATATTATTAATGAAAGATCCATCATTGGCAATTAATTGTTTGATTGATAATATAAAGGAATGTATTAATAGTGCAACATTTAGAATTAATAATAAAAAATCAGATAAATTGAAACCAAGAAAATCTTGGATTACTAAGGGAATTATTGTTTCATGTAATAGAAAAGAAATGCTTTATAGAATTTGGATGATGGATGTAAATAATTTTGATAACAGGATGGAATACAAAAATTATGATAAAGTGCTAAACAGAGTAATTAAAGATGCAAAAATTAAATATGAATATGATGTGATTAAAAAAGCTATTAATAAACCAAAAAATTTATGAAATATTGTAAATCAAAAACTAGGTAAAAATACTAAAAAACAAGAGAAAATTACTGCTATCCTTGATAAATATAAAAATAGAATAACGAATACAGAGGATATTGCTAATGTTATGAATAATTACTTTACTGACATTGGTATTGAATTGAGAAATAAAATTCTTGAAATTGATAGTGTCGATATCCGGTTGCCTGATTTCAATAACAAAACTATATTTATGATTCCGACAGATCCGATAGAAGTTTATAATATAATAAATGATTTTGAAATAAAAAATGGTGGTTCGGATAAAATCGACACTAGAACATTGAAGTCACTAATTAAATATATTTTGGCCCCATTAGTTCACATTTTTAATTTATGCATAGAAAAATCTGTTTGGCCTGAATCACTTAAAAATGCAATGATTATACCAATTCATAAAAATGGTAGTAAGAAGAAAATTGAAAATTATAGACCAATTTCACTAATTTCTAATTTAGCAAAAATTTTAGAAAAGATAATATATATAAGGATCTGTAAATTTTTCAAAGAGTGTAATATATTCTCAGAGAATCAATTTGGATTTATACAAAATAGAGGCACTAATGATGCCCTACAGAAAATAACCAATAAAATTTATAATAACTTGGACAACAGTAAACCTTTGGCTATAGCATTTCTAGACTTGGCGAAGGCTTTTGATACGGTAGATCATAACATATTACTGAATAAACTTTACAATTATGGAATTAGAGGTAATGCACATAAATTAATGTTTTCATATCTTACTAATAGACAGCAGATAGTAAGAATTGATGATACTGTAAGTCATAATAATATTGTTAAAACAGGCGTTCCTCAAGGAACTATACTTGGACCTTTGCTTTTTATAATATATGTAAACGACATGTTAAAAGAAAATATAATCTCATATGCAGATGATACAGCATTAATTGTTACCGAAGATACTTGGGAAAAAATTAAAAATAAGATGAATATTGAATTAAACTGGATTGCAAATTGGTTAGCCTTAAACAAGTTATCTTTAAATATAGAAAAGTCAACATATATTACATTTGGAAATTATATAGATAGCGTTCCAGATTATGAAAATGATAATTATGATATCCAAATTAATAACAATAAGCTAAAAAGAGTGAAAAATACCAAATATCTAGGTTTAATATTTGATTATAGAATGAATTGGTCTTTACATATAGAATATTTAGTTAATAAAACTAAGTACCTAATATTCATTTTTCATAAACTTGCAAATTATATGAATATAACAACACTTAAAATGTTATATTATGCACTGTTCAATAGTGTTATTAGTTATGGTATTATAGCATGGGGTGGTGCGTGTATGAATAGTATAAGTTTGCTGCATAATTTACAAAAAAAAATATTAAAAATAATAAATAAAAATAAATTTATAACTAAAGATTACCCGTTAAATATAGAACAATTATATGCGTTAAATTGTTTATCATATCATTATAATAGTTTAAGTAATCTGTTTATGTCTTCGAACAGTATAACTAGAAATAAGAATCTACCTATTCCAAGATTCAAAAAAACTGTTAGCAAAAAAAAAATAGTTATATCAAAGCTATAGGTTTGTTTAATATGCTACCAATTAGTCTAAAAGAATTAAATAAAAAAAACAAAAAGATAAAATTGAAAGACTGGATAGTTAATAATATTTAAAAAAATCTATACAAATTTTATTTATAAATTGAATCTTTATTATGATTGTTTTGTTTAATGTTGCCTTAGTGATTTTATGAGTTAGTAGCCTCTTTATGGATGTTATATAGTATATAGTGAAAGAATTTAACTATGTCATTTTAGTATGTAAGTATATTATGTAATTTTAGTATATAAGTCTTAGATACTTTAGTATCTTGCCAGTTCCACCAACAGATATGTGCATTATATCTCTGTGGGGAAAGCTATGTAATTCTAAGGAATTCTATGTATTTTCTGATACTGGTTAATAAATAAATAAATAAATAAATAAACAAATTAATAAATAAATTAATAAATTATCAATAAATAAATTAATAAATAAATATATTCCTACCTAACTATATTGCTCTCGCTCTCTTTCACACACCCTCGCTATTCTCCTCGAATTCAAAGCATAGACACGCTGTCTCGCTGTTCTCTCGATTTCGTCAGGTTTAGACGGCGGACCGTAGAGCTCTGGCTCTCGGCGTGCTCGAGAGCCCCGTGTTCGTACCGCGCGCCTGCGCAGTACGTACTCGTGCGCGGCACCTCGATCTCGCGTCGCGCGAGCGTGTCGAGTGCCGCGGTGTTCAGGCTGTATCGGTAGAAATCGGCTGTATGGTGCTGTATGCTGTGTGATGATAACCTGGTGCTGCTGCCGTCTCGGAGACGAGGTACAACCTCTTCCCAGGTAACTAATAATTCCTTCGTTATTAACTGCGTTCTTCAATTGGGTACGGCATGAGTTTCAGGTACGAAGCTCACCCGCTGTCACTTGCTGCTCGAGGCCGAGTCACCCCTCTCTCTCCTCGACGACGTTGACCTCGTTGATGACTAGCCTCTCCGTCTACGGCTCTAGGTGGGTATTTGGTCGTGAGGTTTACACACATATGTGTATTTGTATGCATTATTGTCCGGGAGATCGGCTGTACACGTTGTTTGTGTGCATCAACCTAACCTCAATTTACCCTATGATGTTCCTTGTAATTGATTAAACTGTTGTCAATTGATTTTTTTATCCAAAAGTCTAAAAGAAAGCATCAAGCAATACCTTTCAAATGGTCTGTAGCATTTTTATGGCCTTCAATTCTGTAAAAAGTTATGATAATTTTAAAAAACCCGAAATTTTTTTAAAAGTTTAAATGGGAATTACCATGTTAATTTTTGTGAATTTTTTGTCTTTCTTTAAATTATCACAACTTTTTACAGAATTGAAGGCCATTAAAAGGCTACAGACCATTTGATAGGTATTGCTCCAAGCTTTCTTTCAGACTTTTGGATAAAAAAATCAATTGTGGCGCACTTGCACTTTTTTTAAGTTGAATATTGACATGTAGTTTATATAACATTCACCTTGAAATTAGAAATTCTAACCCAGAAGAATAAATTCTAAACACAATTAGCAACGAATGTTACATATAATGTTCTATAGTAAAAGTTAATAGATTTTGAGTTAAATAGTGGTAAATCCAGCTGGTGTTGAAAAAAACTAGATAAAATTCACTTTTTGAGGTTAGAATAACTTTTGACCAAATAGAATCCGGCACCTAAAAATTTTTTTCTGTATTCTGAAAAACATTTGCAATGTGTACCAAAAATTTGGAGCATTTTAAAATTTTGATCGGAACACTTCGTGTGGAATATCCCATATATATCGCTCGTGTTTACCTACCTAATTCGTATAATGGTGAGTGAATATCACTTACCATTACAATATATATATATATATATATATATATATATGGGTGGTTCTCTGTGACATCGAAGATGAAAAAAATAAATATTGCTATAACTGTGGGAATATGTTTTAGAGGTATCCAGTAGTTCTCCTGAATTTTTTCAGATTTTTTCTGGGCCATTATTTTAAGTTACAGAGAGTCAAAGTTGACATTTTAGCACTTTTTTGCATTATATGCCCATTTTCATGAATTTTTAGCTTCCAGGGGATGCATTTTTCACTAAAAACATTAGTATGACTTTTTTTGTAAAATTTTTCGAACTTTTCATTAAAAATACTTTTAAAGACATAAATGTATGCTGTCACACTCTTGTAAGCCATTTAAACCTTAAATAGTGAAAATCAGCAATTCTGCTCCGGACTCAGGTAACCTAATACTGTCTAAAAGATGTCTTTTTATAGTCAGAAACTGCCTAAAAAATTCCAGAGTGGGTCTAAATCATTAAGATCACTTATGGTCAAAATATCCGGGAAAAGTGCCCGAAATATTAATAGAAATGTATATTTGTTGCCTTATAACGATGAATCTATTAGCATGATCATTGCAAAAAAATTTGTGCACTTACCTTGGAGTGGTAGAAAAGTATCTTCACTTGTTTCAGTATCCATCTAATCCCCTGTAAGCTGCTAAAAATACAAATATTATTATAAAATTATAAAAAATTAATTTTTAAACATTTATAATGCTGAATTTTTAGTTTTACATCCCTTACAAGAATTATAATACTAATCTGAAGGATTACTATAAAAGTATCAACATTATTATTATTATTATTCAGCAATACATTGTTTAGATTTCACAAACTTGTCACTGTCACGCTATCATATTATTCATTATAATTATATATCCGATTTATTTATATATCTTTTGTATTAAATACGTATATTCAGTTATTGTAATAATGATGTTTATATATTTATAGTAATCCTTCAGATTAGTATTATAATTCTTGTAAGGGATGTAAAACTAAAAATTCAGCATTATAAATGTTTAAAAATTAATTTTTTACATTTGTATAATAATATTTGTATTTTTAGCAGCTTACAGGGGATTAGATGGATACTGAAACAAGTGAAGATACTTTTCTACCACTCCAAGGTAAGTGCACAAATTTTTTTGCAATGATCATGCTAATAGATTCATCGTTATAAGGCAACAAATATACATTTCTATTAATATTTCGGGCACTTTTCCCGGATATTTTGACCATAATTGATCTTAATGATTTAGACCCACTCTGGAAATTTTTAGGCAGTTTCTGACTATAGAAAGACATCTTTTAGACAGTATTAGGATTACCATGAGTCCGGAGCAGAATTGCTGATTTTCACTATTTAAGGTTTAAATGGCTTACAAGAGTGTGACAGCATACATTTATGTCTTTAAAAGTATTTTTAATGAAATGTTCGGAAAATTTTACGAAAAAAGTCATACTTATGTTTTTAGTGAAAAATGCATCCCCTGGGAGCTAAAAATTCATGAAAATGGGCATATAATGCAAAAAAGTGCCAAAATGTCAACTTTGACTCTCTGTAACTTAAAATAATGGCCCAGAAAAAATCTGAAAAAATTCAGGAGAACTACTGGATACCTCTAAAACATATTCCCACAGTTATAGCAATATTTATTTTTTTCATCTTCGATGTCACAAAGAACCACCCATATATATATATATATGTGTGTGTGTGTGGGTATGTGTGTGAGTATGTGTGTGCGTGCGTGCATGTGTGTGTGTGTGTGTGTGTGTGTGTGTGTGTGTGTGTGTATGTGTCTGTGTATGTGTGTGTGTGTGTGCGGCGGAATATTTATTTAATGTATATATACTTCAAAATTTTTTTTCAAGTATAGATAATATATGTATTTTTTCCGTGCGCAAAAAACAATTATGAGTATAACTTGAAAGAGTGTGTATTAGTTTACTCATTCCTGATGATAAAACTCAATGATAATAACGGATCTAAAATTTAATGCTTTATATGTAGATGCAAAATTTTTCGAAGATAAAATCAATATTAATCAAGTATAACATACTCTTTTTCAAAAATCCATATGTGATATATACAATGGATTAAAAATTAAATACGTTAATTATTGCATTTTTAAGATAATTCTTTTATAAACAGTGTTGGCAAAAGAAAATTCAAATTTTAACAGTGGCAATATAAAGTACGAATTATATTTGAAAAGTTTTTCAAAAATTATTAATTTAGGAGCATTTAATTTAAATATTTTTTAATTTAATATTTCAAAATTGTATGGATATACAAGTGAGTAGATTATGTATATTTATAGAAAACAATATTTTAAATACACAATTATGTATTTATTAGAAACAGAAGTTTATTTAACGGGATGTAATAGTCAATTTTTACCGACCGAGTAATGGCACACGCATTTTGTTAATTAATCATTAAATACGTGAATAAATGTAAAACCAAGACATCATTGCCCTCCGTATTGGTACGTTCTGTAATTCAGCAAAGCGCAAAGTATGTACGCGCAATAATTAACGAGAATGAATGGAAGGAAATTTTATAACATAATATCCACTATGTGAAAATTTCCTTCCAATGTCATTTTAATACGAATTAAAATATCTGTTTGACTTTTTGCAGAAAAATAGATTATACATGTACACAGGGCAATGATCTCATCATTTTGTTATGACCCGGCTTATCAAGACGGTGTCAGGCGCGAGTAGTTCACCTTAACATTAAATTATTTTTGTTTTAATGTGAAACTACTGTCAGCTCCGGAGCCTCTTAGTTCTTATAAGTCACGATTATCACGCGTCACGTAACGTTTCTATACCATGCGTCACGTAACGTTTCTATATTACGCGTCACGTAACGTTTCTATATCACGCGTCACGTAACGTTTCTATATCAAGCGTCACTTAACTCTTCTATATTACGCGTCGCGTAACATTTGTCACAGGTGGTAGATGATGTTGTAGTTACGCGTGACGCCACGCTGGTCATGCAACATATAACTAGGTTCTCCTGACGTTATATGTAACGTTACTCAAAATTGTTAAGTAAATTTGCAAACGTCACATGTGACGGTCTAATAGGCGTAACTTTATTAAGTCGACGATTCTGTACTTTTGTGTAGATGATGTGTCACGTTATCCGGTGTTAATACTTCTTGATGAAGGTATTGTGTTTGTCGGTTTCTTTGGGTTTATTTAATGAAATTGAGATATATTTTGTGTTTATTTGATTATTTATTTAATCTTTTTATTTTAACATAAGATTAAAACTACACGAATAGTCTTCGTGGCCAAATTCATGTTTTATTTTCTCTTAATACAATTCTAAGTTTTTATATATTTTTCTAGAGACCTTGGTGAATCTCTGTTAGAAAAATATTTCGCGAATGAATTTATACAAATCTAACTACTCGTTTAGAAACCTTGGTGAATCTCTAAATTGAAGTAGCCTCCAAATGATCTATATATCTTATATCGCGATTAGCTTAAAAGGGCAAGCATGGGGACGATCCCTTATATTTCAAGCTTTTATATACTTTTAAATTCTGTATATGAATTTCACAATATACTTACGCCGGAATCTAAAACGGCGGGCACTTCGCTCACTGTTACCACGAGTCTCACAAGATTCAAGAACAAGACTGAAGACTAAAGGCGTTAGATGGTGAGTTCGCGGGTTTATAAAGACTCGAAAGAAAGATGGACTCACGAATGTTCTAGAACCATATGAGAGTCGCGGGCCAATCAGCGATGAACGCGATTCAGACTCGGCGTAGGTGGGACAGTTAACATTTGTCAAATCGGCATGTTTGCAGGTCAGCGACCGACATTACTGCGTGTAACGACTGATTTAGCAAAATTTGTAAATTTATTTAAAGGCTTTATAGGTTATTGAGTGCATATATATATATATATATATATATATATATATATATATAGATATCAAAATTAAATCAAAATTATTAAAAATGAATATTTGTAATAATGTAGACGTCTATGTGGGACGTCACAATTTCCTTTTATTCAAAATATGTATTAGTTAATTAAATATGATTGTCTCATATGGCTCGGTAGGTAACTAATTGAGTATTGCATCCCCTTAAGGAATGAATTTGTTTATAATAATCAAAATAAATATATGGGCTCTGTAACTAAAGGGAAAAATCAATTGGATATATTTATGGATTCAAACGCACATTTTGAAAGAGGGTGCAAATTACGAATTACGGAAGAAATGGAAAAACAGGTTTTTATTTATATGCCGTTAAAATGTTATAAATAGTGCTTTAAAATTAATATAAAAATTTTTTATTTCAAAAGAAAGTTTTATTACCCTATAAGTACAAAATATTAATGACATAGAACTTTTGGCGTTGATCCTTCGTCATTAAATAAATTAATTTTAGGAGGTGAAGTTCTATTTAGATACGTTTAAAATAATCCAAAATTTTAATAAGTTGTACCTTATACTAAAATATAGTAAGTATATGCACTTTACTATTTTTGGTAAGTTAATTTTTCACTAACATTTATAATTATTAAAATATAAATTTAAGCTATATAGGAATTCATATAGTTTAAAATTTACAGTTAACATTTAATATGTCTCTATGATTTTTATTATTTTTATTCTGATTTCATTACACTAAATTTTGGTAAAAATTTTAATTATAAATCATAATCGTATTTAAAAAAAAATTAAATATTTGGTATAAAACCCAATGCACTATAGCAATACCTCTAAGGTGTTGTATGAATCTGTTTAATTTATAACGTGTCCACGGTTGTGAAAAAATAATACAATTTAAAACATTTTTTTATCGACGGTCGAGGAGTTATCCCGCCGACATCTCAATCAAGCGATAAAGAGAGAGCGAGAGAGAAGAAGTTAGCTGTTTCCTCCTGTGGGTTTCTTTGCGATTCGAACAAAAAATAAAAGTAAGTGGTACCACTTCTCGCGCGAGCGATAATTATCGCGTATTAATTAGTTTATTTAACGTGACCGTTCGTTTATTTTTTAAGAGAGTTAGTTCGCTTACCCCTTTCCCCTCTCGCGTTGAGCCGAGGTTTACGACTCAACCTTCGTGCGTGTATTGACCTCAGACAATAATTGTTGTTGTATTTATTTGTTATTATACTTCATTTAATAAATCTGTTACTATTTAATCGCTTATCAAATCGTGTTGATTTATAGATTTCGAACCGACGCATACATTTGTTCCTCCGTTATCCTACGAGTCATATATAAATATACGGACTCTCGCGAACTCACATTTAATTTTCTTTCCGCGGTCCATCTCAGGAAAGATTATCATTATTTTACCTGTCGTTGTTGGAAATCGTATTTCGATTTCCAAACAACTTTAACGGCAAGTGTGCGGACAGGTAACCGCAGCCGCTACGCGGGAAATATGTGTAAACATTATATATATAGTTGCATATTCTGTTTAATCATCGAGTACGAGATATCTAGTCGGCGATACTAGACAGGTTTGTTCACCACGAACTACGTGCCTATAAGACGGGCAACTTGATAATTTTTCCCCGGGCATGCACACCGTTACAATATATCTATATAATATAAATATTTCGCCGCCGCCGTGTCTAAGATTTCAAGATTCAAAATATATATATATATATATGTGTGTGCGTGTGTGTGTGTGTGTGGGTGGCTGTGGGTGGATGTGTGTTGTTTGTGTGTGTGCGCGCGGTGGAATATTTATGTAATATATATATTTTTAAATTGTTTTTTCAAGCATAGATAATATATGTATTTTTTCCGTGCGCAAAAAAAAGTTATGAGTATAACTTGAAAGAATGTGTATTAATTTACTCATTCCTGATAAAATAAAACTCATAAAATTTTTAAATGGGTACTCAATAATAGTAACGGACCTAAAATTCAATGTAATGCTTTAAATACAGATGCAAAATTTTTCGAAGATAAAATAAATATTAATCAAGTATAACATACACTTTTCCAAATATCCACATGTGATATATGCAATGGGTTAAAAATTAAATACGTCAATTATTGCATTTTTAAGATAATTCTATTATAAACAGGGATGGCAACAGCAGAAAATTCAAATTTTAACAGTGGCAATATAAAATACGAATTACATTTGAAAAGTTTTTCAAAAATTATTAAGTTAGGAGCATTTACCGACCGAGTAATGGCACACGCATTTTGTTAATTAATCATTAAATACGTGAATAAATGTAAAACCAAGACATCATTGCCCTCCGTATTGGTACGTTCTGTAATTCAGCAAAGCGCAAAGTATGTACGCGCAATAATTAACGAGAATGAATGGAAGGAAATTTTATAACATAATATCCACTATGTGAAAATTTCCTTCCAATGTCATTTTAATACGAATTAAAATATCTGTTTGACTTTTTGCAGAAAAATAGATTATACATGTACACAGGGCAATGATCTCATCATTTTGTTATGACCCGGCTTATCAAGACGGTGTCAGGCGCGAGTAGTTCACCTTAACATTAAATTATTTTTGTTTTAATGTGAAACTACTGTCAGCTCCGGAGCCTCTTAGTTCTTATAAGTCACGATTATCACGCGTCACGTAACGTTTCTATACCATGCGTCACGTAACGTTTCTATATTACGCGTCACGTAACGTTTCTATATCACGCGTCACGTAACGTTTCTATATCAAGCGTCACTTAACTCTTCTATATTACGCGTCGCGTAACATTTGTCACAGGTGGTAGATGATGTTGTAGTTACGCGTGACGCCACGCTGGTCATGCAACATATAACTAGGTTCTCCTGACGTTATATGTAACGTTACTCAAAATTGTTAAGTAAATTTGCAAACGTCACATGTGACGGTCTAATAGGCGTAACTTTATTAAGTCGACGATTCTGTACTTTTGTGTAGATGATGTGTCACGTTATCCGGTGTTAATACTTCTTGATGAAGATATTGTGTTTGTCGGTTTCTTTGGGTTTATTTAATGAAATTGAGATATATTTTGTGTTTATTTGATTATTTATTTAATCTTTTTATTTTAACATAAGATTAAAACTACACGAATAGTCTTCGTGGCCAAATTCATGTTTTATTTTCTCTTAATACAATTCTAAGTTTTTATATATTTTTCTAGAGACCTTGGTGAATCTCTGTTAGAAAAATATTTCGCGAATGAATTTATACAAATCTAACTACTCGTTTAGAAACCTTGGTGAATCTCTAAATTGAAGTAGCCTCCAAATGATCTATATATCTTATATCGCGATTAGCTTAAAAGGGCAAGCATGGGGACGATCCCTTATATTTCAAGCTTTTATATACTTTTAAATTCTGTATATGAATTTCACAATATACTTACGCCGGAATCTAAAACGGCGGGCACTTCGCTCACTGTTACCACGAGTCTCACAAGATTCAAGAACAAGACTGAAGACTAAAGGCGTTAGATGGTGAGTTCGCGGGTTTATAAAGACTCGAAAGAAAGATGGACTCACGAATGTTCTAGAACCATATGAGAGTCGCGGGCCAATCAGCGATGAACGCGATTCAGACTCGGCGTAGGTGGGACAGTTAACATTTGTCAAATCGGCATGTTTGCAGGTCAGCGACCGACATTACTGCGTGTAACGACTGATTTAGCAAAATTTGTAAATTTATTTAAAGGCTTTATAGGTTATTGAGTGCATATATATATATATATATATATATATATATATAGATATCAAAATTAAATCAAAATTATTAAAAATGAATATTTGTAATAATGTAGACGTCTATGTGGGACGTCACAATTTCCTTTTATTCAAAATATGTATTAGTTAATTAAATATGATTGTCTCATATGGCTCGGTAGGTAACTAATTGAGTATTGCATCCCCTTAAGGAATGAATTTGTTTATAATAATCAAAATAAATATATGGGCTCTGTAACTAAAGGGAAAAATCAATTGGATATATTTATGGATTCAAACGCACATTTTGAAAGAGGGTGCAAATTACGAATTACGGAAGAAATGGAAAAAACAGGTTTTTATTTATATGCCGTTAAAATGTTATAAATAGTGCTTTAAAATTAATATAAAAATTTTTTTATTTCAAAAGAAAGTTTTATTACCCTATAAGTACAAAATATTAATGACATAGAACTTTTGGCGTTGATCCTTCGTCATTAAATAAATTAATTTTAGGAGGTGAAGTTCTATTTAGATACGTTTAAAATAATCCAAAATTTTAATAAGTTGTACCTTATACTAAAATATAGTAAGTATATGCACTTTACTATTTTTGGTAAGTTAATTTTTCACTAACATTTATAATTATTAAAATATAAATTTAAGCTATATAGGAATTCATATAGTTTAAAATTTACAGTTAACATTTAATATGTCTCTATGATTTTTATTATTTTTATTCTGATTTCATTACACTAAATTTTGGTAAAAATTTTAATTATAAATCATAATCGTATTTAAAAAAAAATTAAATATTTGGTATAAAACCCAATGCACTATAGCAATACCTCTAAGGTGTTGTATGAATCTGTTTAATTTATAACGTGTCCACGGTTGTGAAAAAATAATACAATTTAAAACATTTTTTTATCGACGGTCGAGGAGTTATCCCGCCGACATCTCAATCAAGCGATAAAGAGAGAGCGAGAGAGAAGAAGTTAGCTGTTTCCTCCTGTGGGTTTCTTTGCGATTCGAACAAAAAATAAAAGTAAGTGGTACCACTTCTCGCGCGAGCGATAATTATCGCGTATTAATTAGTTTATTTAACGTGACCGTTCGTTTATTTTTTAAGAGAGTTAGTTCGCTTACCCCTTTCCCCTTCTCGCGTTGAGCCGAGGTTTACGACTCAACCTTCGTGCGTGTATTGACCTCAGACAATAATTGTTGTTGTATTTATTTGTTATTATACTTCATTTAATAAATCTGTTACTATTTAATCGCTTATCAAATCGTGTTGATTTATAGATTTCGAACCGACGCATACATTTGTTCCTCCGTTATCCTACGAGTCATATATAAATATACGGACTCTCGCGAACTCACATTTAATTTTCTTTCCGCGGTCCATCTCAGGAAAGATTATCATTATTTTACCTGTCGTTGTTGGAAATCGTATTTCGATTTCCAAACAACTATTATATATATATATATATATATATATATATATAGATATCAAAATTAAATCAAAATTATTAAAAATGAATATTTGTAATAATGTAGACGTCTATGTGGGACGTCACAATTTCCTTTTATTCAAAATATGTATTAGTTAATTAAATATGATTGTCTCATATGGCTCGGTAGGTAACTAATTGAGTATTGCATCCCCTTAAGGAATGAATTTGTTTATAATAATCAAAATAAATATATGGGCTCTGTAACTAAAGGGAAAAATCAATTGGATATATTTATGGATTCAAACGCACATTTTGAAAGAGGGTGCAAATTACGAATTACGGAAGAAATGGAAAAACAGGTTTTTATTTATATGCCGTTAAAATGTTATAAATAGTGCTTTAAAATTAATATAAAAATTTTTTTATTTCAAAAGAAAGTTTTATTACCCTATAAGTACAAAATATTAATGACATAGAACTTTTGGCGTTGATCCTTCGTCATTAAATAAATTAATTTTAGGAGGTGAAGTTCTATTTAGATACGTTTAAAATAATCCAAAATTTTAATAAGTTGTACCTTATACTAAAATATAGTAAGTATATGCACTTTACTATTTTTGGTAAGTTAATTTTTCACTAACATTTATAATTATTAAAATATAAATTTAAGCTATATAGGAATTCATATAGTTTAAAATTTACAGTTAACATTTAATATGTCTCTATGATTTTTATTATTTTTATTCTGATTTCATTACACTAAATTTTGGTAAAAATTTTAATTATAAATCATAATCGTATTTAAAAAAAAATTAAATATTTGGTATAAAACCCAATGCACTATAGCAATACCTCTAAGGTGTTGTATGAATCTGTTTAATTTATAACGTGTCCACGGTTGTGAAAAAATAATACAATTTAAAACATTTTTTTATCGACGGTCGAGGAGTTATCCCGCCGACATCTCAATCAAGCGATAAAGAGAGAGCGAGAGAGAAGAAGTTAGCTGTTTCCTCCTGTGGGTTTCTTTGCGATTCGAACAAAAAATAAAAGTAAGTGGTACCACTTCTCGCGCGAGCGATAATTATCGCGTATTAATTAGTTTATTTAACGTGACCGTTCGTTTATTTTTTAAGAGAGTTAGTTCGCTTACCCCTTTCCCCTCTCGCGTTGAGCCGAGGTTTACGACTCAACCTTCGTGCGTGTATTGACCTCAGACAATAATTGTTGTTGTATTTATTTGTTATTATACTTCATTTAATAAATCTGTTACTATTTAATCGCTTATCAAATCGTGTTGATTTATAGATTTCGAACCGACGCATACATTTGTTCCTCCGTTATCCTACGAGTCATATATAAATATACGGACTCTCGCGAACTCACATTTAATTTTCTTTCCGCGGTCCATCTCAGGAAAGATTATCATTATTTTACCTGTCGTTGTTGGAAATCGTATTTCGATTTCCAAACAACTTTAACGGCAAGTGTGCGGACAGGTAACCGCAGCCGCTACGCGGGAAATATGTGTAAACATTATATATATAGTTGCATATTCTGTTTAATCATCGAGTACGAGATATCTAGTCGGCGATACTAGACAGGTTTGTTCACCACGAACTACGTGCCTATAAGACGGGCAACTTGATAATTTTTCCCCGGGCATGCACACCGTTACAATATATCTATATAATATAAATATTTCGCCGCCGCCGTGTCTAAGATTTCAAGATTCAAAATATATATATATATATATGTGTGTGTGTGTGTGTGTGTGTGTGTGTGTGGGTGGCTGTGGGTGGATGTGTGTTGTTTGTGTGTGTGCGCGCGGTGGAATATTTATGTAATATATATATTTTTAAATTGTTTTTTCAAGCATAGATAATATATGTATTTTTTCCGTGCGCAAAAAAAAGTTATGAGTATAACTTGAAAGAATGTGTATTAATTTACTCATTCCTGATAAAATAAAACTCATAAAATTTTTAAATGGGTACTCAATAATAGTAACGGACCTAAAATTCAATGTAATGCTTTAAATACAGATGCAAAATTTTTCGAAGATAAAATAAATATTAATCAAGTATAACATACACTTTTCCAAATATCCACATGTGATATATGCAATGGGTTAAAAATTAAATACGTCAATTATTGCATTTTTAAGATAATTCTATTATAAACAGGGATGGCAACAGCAGAAAATTCAAATTTTAACAGTGGCAATATAAAATACGAATTACATTTGAAAAGTTTTTCAAAAATTATTAAGTTAGGAGCATTTAATTTTAATATTTTTTAATTTAATATTTCAAAATTGTATGGATATATTTTGGTTTTTTAAGCGATTTTGAAGGGCAATTCACAGGATGTTGAATAAATTTAACACCTTTTATTTTAATTAAAAATTGTGACGTTTCGTCTGATTATCTTTTCAGACCTCTTCTGGCACTAATTTATTAACAGAGACACAAATATTAACAATTTTTCAAAATTGAACATGAACAACAAGAAATAATTTTTTATATAAATACACAAAGAACGCAATAATTACCAATATTGAAAATAAATTAAGCTCAACATCGAGCCATGTCAAATCGGACTAACCGTTAATTATAATGAGATAACAAGAAAATAGACATATAGAGTATCTGACACTCTTACAATTTTCCAAGAAATTAACAGATGATTAGTATATACATACGAATATGCCTATATATACTGAATGTGAGTAATTTTAACAGCCGTTACAGTATGTAATTATACAAGTAATTTAAACCCATTGTGTCTAATTTTTTATTTAGTGTGTTTTTATGACTATTCACAAAAATCATTTCAGAAATTAACCGTTTTTTACGTACATTTTGTTTGTCTAATATTTGGACATTTTCAAAATCAAATTGATGGTTTTTATTCTTCATGTGTATAGATACTACTGATTCAGTATTGTGTGATTTTTTATGTTCAGAAATTCTATCTTTAAACATTCGCTTTGTTTCGCCTATGTAAATCGATTGACAATTTTTACAATTAAACGTATATACTACATAACATGTATTTAACTTGCTAGTAGAATCTTTACCTAATTTTATTACGGAATTTAACTTATTTTCGATTTTTGGGATAATTGCTGTGTTGTACTTTTTTAACAATCTACTAATTTTTTTGTGAAAATCTGGATGATATGGTGAGGGCAAGACTGTAATTACTCGTTTTTTATTTTGTTTAACCACGTTGGTCAATCTTATTTTTCGTAACCTGGTGATAATAGCATTATTAATACTGGTGTTTTGAATTACAACAAAACACATATTATATGATGAAGCGATACACGGCATCCATATGAGAGAAGCTATTGTTACTTTCGCACCAAATTTCAGTTTACCTTAACCTTTTATATCGATTTTTCATTTATTCCTCAACAACTTGAATGTGGTCACCAATGTTAGGAAAATGTTTCTCTTGTCATAGAACTCATCCAGTAAGATACTTACCTGGATGCCGTGTATCGCTTCATCATATAATATGTGTTTTGTTGTAATTCAAAACACCAGTATTATATGCTTTCGGCGATACACGGCATCCATATGAGAGATGTGTTTGATATCTACTGGTGACCATATTATTCAATGCTATGTGACAAATAAAAAATAAATTAATTTTAGAGAATAAGACAAAACATAGAATTAAACATTTATTAACATCTTGAAAAATAAAACAAACATTATTAAATAATAGATTCAAATTGAAACAAAGTTTTTAGACAATAAACTTGAATTAGGTTCATTATTGGATAAAACTTCTTTGCAATAATATTTTCTAAAAGTTTCAACACACTTCCAGTTTCCTCTATTTAAAATATCTTGAACAGGTAAGTTATCTAACCATCCTCGTGAAGCCACAGCTGATCGAACACTGCCAGGTGGTGCATCAATGCCAGATTCTTTTAAAACTGAACGAATCCAGCCAGCAATTATAGTTTTTGTAGCTGTTTTAGGTATCCCATTTATAGAAATAAAAAGCGAATCTACTTTTCTTTCTTTCCTTCTTTCTTTCGATTCTAATAATAATTTTTTTATCATAAAAATAGGACATAACCATTTGTTAGGATGTTTTAAAAGTTTCCAACCAGATTGTCTAAAAGAGGCTCTATCTGTTTTAGATCCAAACATAGGCCATAAAATAATTTCATTATCTTGAATAATTAAAGATTCTTTTGAAATTCTTAAAAGTGTTAGATCATGTATTCTTCTGCCTGAAATCAATAAAAATAAAGCTGCAGTTCTTCTAGATATTTCAAACAAAGATATCTTTGTCGGTCCAGAAGCTAGCCAATTCAATAAAATATTTGCATCCCAAATTGGAGATTTAATTTCTTTTGGATTTATATTTGATGCTGCTTTAATAGTCTGACGTACTAAAAAATCTGATGCTATATTTGATGCTGGACCGCCAGCGCAAAACGTTGAAACTGCTGATTTATATAATAATAATGTATTATAAGATAATTTTTTAGTTGTTGACAAAAATATAATGAATCTTGCTAAATCTTTCCCCAATGGGGCTGTTGGTTTAACATTATATTCTTTGCACCATGTTAACCAAGTATTAATGGGAGCTTTGTACGTATTTAGGGTAGATTTACGCCAACTATCAGCAATAAAATTCTTTTCAGTTTGAGTCCAATCTTTTACTAAGTCGTTCCACACCCAACCTTCCACACCTGCAGAATAAGGCGATTTATTTGTGCTGGAGCTACTCCTGTCGATAGATCCACTAACACATTGTTCAGATCCGATATTACCATCGGAGGTTCCTGACATCTGCTGGAAAGATCTGCCATCCAAAACGTTTTGTCCCATTTTGGAGCAATGATCAGATAGTGACCTTTGCAATGATTCAGATGTGCTAACACGCGAGCCATCAAGGTTGGAGGAGGGAACACCCAAGCTAGTTCGTAATTCCAATATTGACTGAATGCGTCGATGAAGTAAGCGAATTGATCGTTGCAATCCAGGGAAACGTATTTTTCTACCACCGCTGATCTTGACGATGCGAACAGGTCTATTTCCGGTATGCCCCATCGTTCGAATATTTTTTCTCTGGCTGCTGATAAGAGGTGCCATTCGGGTAAGTTCTTTTTTCTTGATAAGCAATCGGCTATCCCATTGTATCTTCCTGGAAGGTAAGCAGCAGACATAGTTATTCCTAATGAGTCCACTATCATTAAAACTTGGAATGTTAAATCCAATAAATCTATTGATTTGGTTCCCCCTTCCTTGTTGATATATGCTACTAATGTACGATTGTCGCTTTGTAAAAGTACATGAGCATTGTGCAGACTTTGAGAAAAATGTTTGAGGGCTTTGTAAACCGCAAACATTTCCTTTACATTCGAGTGCCAATTTTTCTGAGACTGAGTCCACGAACCCGATACATGAACATTGTTCAATTGAGCACCCCAACCTACATCTGCTGCATCGGTTGTCAGGAAGTGTGTTACATTCTCCTTGTGTAAGTAAGTTGTCAAGTTTATCGCTCCTTGCCACCAAAGCAACTCGTCTTTTATCTGAGAGGTAAACGTTAGCCTTTGCCTTAGTCTCTTTTGGCGAAAATTCTTTAAAAATCTTTGTAGATGGCGGCAATGAAGACGACCTCTTGGGATGGCGAAATTGGCAAAATTCATTCTTCCCAAAAGAATTTGAAGTTCTTTTAAGGTGCAAGAATTTTGTAAAAGAATCTGTTTTGTTAGCTTCGCAATCCCGTCTCTCTTGTCTTTTGGTAAACTTATTAAATTGTTTCTCGTGTCCCAAATTAGTCCTAAAAATTCTATCTCTTGACTTGGAGTTAAACTGCACTTCTCCTGGTTTACTATCCACCCTAGATGTTGTAGGAGTTGTATCGTTTCGGTAGTCTGCGAAATTAATTTGGTTCTGGATTGAGAGACCAAAAGAAAGTCGTCTAGATAAACGACCACCCTCACACCTTTTGCGCGAAGGATTTGTGCAATCCAGTTTGATATCATCGCGAAGATGTGAGGTGCAGATGAGAGGCCAAAGGGCAAGCTCGTCATTTGAAGTAACTCCTTGTCGTATACAAGACGAAGGAGACAACGATGAGACTTTGCTATCGGGACATGGAAGTATGCTTGAGATAGATCGATTTTTGTCATCCAATCTCTGTCCTGTAAAAACCTTGGTATTTGGAAATGCGAAATAAGATGAAATTTCTTTACCGTTACATGGTTGTTCAAGCCTCGAAGATCGAATATTGGGCGAACCTTTCCGTTGTTCTTTTTGATAACAAACATTTTTGATATGAAACTTGCTCCTGCGTGACTGGGAGATTCTAGAATGCCTTGACTTTTTAATTTTTGAATCTGATCCGACAAATCTTTTGAAATTTGAGATTTGAACCTTGAATTTCTCCAATCGTGTATCAGTTTTGGTTTGGAAACTAGAGGTATTCGAACTCCTGATATTATTTTTAAAATATGAGGTGGAGCTCCCAGCGACTTCCATCTTTCTATGAAGTGGATCAATTGCCCCCCTGAAAACGAGCGAATATAGTCATTTTTCGTTTTTCTTACGAAAGGAATCCTGTTCAAATTTTCCATTAGATTGATCTTTCTTCAGATTTTGATCCTATCTAGATTTGTTGTAGTAATTTCCACGATGTCTATTTTGAGAATTCTTGTAATTTTGAGATCGTCCTTGTCCATGGAATTGTTGATTTGAAGATCTATAATGAGTAGAACTCGAAGTAGAAGTAGAACTCTTTTGTGTAGGTTTCTTGTTTAAATAAGAAGGAGTGTTAAGCCAGAACTGTGGGCCACCTAAAGATTGTATGAGAGGACCTAAATTTTCTTTATTAAATAAATAATTATTACTTGGTGGAATTCTTTTTAAAGCCATTTGAACATTTTTATTTTGAATTTCAGATAAAATTCTATCTCTTCTAATTTCAATAGTTTCTGTTCTTTTTCCACAAATAATTTGTAAAATTGAGTCAAAATTTTTTGCAATTTTACTGTTAGCACCAAAAAAGAGATTGAACTTTTCAAATAATGAAGATGGAGTTACCTCCTTAGGATCAGCATAAGCCCAATCAATAACAGATTGTAAGCTATTTTTAACCAACTCTTTCTGTTCTAAAATCGCGTTTGATAATCCGGCTAAAACTCTTTCAGTTGAAAGTAAGGAATCTTTCTTTTTATCAAAATAGCAAAGTTCCTCATTAACTTTCAATTCGACAAAACCGGGAGAAGCTATAAAATTTCTTAAATCGTTTGAAAATCTCACCTCTTTCCAGTCCTCAGAACCAAAACGTTGTAAACAATTAATTACTTCCAAACGTTCCTTAATAGCAGGTTTTATAACACGTTTCTCATCAACATTTGTTTTAGGACTACCCAAGTTTAGAATCCTTCCTTCATATGGTTTAGATAAAAAATCGTTAGTATTTAACATTGAAGACGACGACGTTGAAGTGGCGATTTGTTGTCTTTTTGATGCTTGATCCGACAGTAACACATTGGTTAAAAAATCAATTTGATCTTGCATTATATTAAGTTTTGTTTGATCGTTTAAGTACAATCGTTTTCTTGGAAGACTTGAGTCAGATGAATCACCTGAGTCTACATCATCGTGAGAACGTCGACGATTTTGATTAAGATTATTAGATCGCGGAGAACTTTTTGACTCCCTGGATTCATCAGCTTCATTACCCGAATTATTGGTAGACATAATTATTTTAATCTTTAATAAATAATTTTATATAAACTTTTGACGTCTTGTCACGGCGAAAGTATTCAATGCTATGACAAGAGAAACATTTTCCTAACATTGGTGACCACATTCAAGTTGTTGAGGAATAAATGAAAAATCGATATAAAAGGTTAAGGTAAACTGAAATTTGGTGCGAAAGTAACAATAGCTTCTCTCATATGGATGCCGTGTATCGCCGAAAAGCATATAATAAAGCATTTTGGATACTTGTTGTTCCGTAAGATTTTTTTGACACGGTTTATATTATCTTGGTGAAAAGTTGAATCTGATAGTAGCATTGCTCGATCTATTAAATTATATTTTATGTTCTTTCTTGACGATCTGTATGGTGAGAGTTGAAGTTTAAAACTCGGTCTGAATTTGAAGCGCGCATGGGGACGAAGTCCCCCTAGTATATATATATATATATATATATATATATATATATATATATATATTACTAAGTACAATTCACAAGAATACTGTCATCTGAAGTTGACAAATAAAAAAAATCTTAAAAATACAATCTGTAATTATTCAAAATATAGAATTAGTATAATAAAATGCAACTGCATATAAATTTAAAATAATTATAGTTTTTTCTTATTGTGACGAGTGACGATATCGGAAGTCACTCGAAATGGTTCTCCGTCGCGTGGCCCTTCTCGGAGAAGGTAAAGTGCCGGCGTAACTTGTGTTCTCTCTCCGCGTCGCGATTTCGCTCACGGGTAAGGAGTCTCCGCGATCGCGTCTCGACTGTCCGGTTAGTGATATACCCCGCGAATATCAATAATTTGTAAGCTGTAATTTGTAGTGTAATTGTGAATAAGACAAGATTTTGCTTTATTTCTCGACTCATCATTATTTCGATATCCCGCATCATCCCAGCATACCCACTACCTCGTCCGGAAAGCAGACAAACCCGCGGTGCTCGTCTGCATCTTTTGAATTCGTGTTTCCAGAGGTGGGCTCACTCGTGAGCTCATATCAACGTACACGGCGACTATCGGGTGATCGACGAGTTGTCGACAAGGTGTCAATTGGACGTCCGGTTGTTCGCAAAGGTAAGCTCGCTACGCACAACCTCGGGTTTCCCTTCATCCCGATCGCACCGTTACATGGCGCTCAACTAGTTAGCACTTGATAAACGGGATTATGTAAGAAAATATAGTATTTTCTATTATCACCGAGTACCTCACTTAAATAAAAATTAAGCCTATCGAGTAGCGAAAACCTCAAGTCAGGCGTAGCTTACGAAGAATGAACCGGGTGCGTGTGCGTTTCGTAAACAAAGCGAGTGTTTACATCGGCGCGATACTGGAGATTCGATATTCTCAGTCTCGCGATTTCTGTATAGTAAGTGGAGAGAGAGAGAGAGAGAGAAAGTAAAATTGGTTTTTACTTTCTCGCACGGATAAATACGCATGTTCGTACTTTACCGATATCGTTTCTTTTTCGTGCACCTTTTTAATACAATTTAAACTCAAAGTTTCTTTAATTAATATTTTAGCATTAATTTATTCACTTTTGAATAACACTCCGCTCTCACACTTACTAGAATACCTTATGCAGCGAACAAGATAGTAAATTCGGTTCAGTGTGTGCGTTATATATATATATATATATATATATATATATATATATATATATATATATTAACATTATATTCATATCACACAAATCGTTGTAGTCGATTGTTGTTGCATATTTATACAACAATTAAGTCATTACTTTTCGGGAACTTTTCATTCTATTATTATAACTCTATTATGTAACTCATGCCAAAGCATTCGAGACTTGCTTGAAAAGGCACGCGATGTCGATAAAACATTGGAGGTCGAGATATCCTACCAACCTCCACCTCCTCCAGAGAAGATGTTACACCCTGATCTAGGATTCAAATCAAAGACGGGGAAACAACGTCAAGATCCTCGCACTCAACTCAAAGTGGCCGCGACTGAAGCAATCACCAAACAGGCCGACCGTTCGCTAGTCGAACTAATGGCCGAGATGCTCAAGGAGATCCGCTCCTTAATAAGGAGGTCAACGGAGCGACAAAATCCCCGGCAGGGTAACGGGAAGAGTTACTCTCCTACCCAACGAAAGCAGAACGACTCCGGTCCGACTAAAGAAGGAAGTTCCACTCTGAATAAGCCAGACCCGGGACAGAGCAGTACGAGAAAGAGGGAGGACAACGGACGAAAATCCCCCGGATGCGGCACGCCAGGTTATTACCGATATAATTGTTCGAAATGCATGGGGAACGGAAAGGGGAAAGACCAACTCGTTACACCGTGTAATGATGGCGTAGAAGAATGAGTCGCTCGACACACGCGAATTCAATGTTGTCGACGACAGTTGGCGACGACGAAGCATGGAAACTCGATGTATGTGGAATCTATGTAACTCTGGATATACATAAATAAATAAATAAATACTCTTCGCATGAAGTGATAATAAGCGCATCGGTGCACTTTGAACCACCGGTGAGGCAACCGGTATCAGTGGTTTCGCGAACGCGACCTACATGTGTACCTCTGTACTTTACTCATTATTCATAACGTCACAATGAATCAATTGAACTGTAAATGATAAATATAATAATTTGCTTGATACCTGGTGATCTCCTGTTAAGCAATCAATTATAACTTCAGAGCATGCAGCTCCATAAGTAAAATAATTGTATAAAGTTCCTTGATTTGTATTAAAATCGTATCCTACGCCAGGTGTTCGATAAAATCCAGTTGCTGAAAGATTAATTCGATCTTCATATGCTTTTTCAATCCACATTTCCCAGGATTTATTAGGATTAGCCTCTATTATATATTTAATTCGCTGCATTATTTCTTTGCAAGCACTCTGTAAGCAACATAATTAATCGCAAGATTATTAAAGTATTATAGTTTCACTATAAAAAAGTCCAGATCATATTCCATGTTGTTTTTCTCGAACCTTTAGAAAAAATACTTTATTCCTTGATATAGTCTTTTTGGCCTATATACAATAGTTGATGAGAATTATAATGTGGAATTAAGCATGAAATTGCATATGGTATTTATTCTTAGCTTTCTGCTACAGGTAAAAAAAGACTATCATAAGAAATAAATAATTTTTTTAAAATCCAAAAAGTCACACATAATTCCATTTAAACTTTTTTAATAGGGTTGGATTAAATGGGTGTTTCAAAATATTTTAAATTAATAAAAATGAGGAACAACTCTGTATTCATGAACGATAAAGAATCTACTCAACATGAATACTTTTGTATAAAAAAACATATTAAGATTTGTTGGAAATGTTTAATTATTTTACAAATAAAAACAAGACTTTGAAACACTTGCAGAAATTCTAGAAGCAAAACATAGAAAAAACAAATTTTTTAGACGAAGAACGAAGAATTTGTAAATTAAATATTATAAGTAATGGTTTAATAGAAGAAACCTGTACAGTTAAAAGACTATTTGCCACGTCTAATTTCTTAATACTCGTCAATCAAACTAATCAGACATAAGGTTAAAATATGCCAAAATACCTACTTTAAAAAATGGTCTTTGCAAATCAAAATATAATTTACACTATAATTGCTATTTTGTGAATTCTTTTAATATGAAAGTTCGTGTACCCGGTTTTAATAGTAGAAGTCTTGACTGAAAATATTAAAATAACTTTCGTATTTTTTGAAGGAATTAGGTTTTTTTTTCCTCGATTTTGATGAACAAACGACGTATGTTTTTATTTGGCGACGCTTCGATGGATATCCTTCATCCTCATCATTTCTTATTTTTTCTTTTTTAGAATGTTTTATTTCTCACTCTTGTACCCTCATTTATTTATTCTTTTTTTTCTATGCTCGCATCATCAACTCTCCTTTTTTAATGTTTCAATGATTTAATGTTATTTTTAGTGCGCGAGTGCAAGTGCAGATCGCGGAAAATCTCGCCGCGACATTGGGCCGTCTTACGACAGCCTCCGTTGTCCAGGAGGTCCAGATCGGCTGGGCCATCCACGGAGCGCAACGCGGTAACTAGTTTGTATAATACCGTGACTCCACCTTCCCCAAGCATATGTCTGTGTGAGACCTCGAGTGTGTGTTCGGGTATGCCGGTACCCGAATAGCGTATATCGGGGTGAAGTCAACCGCAGGCGAGTATTACGATCTGATTTGTTGTAATCCAGGCAGAGTAGCTACACGAGAGTAGTAACCGAGAAGAAAGTAATAATTAAGCCACAATAAAGCAGACCTAGAGAGCCTCATTTGCCTTAATTGGTCAAGTAAATGGGTAGGAGATATTGTTTCAAACGCCTCTTTAAAGTAGAACACTAGGAATATTGTAACAAGTTTTCTATCAATCCTGTAGGTATGTCTTCTGTCAACCTAAGCAAAGCGGTTTCAGTCGAGTAGGATGTTCTACAACCAGTTCGTAATGGGTCTATTAGCGAGCGTGACTAGAAACTCCTGCAGCTAGTTTAACCCATTTCTTCCTAAGCGGACATTTTATAGTCGAATGGTTTTTTGCCTAGAAAATTGTCGAAAAAAGAATAATAAGAAGAAGACAGAAGCACTGAACTGAACTAAAAGTTTCCGCTCTTTCTGATTCTAAAGTCGGAATTTGAAAATTTTCATTAGAAATTTTAAAAATGGCGGTTTGAATTTGGTGAAAAATCAGAAATACATTTTTCAACATTTTGACATGCTTGTTTCGAATAAAACGTTTAACGAAGTTCGTGAGACGGATTGATGTTACAAATGATATTAGTATTGAAATATTTGATGTTTGCGAATTATTCCGAAAAATTTTCCAAAATGGCGTCTGTGACATCATGGAATAATCGGAAACTTCATATTTTTTTAAAAAATTTTCTGATTTATGCCAAATTTTGAATACTTAGGTTCTCGAGATCGCTGATTACGATCTCAAATGAGATTTGAGAAATCAACATGGCGAATTCAAAATGGCCGAAATATTTTTCAAACATCAACCGAATTGGATTCAATGTGGAATATTTATTTGTGAAATAATGGTGGAAGAAATTATTAATTTTTTTCAATGTGGTAAGAGTCAAACAATTTGAACATATATATACCTCACATTCATTACAATAAATATTTGTCCGTTTTTTGCAATGAACGTAATCTTTACAAATTCTTTGTGATGATTTTGTGGATGTCTGGTGAATATGATGGATTTGTCTAATACAAGAGTAGCAAAAATGTTTGTTGCATTCTAAGCAATAAAATCTCGTTTCCATAATACACTTTATACAAACTTTTCTACGATCGGGTATTGCAAGTTTCAAGTGCTTTGACAACTTTTCTAAAGATGATTCTAAATATGAACTCGCAATACTTTCTGCGAAATCTTTACTGGGCATTTTCTTCTCATTCATCATATTGTACAAATCAAAGCATTCATCAATGAAGATTGAATCAACCTGGACAAAACAACCCATGTCCATTTGTTTGAACCAATATTCGTTCTTATATCACTGCAGTATTGATCATGAAGGTAAATCCCACCCATAAACTTATATTACGTGTTGAACGCTCCAGGAAATTGAATTGGTACTCTACCTTCAGCTGTTTTATCAAATCTTTCCATTGAAATTGTAGGAGTAACGCCAAGAGTCGTAGATAATATGGACACTGGTTTTGAGTCCATTACAGTAATATAATTAATACCACTACATAGGAACCTCTTACGACTTTATTTTTATCCATTTTATGTTTGTTCCTCCATTTTTCTTTTTCAGGATTTATCGTGTTATGTTTTGACTTCTTATTTGCATTCTCCAAAACTTTAGGGAACATATCATTTGTGAAGACACGATCATCTCTAACCGTTGCTGTTGCACGGACATTTTGTTTTCCCAAATGTACTATCAAATCAGGAGATGTAAAATATCTATCGAAGTATAAATGATATTTTAAAACTTACTCATAGTCAGTATATATAGGTATATACGTATGTATATACTAATCATCTCTGAATTTCTTGGAAAATTGTAAGAGTGTTAGATACTCTATATGTTTATTTCCTGTTATAACGGTTAGTCCGATTTGACATGGCTCGATGTTGAGCTAAACTTATTTTCAATATTGGTAATTATTGCGTTTTTTGTGTATTTATATAAAAAATTATTTCTTGTTTATCATGTTCAATTTGAAAAATTGTTAATATTTGTGTCTCTGTTAATAAATTAGTGCCAGAAGAGGTCTGAAAAGATAATCAGACGAAACGTCGCAATTTTTAATTAAAAGAAAAGGTGTTAAATTTATTCAACATCCTGTGAATTGCCCTACAAGATCGCTTAAAAAACCAAAATAAGATATTTTGAAACATCTCTTTTGGAAACCATCATTAGGAAAGAATAAAGCATATTTAGAATTTTCCTTCATCCCAAACTGCATTTAGAAAATTTTTCATCATTTATACCTTCATTCTTGCCACAATAAATATCTAATTCTAAAACAAGTCCATTTGAAGTGCAGAGGGCCCATAGTTTTATTCCAAAACGTATTGGTTTGTCTTTGATGAATTGTTTTAGAAGGTTCCGACCAAAAAATTTAATCGTCATTTCATCGATAGACAACGATGAGCAGAAGAATCCAAATTGTTTTATGTTTTTTCTGAAAATATTCAACAGTACACGTACTTTTCAAACTTTGTCACTATCAAACTTACCCGAATTTTTTAAAGTTTTCAAATACGACTTGATTTTTTTTTTAAATTCCCTACTCATCATATTTGAAACAATATCAGAGTGCAACATTTCATCTGTTGCCCAATAATCTCTATAACTTTTACGAAATATTAAAATAGAAAATATAATTATATCTAAAAATTGGTTGAAATTATCAAAATCCAAATTAAAATAATTTTTATTAGTAGCATCAATAATTTGATTTTTCATTTCATTAGAAAAAAACATTTCAAATAACTCTCGAGGACTTTTGTCTAAGACTGTCTGTTTTATTGCGTCAAAGTCAAATATTTCTGAGACAGGTTGAAAATTGTACACTTTTTCAGTATCTAACCAGTTGTAAGAGTGTGATTCTTCTCATTTTTTATTATTCGTGGGAAAAATTGGGATAAACTTCTTCATAAGAAGAGGTAGTTGCATCAGTGAGAGTATGACGTTGATCGATTTCATCATCACTGTTCAAACGCTCGACGTCACTGTTTTCATCTTCATTGTCATGATCATAAACTTTGTCATCTTCAAAACTTCTATCAAAACTATCATTCTCTGTAGACTTCTGTTTCGATATATTTACAGAAGTTTTATAAAACTTATTTATGACAAACGGATAAAAAAATTATCTGATAATCTTGGAAAAATTGCTACAAGAATCAACGATTAAAGTGGATATCCTCTAACTATCTTGAGAAAGACTATTAGAGAAATGCACACTTTGCCGAAATGGAAAACTCGTCAACTAGCCTGCATAGAACTGTTGGGGAGGCACTCGAAGAAAAAAGTGAATATCCTCTAACTATCTTGAGACAGACTGTTAGAGAAATGAACACTTTGCCGGAATGGAAAATTCGCCATCTATTTTGAAAAAGACTGTTGGTGAAGCAAGCAAGGAAGAAAGATCACAAATTATTGTAATAAATGTGAGTTTATGGGTGGGGTTTACCTTCATGATCAATACTGCAGTGACATAAGAACGAATATTGGTTCAAACAAATGGACATGGGTTGTTTTGTCCAGGTTGATTCAATCTTCATTGATGAATGCTTTGATTTGTACAATATGATGAATGAGAAGAAAATGCCCAGTAAAGATTTCGCAGAAAGTATTGCGAGTTCATATTTAGAATCATCTTTAGAAAAGTTGTCAAAGCACTTGAAACTTGCAATACCTGATCGTAGAAAAGTTTGTATAAAGTGTATTATGGAAACGATATTTTATTGCTTCGAATGCAACAAACATTTTTGCGACTCTTGTATTAGACAAATCCATCATATTCACCAGACATCTACAAAATCATCACAAAGAATTTGTAAAGATTACGTTCATTGCAAAAAACGGACAAATATTTATTGTAATGAATGTGAGGTATATATATATGTTCAAATTGTTTGACTCTTACCACATTGAAAAAAATTAATAATTTCTTCCACCATTATTTCACAAATAAATATTCAACATTGAATCCAATTCGGTTGATGTTTGAAAAATATTTCGGCCATTCTGAATTCGCCATGTTGATTTCTCAAATCTGATTTGAGATTCGTAATCAGCGACCTTGAAAACCCCCGTATATCAAATTTGGCCAAAATTGGTTGACTTTTGAAAAAAAATGTCCGCCATGTTGGATCCACCATCTTGAATTTTTTAAATCTGATTTCAGATTCGTTATCAGCGATCTCGAGAACCTAAGTATTCAAAATTTGGCATAAATCAGAAAATTTTTTAAAAAAATATGAAGTTTCCGATTATTTCATGATGTCACAGACGCCATTTTGGAAAATTTTTCGGAAAAATTCGCAAACATCAAATATTTCAATACTAATATCATTTGTAACATCAATCCGTCTCACGAACTTCGTTAAACGTTTTTATTCGAAACAAGCATGTCAAAATGTTGAAAAATGTATTTCTGATTTTTCACCAAATTCAAACCGCCATTTTTAAAATTTCTAATGAAAAATTTTCAAATTCCGACTTCAGAATCAGTAAGAGCGGAAACTTTTAGTTCAGATCAGTGCTTCTGTTTATTATTTCTTTTTTCGACAATTTTCTAGGCAAAAAACCAATCGACTATAAAATGTGCGCTTACACTGGGGATCGGGGTGCAGGTTGATAAATAATCGAGGTTAATAGGTAAAAACAGTATTTATTGATACGCGGTTAGCTTTATGAAAGTGTGGACGCCAGCCGCGTTCATACGCGACAAATAATTAGGTAAATCGCGGGCGATCGTTATCTATTGGAATTTACTCCGCTGTCACTATTTCGGTTCGCTGTAGAGGAGGAGAAGTAGAAGGATGGGACCAGGAGCTCGCACACGAAAACACGGGTACTCGGCGGTACCTTAAGCGGCAACGTGAATATTTCACCAACCTTATTTGATTGAAACAGCACTCGTTTCCAACGGACTATCTCGTTCTCGCTTTTATCTCTCACTCTCGTTAGCTACTAAGGACGACTTGGCTGCTTAATATTTTACACAATGATCCGGTCAATCCGGCGGACCGTATAGCTCTGACTCTCGGCGTGCTCGTGAGCCGCGATCGTACCGCGCGCCTGCGCAGTACATACTTGTACGCGGTACATCGATCTCGCATCGAGCGAGCGAGTCGAGTACCGTGGTGTTTCGGCTGTAGCGGTGACCATGCTTTACGTGCGTGTTGACCTGGTGCAGTTCAAGTCTCGGGAATGCTGTGTACTTCCTACTAAGTGATTATCACTTCATTTCTTCTTGCGTCTTCTACTAAGTTGTACGATATCCAAGAGGTCGGCTATACACGTTGTTTGTGTACAGCAATCTAACCTCAATTTGTCCTATGCTGTTCTTTGTACAGCTGTAGTGATTATATACAGCTGTGCATGTATTTCCTTTATCTTTGTCTTCCACCTATTGCTGTTTATCCTCTTCCTTGTTCCTTACCCTCTTAATGCGTATTTGCTCTCATTAAGTAACTTGTTTACAGCTGTATTTTGGTTGGCGTTGGAGGTTCCCCTGCTTCCTGCCTGGATACTGCCTATTCGCCTTGACTGCTGTCCTGTGAGGCTACGGAGGGTCCTGGAGGCTTCCTGGTGATCGCCTCCCTTAGAATCCTGCCTGCAGTATCAGACCCGGAGGAGCCCACCTGATATTCTCTGAGCTCGCCCAAGGTCCTCAACGCCAGAACCACCTTAGTGTGTATGTCGTGCTTGAGATAGGGTTTTAGTATGTGAGAGTAGGTAGAGCTTATTTACTGTGCGGGTAGGTAGGTGTAGGGAATTATATATAGGTAGGTAGGTGTAGCTAGGGACTCGTGTAGCTGGTACGGGTAGGTAGGTGTTCGCCAGGGGTTCGGTAGTTGCCAATTTGACATGTGCAAAGCACATTGTCACAAACCTTTGAAAGAAAACATAAGAGGGCAATTTGTCTGAAATCAGAAGGCGATGATGATATTCTGCACTTTTTCAAGGGGATAATATGAGCCTTCTGCTAGTGATTTTTTATTAAGGAAATTACCAATAATAGGCAAGAACCCGTCTATAACACTTTGCGGTATGTCGTTCGCCCCACAAGCCTGTGAGGAAAAATGCAAGATTGCAAAATTAACATCATTGATATTGATTTCTTTAAAGGATAAACATTCCTTAGTAGCTTGATAAATTATTACATGGCGGTTCTCATCATCCTCCAGAGAGGAGACTGATATACTACTCAACTGCCCATTCAAGTCCTCAAGTGTAAAACCATTTAAGTCAACCGCTCGTCCAGGAAGGGATCTTAAATTGCGAAACTCTTTCAAAACATTATCATTGTCAAAAGCCTTCGATTTAGATTTGATACTACTCTATTTTAGCTGCTTCGGTTCTATCGTCTTCATGCTTTCTAATATGAAAAAATTCTTCAAGTATTTTTGGGTCTTTCGTACGTAAGTAACGTCTCAATAGTGCGCTACTTTTGCTTCCACATAAGGCGTCCTTTGTCAAATAGACAGATGCCTGACTCGAGTAAAGTAAACCCAGTCATCTGCTTGCACACTTGGGTCTTGGAACCACTTGTTGCATTAGTGGAGGTGCAAGGTCTATTCCTTAGCGGAATACGGGTTACTTCGATATCCCGTCACTGAGTAAATGGAGATTAGCGCAGGAATAGATGACGCCTACAGCGGCAATATTTCTCTATCAAGAAATCTGTTGAGATTCAGGTAGGTGTGATAATAAACACCAAAATAAACATAAAATGTAAAGAAATCTTGAATCAGGAATAAACCGGTAGTACAATCTCTGTAGGCGGCAAAAGCCGGATACGAACTGAACGCTCTCCAACGCTCGATACAGAAGACGCTGCTCACAGCAACGACATTTGCATATACTTATAGAGGGTTCTGTAGTAGCATGTTAAGCTGCATATTTTAACACTCCCTCTCAATCCAGTCGCTGTATAATATATTTTTATATCTCAATCTAGTTGCTGTATAATACATTTTTACATCTCAATCTGGTCGCTATATAATAGATGTTTACACATTCAAATAACTCATATTTAATACAAATGTCAAGGCTTCATCTCACGATTTGGTAGATGCTGTTTTCGACGATTCTTTTCATCTATATGACACAAATTTATCATTGGTCCCAATCCTCGTCTTCTTCGTTTAATTAATCTGAAAGCAAATACAATTGCATTAATTTCTGTTCATATTCAAAATTTGTAATGACATTGCCTTATGTAGCAAGAACGACAAAGGCTTTGTAAAAATGTCTGCCAATTGATCTTTTGAACCTATCCTTATTACGTCTACATATCCCTTGTTAACGCATTCTTTTACATAACATTCACGTCTCTCAACCATGTGTCGTAATTTATTATTTCCGTTTGTTTTAATACATGTTATAGCAGCCATATTGTCACAAAATAGCTGCATGGGATATAAGTGTTTGTTCAATATAAATTTAATAGAATTAAGTAACGACATTAACTCTTGACATACTTCGCTTATACATACATATTCCGACTGATAAGTAGACAACGCTACACATGTTTTTAGGAGTAGTTTAGGTTTTCCCCGATATTGATAAACAAACCATATTTATTTATTTGGCGACGTTTCGATGGATATCCTCCATCCTCATCAGGCTATACCTTTTTTTATTAAAAAATGATTTCATTTTACAACTTTTTAACACAATTTTTACATATATAAATCTAAGTTACTTACTGTTTCGTCAATATATAGGTATACAAACATTAACAGCATCTCTGATGCGTCGCTCTATAATTGAAAACAATGATTAAAATAACAATCGTTTAACAATTTTTGCACAGAGATTAATGTTATATGTAACATACCTTTCCCCTATTGTTGTGTCCTTAATCAACACAAAAAATTGAAATTTAAATAAATATTTTAAGAACATTACAAAATAAATTAACACATAATCACACATATTAAGCATAAGGCAGTCAAACATTCAAATCTATTTTATACACTACATTAGTCTTAGTTTGATTGTAAAGATTGTAATGCTAGTTATGTAGGTGAAACATAGAGAAAAGTAAAATGTCGTATTAAAGAACACAAAGCTAACATAAACAAAACTGAGTCGCACTATGTAATCAATGAATATATGCTCGCATATGATCATTCGTTAGATTTTGACAACGTCAAAATACTGGATACTGAAAGGAATTGGAAGAAACGAGTATTATCAGAAATGATCCACATAAATCTGCAACATAATGCGATCAATTGCAAAGACGATACTAGACATCTTCGCTAACATTACAGTGACATTATCAAGAGTATTAGATAAAAATCTAAATTATAATGTGTATCTCTCCCCTATAACATAGCCTCAAATCAATGTATATGAGAGATTCCACAGAACTTTTGACTTTAAGGTCAAAAGAAAATTGAAAATTTATTTTAAAGGCACATCTTTGAAACTTATCGAGCTATTTCTAAATAACAGTAGTAGCATAAAAAACATGGGGCACCTCATTTTTTTAAAAAATTTTTTTGTAAAAAATCAAAAACAATTATTTTAATGTAAAACATACTACTTTTCATCAAAAAAATAAAATTTTACATTTTTCTTTCAAATTTAAGGTAAAATGTTAAAAAATTTGATAAAATATGTAGCATAATATGTGTTGGAAAGAAAAATTTTGTAACACAAAAATATCATTATAATAAAATTTTATTTTAAGCAATTAATAATTTTTCAAACAAAAGAAATGTAACAAAATATATAATATATACAAACATTGTAACTAATACAAAGATTTTTTGAATTATAATTCCTAGCTTTAATTTAAGTTCCATTAATGTGTGTGTATTTGTGTTTAAGTATTACAATTACAAATATTTACTATAAGATGTTAAATACCTTATTTTCTCGGAAAGTAAGAATTTCATTTTGTTACATTTTTCGTAAGTTCGTTTCAGGCAAACAAAGAAGAATTTTATGTAAAGTATTTTAAAACATGTTTTTTAAAAGGTTAATAAAAAAGAGCAATTACTTTTATAACCATTGATAACATACTATCGATGTGCTGACGAAAAGTACGATTTTTTTCAATGGGGGGCGCGTACGTGTACCCCACTTTGCGAGGGTACAATTTTTTTTCTGTAAGTAGCACACTTACAAACCAAACGCGATTTTATTTGTCTGCTCAATAAGTGTCATTTTCCATGAAGAAAATTTATGAGAATAATTTATTTTTTTTTTAAGAGCTAAAAGTAAAATAAATTAGTTTTTTTTAAATAGTGGTTACGGATATTCATAAAATAAATTAATCTATGTAGGTTGAAGCACAGCTCTAAAACTTTTACATTATATTCTGTGATATGTAAAGATTATATAAAAAATTATCCAAACCATTTTTAATAAAAGTTTTTTTTTATATAAACCTAATAAAGCAAAAAAGTAGAGTGAGTAACACAAAGAATTAATTAAAATGCGATAAATTATAATTTTTTTAAGTAATATATTATATATTATTAATATAATAAATAACGGTTACTATACTTTGTGACTTTTTTCTACAAGGAATGATTTTTTTAATATGATGAAAATCATCAAATAGCATTGAAAAGTGAAAGTAACAAGAAAGTCAAAAGTTCTGTGGAATCTCTCATATCGATCAGATGTTTGAGTAAGGCGAGTGATTGACTTGCGCGTTGATCGATTCTTACTTGCGCGTATTGTCCTTGAACAATGCGCGGCGCGGTAAATTCAAATATATATTTTTAGTTTTTTAATTTCTTCTCATTTAAGTTCATAATTAAAAGATTCCTGACTGTTATAAAAATTTTTTTTGATTAATCTACTATATGTAAAATTTTAATAAAATACGTAACTATTTAAATTTAATTATTGCAAATTTTTATTACCAATTATTATTTGTTTCAACGTGAAAAAATTTTTTATTGAAATGGTAAATTTTCATTTAGTCTTATATTAATTTTTTTGAGTTCTCTTGTAAATAATCATAAATAATTTATTAATTTTTTATTACTCTTATCAGTACACATAATGTACGTAATTTGAAAATTCGCGCCTGTAGTGGGGATGACTGTGTTGTCGATCTTATTAAGATTGATCACATAGGTGTCTCCGAAAACGGGAGACGTGAGATTTCAAATTATTCAGTATTAACCGTCTGTGATATACATTGTTTGCTTTATTTAAATGTTTGACTGCCTTTTGCTTAATATGTGTGATTATGTGTTAATTTATTTTGTAATGTTCTTAAAGTATTTATTTAAATTTCAATTTTTTGTGTTGATGATGGACACAACAATAGGGGAAAGGTATGTTACATATAACCTCAATCTCTGTGCAAGAATTGTTAAACGATTGTTATTTTAATCATTGTTTTCAATTATAGAGCGACGCATCAGAGATGCTGTTAATGTTTGTATACCTATATATTGACGAAATAGAAAGTAACTTAGATTTATATATGTAAAAATTGTGTTAAAAAGATGTTGTAAAATGAAATCATTTTTTAATAAAAAAAGGTATAGCCTGATGAGGATGGAGGATATCCATCGAAACGTCGCCAAATAAATAAATATGGTTTGTTTATCAATATCGAAGAAAACCTAAACTACTCCTAAACACACTGCATGGACGACAAAAAATCACTCAATAGCTACACATGTTTGTTTATGTGTTTTCCAGGCTACAGAGTCACCAATGAGTCTTATCACATATCCACATGTAGTATGTGCATTTTACAGTCTGTCAAACTGGCATTGGAAAAAGTTTCTAAGTTGTCCTTTTCATCTTTGTAAATTAATTTATAATTGACTGATCCTGATAAATACTGGAATACTCTTTTTACCATCTCCCATTTGTTCTTAGTTGGGTTAATTTGGTGTCTACTTAATACATTAGTCGCATATGATATATCAGGTCGTGTAGAACCTGAAATATATAACAACGATCCTATGGCCTCACGATATCTTTTGTTTGGTATTGTTTCATAAAAAGATTCATCTTCTTCTCTAGCCTTTCTTTCTCGATTATTAACTTGATTAGACACCATAGGTGTAACCGTCGATTTTATTTTATTAAAGCCAAACATTATTAGCATTTTAGCAATGAATTGTTTTTGACTGATTTTTAACGTTCTTTTAGCATGATCTCTCTCGATTTTAATTCCTATAAATTCTTTAGGCTCACCTAAGTCCTTCACCACAAATTCATTACTCAAACAATCTCTCGTGAAATCTATATTTTAAACAGAATTACTCCCTATCAATATATCATCCACATACAGTAACAATAACACTATTCCACCAGAAGTTTGCTTTATGAACAAACACGCATCTAAATCGTGTGATATAAATTTTAGTTTTTCCATCACTTTTGAAAATTTATCGTTCCAATTTTTTAGGACTAATATTTAACCCATATAATGACCTTCTTAACTTCCAAACTTATTGTCTTTTAAAGTCTACATTCATATTAACTCCCTATGGAATTTCTAAATATATATCCTCATTAAAATCTCCATAAAGAAAAGCTGTTTCAATGTCTAACTGTTTCAAATGCAAGTTATATTTATTTGCTATTGCTAAAAAAGCTCTGACTAGCGAAAGTCTAGAAACCGGTGCATAGGTTACAACTACATATACTTGTTTTTCTTTAAATGCATTTAACTCACACTAAACTGCCTCAAACCAATTTTTCCGTTCGTTATAACTTATTGCTTCTTTAAACGTTTGAGGGACGTGATCTCCCTCTCTTTTTATTTTCAATTTTGAGTTTGCTTTCTAGCTTATTATCATTAGTTGGACTCGTTGCATTTTCATTAATGTTTGTTAAATTATTGAAATTCAAATTTTCGGTTTTATTTTTATGATAAAAGTCTTTGTAAACATATTTTTCTAAGAATTTTACATGCCTACTCGCAAATAGTTTCCGTTGTTCGGGCACATGAATCACATATCCTGTCTGTATATATCCTACCAAAAACCCTCTAACTGCTTGTGTACCAAATTTGATACCAATGTTTCTAGGTATTCTAACGTAACCTACGCAACCAAACCTTTTTAATTGATTTGTATCTCCTTCTTATCGCTCATTTAATCTTTTTAAAGGAGTCTCCATTTCTATGGATTTATGAGGAGTACGAATGTATGTGTACACAGCTGCTTTTACAGCTAAATCCCACATATTTGAAGGTAAACCTGCGTCAAACATCATTGATCTAACTCGAGTTTCTAAAGTACGATTAAATCTCTCAGCGACCCCGTTATGTTCAGGAGTATCGGGACAAGCGAGTTGCAATTCAGCTCCATATTCATTTAATACATCTATAGTTTCAGATCCAGTAAATTCAATCCCTCCATCGCAACGTAGAAAACAGAATTTTTCATCACGACCTGTTACATTTCTTACACTGTTTACAAAACCACGTATACATTTAGAGGTTTCGGTTTTCGCTTTAATTGGATATGCTAATGCATCCTTAGAGTAATCATTAATCAGAACTACAATAAATTTGTACCCTTTTGGATATGAATTTAGACTAATTGGACCCATCGTGTCAGCATGTACAATTTGGAACGGTTTAGTGGTCTAGTTCTAGTTTTATTAAATGGCAATTTATTACTTTTTGAATTTGCCTGAAGATAGACTTTAGACGCGTGTCCAAGTCGCAAATGCCATAATATCCCTAAGCTCATATTTTTATTGTTACAATTCTGATATTCAATATCCATGTTTGTATCAACATAACTTTCTTCTATTGTCGGATTTATTTTTCTGTCAGTTAAAGTCGCAGCTAAATCTGAATTATTTAAGAATTTATCTAGTTCGTTATCATTCTTATTAAGATCTTTTGGACATTCCTCTACTATACTATCTCGGATTTTAGTTTCACTATCTACTTTCGTTTGTTCATTAATCTTTAAATTTTTTAAAAATTTATTTAACCTTGTATGGTTACTTCGCGTATTATAATTATGATATGAACCATTTTCACCAAATAAAGCAGTCGCATTTTCAAAATTATTTGCAGAATTTACATTTTTAGCTACACTCAATTTAACCTGCCAAAAAGGTCTTTTATAAATACCAGTAATCAAACTTTTTTCCGAGATTGGATCGTAAATATTTATTATCTTATTGTTTAAATAAATGTCTAAACCTTCATCTACAAATTTTCTCAAAGATAATAAATTTTCAGGTAATTCCTCTGAATACAGTACATCTTTTAATAAATATTGACTACCTTGTGTGGTATCTATTTTAATTATACCAGTCCCTGTAGTATTTAATAACCTGTCTTTATTGCATAATTAATTCTACTTCTTTGTGTTTCATCAAGTTCTTGGAACATTAATTTAGTTTTACTAAGATGCTCAGTTGCACCCGAATCTGCTATGAATTTAGCTACCGTTTTATTATCATTATATTTCAATTTGATAAACTTATTAATGTAACTAGTACTGTCTATGTTACCTTTAAATTCCTTTACCGCAGTCATAAATGATGTTCCGGCATGTTAACTTGTTCGTCCATTGCCTCTACCACCTCGGGCTATGCGGCTTCTACCACCTCCTCTGTGAAACATCTTATCACCAAAACCTCGATTTCCTCGCATATTACCAAAAACTTTATTTGTCGGTTCTATTTTTCGATCACCCTCTGTGCCTTCCGAACGTTATCCTTTGTTTCCGGTTTAACTGAAGTCGTCACAGTTTGGTCTTTTGGCTCTGCACTCTGAAGCTACATGTTTGCCTAATTAACGACATTTATAACAAAATACCATATCCGGATTGAGACAGTCTCTGCTAACATGTCCCGGCAGTCCAAATTGAAAGCAGCGAGTATTTTTAGTCGTTCTCAGTGTTCTCAGTGAGCCTCCTCTTTTACCTCTTCCTCGATAAAATATTTGTTTTGCATCTTGTAAAAATAATGCCGCTCTAGGTGGTTCCCTTTTTACCTCTTTACCTTTTGTTTCTCGACAAACACTGTCAACTATGTTAACATTTGGATACGACTCTACAATTGCTTGGAAAAACACATCTCGTTTTTCTTTATCATTTAATTTATATACTCCTGGAATGCTTTCAAGTATACGAATTTTATCGTCAAACTTATCACAAAATTCTGACATATTCCACCTTTGAGGTTTAAATTTAAATGTATACAGATCTCGTCTGGCTGAAGTACTCGTAGTCCTAGTCTCAATTCTTTTAATCTCTCTTAATTGATTTAAAAGGTCTAGCGGTTCTTTTATATCTACTATTCTAGAATAATAAGCCAAGTCTATATGATTAATAATTATATCCCGTAGATGATTTTCGTCATTCAAAAATTTACTTTCAGTTACATCAATCTGTTTTTCTAAGTTTAGCACGTAATACAGTCTTTTAGTTCTCAATTCTGACATCAAAAAGTCATTGAACATTTCGAATTTATAATTAGAATCTAGCTTATACACTCTATTTACTTTTGCATCTGAATTTATTAATTCAATTTGTATCTTTTCTTTCAAACAATTTACTGAATTCAACATCGCGTTATTTTTAACATTATTTTCTAGAATATTTTGCAATCGTTCATCTATTAATTTTTTAATCAGAATTTCAGTCATATCTCTTTCTTTTCAGAATGTACTTTCCACCGACGTAACATGATCAATAGGTTTACTTACTCTTTTTGTAAAACAATGTTTTACCCAGCTTATATCTCAGTTATAGTAGGAGATTCTTTATTTTCAATCTGTTTAATTTCAGGGGCCTTAACAGTCACAGGAGGCGTTCCAAAAGACTTCTCCATGCCAGCCAGCATTTTGTCGAACATTTGTTGATTTTGAGCAGCTTGTTTCATTAGGAAATCTTTCTGTACTTGCACTAGTCCATTTATTATTTTCATTTCTTGTTCAGCCATCATTTTATTAAGTGTTAACATAGTCACAGGACAATCCGATACACTGTTTGTCTCGTCAGTTACAGAACTCGTGGCATCATTTAGGACAGTCACAATTAGTCGTAGATTGATATGTTTAACGCTCTCATTCGGTAGCCATCTTCTTTCGATGATACTCAGTTCACTTTCAGTCAGTTTGTTGTCGAATTATATAAACTTTGCGACGCGCAATAATTGCACGCGCTAATTAATCATTTAGCATAATAATTATTAAGTTAACAAGTATAATTAGTCATTAGGTTTAAGACTCGTAGTATTGTAAGATAGCTTCGCGACTAACACGTGCCGTTATAAATAGATTAGGGTCATTGACCGCTTCCCCACTACTGCGCCTATTGGCCAGTTCATTGACCTCGTTCGGAGTGGGGCAACCGCGTTCTGCGCATGCGCGCTCTCGCAGATCGGGTATATAAGGCGCGCCGAGAACCGCCGTAACCAGTCTGGGTCAGGGGGCCGGAGGAAGCTGGTCGTGAGCACACGGCCACACTGAATCCTAACCCTGGTGCAGGCGCCCATGGATACGTTCGTGAGCACACGTTCGTAAACACGAGTTACCATATACCGCATCCTACCGTAGGCACCTCGTGAGCACACGTGGTGTCTAATCCTGTCCGTATCCTCGTGAGCACACGTGGATTATCCCGACCGCACCCTCGTGAGCACACGTGGGTTATCCTGACCGTATCCTCGTGAGCACACGTGGATTATCCCGACCGTATCTTCGTGAGCACACGTAGATTATCTCGACCGCACCCTCGTGAGCACACGTGGGCTATCCGGACCGTATCTTCGTGAGCACACGTAGATTATCCTAACCGTATCCTCGTGAGCACACGTGGATTATCCCGACCGTATCTTCGTGAGCACACGTAGATTATCCCGACCGCACCTTCGTGAGCACACGTGGGTTATGCCGACCGTATCCTCGTGAGCACACGTGGATTATCCCGACCGTATCTTCGTGAGTACACGTAGATTATCCCGACCGCACCCTCGTGAGCACACGTGGGTTCTCCCGACCGTATCCTCGTGAGCACACGTGGATTATCCCGACCGTATCTTCGTGAGCACACGTAGATTATCCCGACCGCACCCTCGTGAGCACACGTAGATTATCCCGACCGTGTCTTCGTGAGCACACGTAGACTATCCCGACCGTATCCTCGTGAACATACGTATTAGCCCGGACCGTATTTCCGCGCGAGCATACACGATAACCGTTAGTTGCGTCCGTTTAGGAAACTAGTCATAAGGTAGCATTGTAAAGTTTGTAAGTCGCGTAGTACTAAGTATTTTTTATTGGTTTGATTCAAGATTAACTAAGTTCACATCCCAACCAGCAGGGGAAACGGCGATCCCATTTATTCTTTTATTTTGTACATAACATAGCTTTGTAAATATATATATATAGTTAGTCCTACAATTAAATTACGATATAATTATTTCAAGTTCCTTCCTGACCGAATCCTGGAATCTGAGCAAGGCCCCGGCAAAGATTCACTCCGTTACATGGCGCTCGGACAGCTAATTGTAAAAGGAATTTGAAAATCTTTAAGCTTTAAATTTTTTAGCGAACTTACAAACTACTTAATTTTGTAAATCACACTAGGACGCCGCGATAACACTAACACGATTACACTTATAAATTCCGACAATTAAATAAATTGTACAATGGCCTCCGTGGCGTAGATTTATAAAGTACCGTCAAGAAGAGAAGTTATGGACCAAAAGAGAAATTGGAATTGCCATCTCAAAGGCAAAGGTGTATTTCTTTTTAGAACGAATAGAGGAGTAAGACAAGTTTATAATTTTTCTGAGGAACAATTAGATTATAATATGAAAGCCAAACTCCGAATTCACATCCACCGCTCCGAAATAAGAAACGTAAGTGAATTAATTATGTGGAAAAACATGAAGCTAATATACAAGAGATCAACCGAACATACAAATAAAACTTCCATGAAAAGACGCATGGTGGCGACAAGGGAATCGCGCTGCCCACAAACGAAACTGACACTACAGGATATAAGTATACCCTGTATATCAACGCATTAACCAGCATAATGGAGTGTCAGTTAACTTTAGAAGAAAAGATCCGAGAGCTCGACGAAACAGGTTTCGCTTGGTTCGATGCTCTCCGTGTGGAGAATCTAGAGGAATACGTGCCGCAGCCAGTAAATGGTAACGCCTCAACCATCCTCACGTATACTCCGTCACAAATTCCGAGTAAGACAACCGCAGTGGTAAAAGGAAAACCGAGGATCATAAGCGAGGTGCCAATAAGACGCCGGTACCGCATATTACGTCCGCAACAAGCGGACACGGCACAAATCGAGATCATAGATTTCACCAGTATCGACGACGCACCCACGCAACCCACGGTACGGCACACATCCATGGACTTACCCCTGCCACCCTTCGCCATAGACGGGAGACACGGACAGCAAGGCCCGAACCGACCATCAACACCAGTACTGCACGCAGAGCCAGAACCAGAACCAGTGCAACCACCGATGCCAGTACCCGTACCGGAGATAGACAGACCCCGGTACCAAGACAGAACCCAGATGTTGCCGCACGTCTTACGGCAGATTCCGGATGGCCCCATGGTCTCGGTACCACTAGGAGTGAAAAAGTACGTGGTCCGGTGCGAAGGATACAAAAGACTCCTACGGCTGAATCCACGCACGGGTGACATTCGACATACTGGCGCAGTAAAACTGGTAAATTTACACACTTTTGCGCTAATTAAGATAGTAGTTTTATTCTGTAATATTTTTATTTTTCTTTCGCTATTTTCTCCGATTGTAAGAGTGAAATACCGAAATTTCACTCTCCGAAGAAAGAGAGGAATGCGACGCGCAATAATTGCACGCGCTAATTAATCATTTAGCATAATAATTATTAAGTTAACAAGTATAATTAGTCATTAGGTTTAAGACTCGTAGTATTGTAAGATAGCTTCGCGACTAACACGTGCCGTTATAAATAGATTAGGGTCATTGACCGCTTCCCCACTACTGCGCCTATTGGCCAGTTCATTGACCTCGTTCGGAGTGGGGCAACCGCGTTCTGCGCATGCGCGCTCTCGCAGATCGGGTATATAAGGCGCGCCGAGAACCGCCGTAACCAGTCTGGGTCAGGGGGCCGGAGGAAGCTGGTCGTGAGCACACGGCCAGACTGAATCCTAACCCTGGTGCAGGCGCCCATGGATACGTTCGTGAGCACACGTTCGTAAACACGAGTTACCATATACCGCATCCTACCGTAGGCACCTCGTGAGCACACGTGGTGTCTAATCCTGTCCGTATCCTCGTGAGCACACGTGGATTATCCCGACCGCACCCTCGTGAGCACACGTGGGTTATCCTGACCGTATCCTCGTGAGCACACGTGGATTATCCCGACCGTATCTTCGTGAGCACACGTAGATTATCTCGACCGCACCCTCGTGAGCACACGTGGGCTATCCCGACCGTATCTTCGTGAGCACACGTAGATTATCCTGACCGTATCCTCGTGAGCACACGTGGATTATCCCGACCGTATCTTCGTGAGCACACGTAGATTATCCCGACCGCACCCTCGTGAGCACACGTGGGTTATGCCGACCGTATCCTCGTGAGCACACGTGGATTATCCCGACCGTATCTTCGTGAGTACACGTAGATTATCCCGACCGCACCCTCGTGAGCACACGTGGGTTCTCCCGACCGTATCCTCGTGAGCACACGTGGATTATCCCGACCGTATCTTCGTGAGCACACGTAGATTATCCCGACCGCACCCTCGTGAGCACACGTAGATTATCCCGACCGTGTCTTCGTGAGCACACGTAGACTATCCCGACCGTATCCTCGTGAACATACGTATTAGCCCGGACCGTATTTCCGCGCGAGCATACACGATAACCGTTAGTTGCGTCCGTTTAGGAAACTAGTCATAAGGTAGCATTGTAAAGTTTGTAAGTCGCGTAGTACTAAGTATTTTTTATTGGTTTGATTCAAGATTAACTAAGTTCACATCCCAACCAGCAGGGGAAACGGCGATCCCATTTATTCTTTTATTTTGTACATAACATAGCTTTGTAAATATATATATATAGTTAGTCCTACAATTAAATTACGATATAATTATTTCAAGTTCCTTCCTGACCGAATCCTGGAATCTGAGCAAGGCCCCGGCAAAGATTCACTCCGTTACAACTTTAAAGGCGTTGGGGCGAAGAACAGTCTGCCGTCAAATGTTCTGATTAAATGTACACTGGTCTTATGTGCTTGGCCAGAATCCATAAGTCGTCTCCATTCTCTCATAATTATGATAGATTATCTAAATTTTTAACAAATCTTATTCGAAGTTACTATTTCAAACTTTTTGTCAGACAAATCTAAATTTATTATTTTAAACTATTGGACAGTCAAAAATTAAATCAATATTTTTAACTTTTAAACCCTGAAAAATTAAGTTAATGTTTCAAACTTTTAAATATTAAAAAAATCAAGTTACTGTTTCAAACTTTTAAACAGTCAAATAGAAAAATTTAAGTTTCGAAACTTTGTTACATTTCTTTGAGCTTATTCTTTCAAACCCTTCAGTCACTATTGTAGTTCTCATTTCAAACTTCCAGTCTCGCTTGAGGTTACTATTTTAAACCTTCACCAGTTGCATTTGAGGTTAACATTTCAAACCTTACTTATGCGAATATTTTACGCATACACCGTCTATAAAGACCCACCTCTACCTGTAATAGTGAACGAAAATCTTGAACAAAGTTCGCGTGCGCACGCTTGAATTTACGGTACACAACAGATAAGGTTAGGTTAGGTCAACCAGACCTCACTCTAGCATCGTTCTCCCTTTCTCGGTCTTGGTTGTGCGAGACGTGCACAACTCTCGCGCCGTGATTATTGAAGGCGAGCGAGAAGACTGTAACGAGACGGCGGACATCTCCCCCTCCACAGCTACTCGACTCACTCAAGCCTCCCGTCTTACTTTTCCGTACGCGCGCGCTTTTCGGTTGGTACACTCGGCTCCGCGCTGTAACTAACCGTTACTTTTGAAAGAAAATGACCGCCGGAAATGAAAAATCTATTTCCCGCCTTTTCTCGGAAATCTAGTTTATACGTATCTACCAATCTATTCACCGAGTCTAAAATTTAACAGTTTTATTCTCTTTCGTTGTTTTTTTTTAATTAAACAAACTAAAATCCTTTTCTAATTTGATCATTAATTAACTATTTAACCGGTCAATATATAGTAATAATTTAGCTTGACTTTTAAGTTTGTAATTTTCATAATTAGATAATCAAATTACTTACTTCGTGTATCTCAAATCTTACCCTCCATGCTTTTCAATAGAGGTTTCCTGGAAATCGCTTCCCTCTGTCTCGCTGTTCCGCTCAAACACTTCACGTTTTTCTTCCTTCTATTTTGCGGAGTGGAAGCGTTTGTGCCCATAACCTGTTGGGATTCAGGTAGGTGTGATAATAAACACCAAAATAAATATAAAACGTAAAGAAATCTTTAATCAAAAGTAAACCGGTAGTACAACCGTCTGTAGTCGGCAAAAGCCGGATACGAACTGAACGCTCTCTAACGCACGGTACAGAAGGCGCTGCTCACAGCGACGACGATTGCATATAACTATAGAGTGCTCTGCAGTAGCATGTTAAGCTGCATATTTTAACAAAATCTAAGAGATATTATTGGTTAAAGAAATAAGGAAAAAGACGACAATTAGCGCCGCGCTACGACGAAATACGAGGACGTTCGGAATCCTGCGAGTCCCGATCGCCATTCGTAGCCGGTCCATTTATTTGAATATTACACCCGTTGCTATCCCATATTTCATTTCACAGTTTCCACATAAATTGTTAAATAGACAATATAGATGACCAGTTCATCAAAGAAGGAGATTTTCCTACTGCGGTAAGTTAGCAGCACGGCCACTACAATCATTTATATCGTATGTAAAGGTAAGCTACATACTCTTAAGCGTATGAATATAAAGAGCGCGAGTGACGATCGGAAAAGCTCGTAGGTGATCGGGAAAGCCCGCGCGCAAGCCGCATAAGGACTAATGATGGTCCGACGCGCAAGCTTGCTGAGGAGAGTAGAGAGAGAGTTTCTGCGAGCCGGTAACACCTTCCTTGCCAAGTCGTGGCAAGAGTGAAATAGTGATTATAGGTATTCTTACCCGAGTTCTGGAGTTCGCGCCGCAAAGTGTGTGTGAATTTGTGGAGTGAGCGTGCTGGTGTCCAATACACGGCTTCCACGACTCCCCAGGAACCTGCGAGGACGGCGAACTTGCCGCGCGCGAGAGCCCGACGGAGAGGGGAAAACTAGCGAAACCAAGCGCATCGACGGGAAGAAGAAAGGTACGTGGTGCAGCATTCGCGAGCCGCCGAAGCCGTAAAGACTCTCCCTTTACGATGATATACCGTTAAGCTAGGGATCGTCTAATCTCGCCTGCGCGCGACGACATGGAAGCCAACGGGCGATTGCGTACGCGCACGAGAGAGAGAAAGTGCGAGTAACCTCGGTGGTTACACCTCGTCGCGAGACCTCACGCGACCTATACGACTTTTATAATTTCGTTATTTTTTCTTTTTTATTCATTGTAAAATTCAGTTTATATTTCTTTTTAAATAAATAAGATTCATATTAAATTAATAACCGACTACAAGTTGAATCAGTAATTACCGGCGTGTGTTATTCCTGTTATCCCGAATACCGCTCTCTCCGTTCCAGGAGCGGTCGAGATAAATTTACCGGGAATTCATTCCTTCCATTCGCGGTCCTTTTCAGCTCACGACGTTAAAGCTGTACAGAGACGCGAGATCGGCAAGTGATCGTAGTTGTTAACGGACATCGCAACGGTAGGTCGTGCGCGGGGTTCGCTGATTTGAATCCGCCGCGCACTTTCGGGACACCGCCTAGGGAGTGTAACAAGGCAGTGCCGTAGCAACCGATCCCTGTTCCCCTACCTACGTGAGAGATCGTACCCCGTTACACGTATCAAAGGAGAAGCCGGGGATTTCTTGCGCGTCGCATAACCGTACCGCCATTTTCAACATGTGACGCGGACTTATAGAGCTATTCGTTAGTAATCTTCGGTTCCGGTCGATATCAGGCACTGTTAGTAGTTAATTGTATTTGACTTATAGGTTCGTTTAACGTTTTCATCTCGCGAGAATGGTAGAATTAATACCGCAATTTCCCTCGGTAATTAGAAGGTCGGGTCAATCTCAGTGAAGTCATTAGTCATAACGGAGTCGGAAAACCAGGTAATTTTATAATATAATATTAGTAACGGTGGATCACCCGTAGTGATCAAGTATTGTATATCAATTATTCAGTCACGTAAAATAAATCTGGTTTTAACGAAATAATTGAATTGTTAATTACATGAAGTACAATCCCTAAGATTCTCTCACTTGTATTGTTACGCGTATCAGAAGGTGAAGGATTTCATCATTGGTTTCGATACCTTCGTATTGGCGTACATTATTTATTTGCGCTATTGGTCACGCATTACGTTTCTTATTTATTCTGCTTTACCGTACAACAAGTTTTGTTCGAATTCACTCACGCTGTCACGTCCGGACTTGTACGAACTACCATAAAAAATGTTACAAGAAGGCAAATGATTATTAAACCATTCACGTTCCTTTCGCTCTTGTTTGACTAGGACTAGCCTTACGTCTCCGGGAGTAGCGAGCGAAGATATTTTGAGAGTAGAGATGTAGGATATAATGTGGGATTATAAAACAATATATTTTTTTATTCGTATTAATCATGCATTATTTATTTAAATTTGTTAACATCATAATATGCTGTTTTCTTTCAAATGAACATGTGTAACTAAATTCTTATAGTTTTTTAATGGGCAAAAACACACATAAAATTACACTATTTTATTAACAATTGCATAAAATTATTTAAGTCAAATAACGATTTTAATTTTGATTAAATAAACAATTGTACGGCGAACACGTTAACAAATTATAGAATGAAATATATACAAGGTTATTTTATTATAAACATTAATAATTAATAATCGAAATAAGAATTATTATAAATAAATGCAGATTAAATTAAAAATTGTTGCCATTGAAAACATGAATTATTGTCAATAAATTGCAATTCAAACCATAAATATTGCAAATAGAATGCAATGCAAAGAATAATTATTATAAATTAATTGCAGTTCCAAATAATAATTGTTGTAAGAGAAAACGGTTGGTTCAGTAATTGAAATAACTTAAAATATCAGGTTCGCCTTTACGAATATTACAAGCGTATAGATAGCCGTAAAGAATATACCTTAAGTACCCAAATATATATATATATATGGGCTATTTCACGTCAAGTGGTTCGTTGAAAATTTTAAATGGCTCCATAATTTGAGAACAGGCTGGAAACATCTTCCAGAAGATAGAAAAAAAATTTTAGGTGTTAAAAATAATTTGCCTAAGAGTTATTCGACAATGAAAAATGGAAAATTTTCAATTTTTTAGATAAATTTCTATTTTCAAAGCCATTTATCTCAAAATCTATTGATTTTTTTGAAAAAACATTAAAAACAACTTTTGTTCAAAATAATCTTTAGAACTTATCTACCTGGGTTAGAATTCTTAATTTTAAAATCTCGAAGAGATAGAACACCCGGAAATATTGATTATCAAAGAAAGGCGACCACGCCACAATCGATTTTGATCTATCACCGCTCAAAAGATCGCCTTTTTCGTGAGCTTTCGAATGGCTTGGGTTAGATTATTGGCCAAGACCGCTGGTGTAAGTTATGCCTCATAAACCTCATAAAATCACTAATTTTCACGTATTTTAGGACATAACTTACACCAGCGGTCTTGGCCAATAATCTAACCCAAGCCATTCGAGAGCTCTCAAAAAATACGAGCTTTTGAGCGGTGATAGATCAAAATCGATTGTGGCGTGGTTGCCTTTCTTTGATAATCAATATTTCCAGGTGTTCTATCTCTCCGAGATTTTAAAATTAAGAATTGTAACCAGGGTAGATATGTTGTAAAGATTATTTTAAACAAAAGTTGTTTGTAACGTTTTTTCAAAAAAATCAAAAGTCAAATCAAAGTCATCTTGCGAGACGACTCGTTGGGTTGCGCATATTGCAGAGCCAACGCAAACTGTTGTGGTCGGTTACGATTCAAAACTCGTAACCTTCTATATACTGCTTGAACTTCTTTATTGCCCAGACAACGGCTAAACATTCTCGTTCGGTGACACAGTAATTCCTCTCGGCTGGGGACAAGATCCGACTTGCGTACTCCAAAACTGTTTCGTCTCCATCCACGAGTTGGAGTAGCACAGCCCCTATACCGGTGTCACTGGCGTCTGTCTGCAGTATATACTGCCCATTTGGGACAGGACGCTGCAGAATCGGTGCTATCATTAAGACGGCCTTGATATGTTGGAAGGCTTGCTCTTGCTCATCAAGCCATGCATACCGCTGGTTCTTCTTGGTTAAACGCGTCAAGGGTTCTGCAATTGTCGCGTAATCCGGCATAAATCGCCTATGGCAAGAAGCCATATCGAGGAAACGGCGAAACTGTTTAATGTTTTCGGAGCTGGATACTCTTTTATCGGCTCTATTTTGGCGGGATCGGGACGTACTCCATCACGGTTTACCAGTACGCCAAGATACTTAACCTCAGACTTACAAAAAACGTACTTATCCCGGTTTATTGAAAGTCCAGCTTCTGCCAGTCTTTTAAGGACTTCCTCTAGATAACGCTTATGATCCTCGAATGTCTCCGACACGACGATAATATCATCAATATAAGCATAAGCGTGCGGCGCCAGGTCTGGTCCTACGACTTGGTCTATCATCCGTTGAAAGGTCGCCCCCGCGTATGCCAATCCGTACGGCATCCTCGTGAACTGAAACAGTCCCAATCCGGGAACTGTGAAAGCAGTAATAGGGCGCGACTCGACTTGCAACGGTATCTGATGATAGGCGCAATTCATGTCGAGAGTGGAGATATAGCGAGCCTCTCTTAGTTTGCCCAGTATATCGCAATTTTGTTAAAGCGTTGACTTTCCTGAAGTCGATATAAAACCGTCTAGAATTGTCATCCTTTCTCGCCATCACCACCGGGCTGGACATCCGCTGGTCGAGGGCTCAATGACCCCGGAGTCAAGTATCTCCTTCACTTAGCGGTGCACTTTTTCTTCGATTTTGTCCGAGACCGGGTAGTACCGCTGCTTGATCGGCTTGGCTGATCCTACGTCGATTGTGTGCTCGACGTCGTGAGATCGACTAATCTTTGGCATGGTGTTGGATAGAACTCGGTCCAACAGCTGACGCAATTTCTCGCCCTGACTGTCGGTTACGTCAGCAACCCCTGCTGACGACAAGGAAGCCGTACCCCCGTCCAAGCTAGCTATCTCTAACTGGACGTGGGCTTTGCTGCTTATGAGGAACAGCTGATCAGCGTCTGGGTCTAGAACGGCACGAAATGCACGTACGAAATTGACTCCTACGTAACATTCCGCGTCCAGATTTGGCATAATGGCAACCCTGAGCTCCTTGGTCTCACCACCGATGGTGAAAGGCAACATTACGTGCCCACTCAGTGGTTGTGCATGTCCATCAGCCAATTTCACTCTCCCCGCGTTTTCGATAGAGAGCGATTTTCCCAGGGCGGTAGCGATTGTGAGGCCATTAGACCCCATTACCGTCGTCGAAACTCCTGGATCATACAGGGCTCTGATCCGGAAATCACCAATTTCCGCTTGGAGCCACCAGCGCGTTTCGTCCTCTGGACGGTAGCTCCGGTGTGGCTCCTGCTGACTTTGAGGAATAGAATCTTGGGAATCGATTCCCTTTCTATGCTCCTCTGGCTTCATCGAGTCTATTCCGCCGCGGATGAGCTCCGCGCGGTCTCGTTCATTCCGTGGGCCCGAGGTTCTGGGCATCTCGGGGACTCTCTGGCCCTCGGGTTCGGCCTGAGTCCCGTTTAGCCGCTCCTGGAGGCGTTTCCCTTATTGCAGTCAGGGCAATGGCGGCGGAAATACGCAAGCTTACCGCACCCATTACAGGAAATCGGTTTGCTCGGATCGAAAGGCGTCCTGCTTGGCCCTCCTTCCGCGCTCTTTCCACCGTGGGGCTTCTCATATTGGCCCCTCTGCTCTCCGGGCCGGTTCGACGGTTTCTTATTCTGAGCAAACCGCCGTCCACTCTTGGGACTTCCTGGTTTGCTACTCCCGGCGATCCCGTTCTCACTTGGTAGCAGCTTCTTTAGCTGGGTGAGAATCGCGTCCAGCTCCACCAGATTCTTGCCGGTGGTGGATTTCTCGGATTCCACCGCAGCTAACTTTGCCTTCGGAGGAACCTTCTCTGACTTCTTCTTGGCCTTATACGCGAACTCCGTCCGCACCAGCTCCCCTTCCATTGGAGGTGGTTTGTAGAGCTTTTCGCGCTCTTGCAGCCTCTCCACTTCGCGGGCCAAGTCAAACAGCTGGTCGATCGTCTGCGCCTCGATTCGCTTGAACCTGCGCTGGATTCTTGGCAGCATGTTTCGGTAGAGGTGATCTACCTGGTTTCTCTCGCTAGGCTTGGGGACGAGCTCTTGTAGCATGCCTATCATACAATTCATGTACTCACGTACCGGTTCGTCTTCGCCCTGAGTACGTGAGGTGCATTCCAGGATCAGCTACTCTTGGTAAGTTTCGCTGGCTCCGTACCAGCGTTTGATTGAGCACGTGAATTCGTCCCAATTCCTCCACTTCCCTTTGTTGTTGCGGTACCACCTTGCGGCGTCTTCCACCAGCAACTGCGAAAGTGAAGGAAGGACTTCATCCTGCGTCATGTTTGCTAGGACTCTGCAGTCATCCACGCGCTCTAAGAAGCTGTTAATGCTTTCGCTCCCGTCCCCTGAGAGCTTTATTCCCCACTTTCTCACGATCACTCTCAAGATCACTTGTCGATCTCGCGACTTTGTACAGCTAAAACGTTGTGAGCTGAAAAGGACCGCGAATAAAAGGGATAAATCCGCGGTAAGTTTACCTCGGCCGCTCCTGAAACGGAGAGGGCGGTATTCGGGATAACGGGAATAACGTGCCGGTAATCAATAATTAAACTCGTACTCGGATATTGATTACATATGAATTTTATTTTTATAAAGAAATATAAATTTAGAGGTTTGCGATGGCTCGATGGGTAGGGCGTCGGGCTCGTAATCTGGAGGTCCCAGGTTCGATTCCCGGCCCCGGCCGATTGATACAAGCACAACTGGCGAATGTATTTTCAACAAGTGCTTTCTTCACCAAGACATCGTATGACCTCCGTCGCTGATTAGCACCGGTTTGGGAGCATAAAAAGAGCGACGTTAAAATAATAAAATATATATATGGGCTATTTCACGTCAAGTGGTACGATGAAAATTTTAAATCGCTCCAAAATTTGAATTCAGGGTGGAAATATCTTTCAGAAGATAGAAAAAAATTTTTAGATGTTAAAAATAATTTGCCTAAGAGTTATTCCACCATGAAAAATGGAAATTTTTCAATTTTTTAGAAAAATTTCTATTTTCAAAGCCATTTATCTCAAAATCTATCGATTTTTTTGAAAAAACATTAAAAACAACTTTTGTTCAAAATAATGTTTAGAACTTATCGACCTGGGTTAGAATTCTTAATTTTAAAATCTCGAAGAAATATAACGCCCGGAAATATTGAATATCAAAAAAAGGCGACCACGCCACAATCGATTTTGATCTAACACCGCTCAAAAGATCACATTTTTCGCGAGCTTTCGAATGGCGGTGGTTAGATTATTGGCCAAGACCGTTGGTGTAAGTTATACCCCATAAACCTCATAAAATCACTCATTTTCATGTATTTTAGGGCATTTATCTCAAAATCTATTGATTTTTTTGAAAAAACATTAAAAACAACTTTTGTTCAAAATAATCCTTAGAACTTAACTACCTGGGTTACAATTCTTAATTTTAAAATCTCGAAGAGATAGAACACCTGGAAATATTGATTATCAAAGAAAGGCAACCACGCCACAATCGATTTTGATCTATCACCGCTCAAAAGCTCGTATTTTTTTAGAGCTCTCGAATGGCTTGGGTTAGATTATTGGCCAAGACCGCTGGTGTAAGTTATGTCCTAAAATACGTGAAAATTAGTGATTTTATGAGGTTTATGAGGCATAACTTACACCAGCGGTCTTGGCCAATAATCTAACCCAAGCCATTCGAAAGCTCACGAAAAAGGCGATCTTTTGAGCGGTGATAGATCAAAATCGATTGTGGCGTGGTCGCCTTTCTTTGATAATCAATATTTCCGGGTGTTCTATCTCTTCGAGATTTTAAAATTAAGAATTCTAACCCAGGTAGATAAGTTCTAAAGATTATTTTGAACAAAAGTTGTTTTTAATGTTTTTTCAAAAAAATCAATAGATTTTGAGATAAATGGCTTTGAAAATAGAAATTTTTCTAAAAAATTGAAAAATTTCCATTTTTCATGGTGGAATAACTCTTAGGCAAATTATTTTTAACATCTAAAAATTTTTTTCTATCTTCTGAAAGATATTTCCAGCCTGAATTCAAATTTTGGAGCGATTTAAAATTTTCATCGTACCACTTGACGTGAAATAGCCCATATATATATATATATATATATATATATATATATATATATATAAATTTAGTTTAACATAGAATAAAGAAATAACACAAGCCGTGTATAGGCCGCGTGAGGTCTCGCGACGAGGTGTAACCCCCGGGGTTACTCGCACTTTTGCTCTCTCTAGCACGCGTACGCGGTCGCCCGTTAGCTTCCTCGCCGTCGCGCGGCAACTTCGCCGTCCTCGCAGGTTCCTGGGAGTCGCTGGAGCTGTGCGCTCGACACCAGCACACTCACGCCACAAAATCACTCGTTCTTCATGGCGCGAAACCCAGAACCCGAGCAAGAATCCGCGATAACGATTCTTTTTCTCTTGCCACGAATTAGCAAGGAAGGCGTTACCGGCAACGTGTCTATGCGCGATGACTCGCATAAACTCTCTATACTCTCCTCAGTCAGCTTGCGCGTCGGACCATTATTAGTCCTTACGCGGCTTACGCGCGAGCTTTCCCGATCACCTACGAGCTTTTCCGATCGTCACTCGCGCTCGTTATAAGGTATAGCTTCATACGCATAAGAGTATGTAGCTTACCTTTACACCCCCCTCCCAAATTCCACGTACACTGGACGTGTGTATCTGAGATTCGCGGGTGCAGGATCGGGAGAGGGCTCGGATGCCCAATCTTTGGCCACGGAACTTCTGAGATCTAGTCGTCCACAACGAGCTAGGGGCTCTCATTTTGCTCGTTCCGTGGCAGAGGAGAGTTTAATTCAAAAGGAGCTTCAGAGATGGGTTTTTTTAATGAAAACGGCTATTTTTCACAACAACAATCAAAAGGGCGGGAAATTTCACTCGAACTTGCTATGGATTAACTCCAATCTGTAAGTTTGAACCTTCAAGGTCATTGCGTGGTCAGTTTTTTACATTTAGCGTTACCCAGGAACAACGACGTGGACGTAGTAAAATCTGTTCCCTATGGAGTGCTTGATTTACATGAGTCCCCTCATCTCTCACGATCGGGATGCTTTATTTACATGAATTAACCAGGTTCTTACTTGTAATTATTAACATATCGCATAAATCTCTATGTTATGAACTCGCATCTCACTAATCTTAAACTTTCAACCCTCAAAAAAAGAACTAATACTTTATCAACTAATGATCAATAACTTTCCCGCTCTTTTGATTGTTGTTGTGAAAAATAGCCGTTTTCATTAAAAAAAAGTTAACCTTCGAGTGACGTTCAAGGTCTAATGCTAGGTCAAATCCAAGGTCATCATTGGATACCATTATTACAAGAATTCCCTTGACCTTTTTAATACCCCTAATTCAAACAAGTACAGATCGGAGCCGATCCATACCTAAAACTTAATAACCTTCAGCAGACGGTTCAAGGTCACCTTGACCTATGACCTGAGTACATGTTTAGACGTAAAATTTCTCGCTCTTTCGATTGCTGTTGCGAAAAATAGGGGTTCCCATTTAAAAAAACAAAGTTGTCCTTGAAATGACCTTGAATGACAAGTTGAAGGTCAAATCCAAGTTCACCACTGGATTCGTCGTAAAAAGTTACTTAAGGAATGACCTTTACGTTTTTTAAAAAAGCTTTTACCTGGAATATTTATTGGGTGTATCGTTACTTTTAGGGCACCCTGTGTGTATATATGTATAAATTGATCAATCGGTACTTATGCCGTCAAATTCTTACGGGAAATGGGAATTGTGCTTACTTTGGGGTAATTATGCCGACGTCAGCATAATTCCACCGAAAATTCAACCATGTATCCGTACTTATGCCGACACACAAAAAATCGGAATATTATCTTTGTGAGCCCCGCTTTGACGTTATAATATTAATGAAGGATTGAAGTTATAACGTCTTTCGAGGTGCCGGAGGCCGGAGGCCTCCGACACTTCGAATGAGGTTATAACTTCAATCCTTCATTAATATTATAAGGTCAAAGTGTGCTTTTTTACCGGTGAGGGGTATTTAGGTATTTGGGTTTTTTGATATTTGGGTTATTGGTTTTTTATGCATTATTCTGTCAATTAATATTCTCCCCCTTATATCTGAGTCGTTACATATGTTTTATAACCTCAAAACACCAAGATAACACGAAGTGTCACCATAAGTACCGATACTGGTGTTTATATATATATATATATATACATATATATACGGTGAGGAACGAAGGTCCGCCTCGAACGTGGATTACGGTGTCAAATGGCTTGATAATATCCTGCTAGACCTGCGGGCGTCGTTGGATGCGTATGCTTTTGGAGTCCGATGATTGCCAGATGTCGAAGTCGCAGTTCTTTGACTATGGCTCGTAGATGTCAACGATGCGTCTCGATCCCCGAATACGAGATCTCGCTTGATTTTGAATGCGTATTTCTTTAAAGTCCGAGTAGCAGAGCCACGCCCTCGGATAAAAATCAAAGAGTTGACTGGCAGAGCTTCGCCTTACGAAAGCTTTAGACGAAAAATTAGGAGTGGCTCTGTCTGTTTTAGATGGAAATTGCGTAAGTAGTTCTAATAAATATATAATAAATAATAAATGTACAGGTAAATGGGCAGGTAAGGTGAATGATAAAATACAATCGAATCGAAATATATTCAGTATTGATAATAGTATGATAATATAATATAAGTACGTATAAGCTTCGCGTTCGCGGGTAGTCCTATACGTTATGATTATAAGACGACTAAATAGTGCAATCACGACTTCTATGCGAATATGAAATTTCGAATCGATCGATTAATTAGATTTGAGATAAGGACGTTTTTGTGTTTTGCGGCGTTGTTTAGTTATGTTTTCCGTGATTCGAACTTATTCTTATCTTTCTTATTTATAATAATCTTAAATAATTAACAATATATTCATTATAATACACAAGTGTACATCGGTATAAAAAGAATATATAAAAGTAACGTTGGTTTCTATGCATCTTGCGGGTTGATCAATAAGTAGTATTAATAATATTCACATAGTTATTATATCTTTATATGTTTGAACAATAGTGTAAATAAAGAATCGCATGTAAGAGTCTTTAGATGGTTGTAGTAGCCGCTATTCACGATCGAGTTGTAGTTTCAGGAAGATTTGCCATATGTCGGTAAAACAGTTTCACTCCTTATCGATGGTCGGTGATAAGTTACCGGCTGTCGTATGTTTGATGGTCGTCGACATTTTATCGTCTTCCAGTGGTAATATGTATCATCAGCTGTATCGTTTAATTACGTCTCTCTCGATCAATGTTGATAGAAATCTCATCTGCCAAAAATGGTCGGCGTCTCGGATAATATTGGTACCAGCCGTTTGTGTAACAGGGCCAACATTATTTGCCGATGTGTGTGACTCGTCTCTGTAGTGGGCAATTTAGAATTTTGATCATTTATTCATCCACCGCGAGAGTAAATATACATTAATATACTATATATCTGAATATGCGTTAATAGTAGTAAAATAAATGGTATGAGTGGGAACAAATATGTGTATCGTATAGAGCGATGAATTTTAGGGGGGGGGGGGGATTTTATCGAATTTTTTATATCTGCTGTCCTTGTTTAGTAAATATCAATAGAAGCATACGGTCACGTCATAGTGTTTGAATTGATATATATTGGTATATATGATTACTAAATAAATAATAGTAATAATAATAAAAATAATAATAAAAGATGAGCATTAAATGTCGGTTTAAGGTGTGTAGTCCATGGTTGGATCGAGAGTAGAGGTACTCGACTGGTCAGTACTCGGCGTGTGGACCAAAACTCACTCCCACTCCTCCAACATTCAAGATATGGATCTATGACGGATTTCATAGTAGTAGTTAAGATCTACACATTGCCATCTATCTATCTACGCAGATAAAATGTTAAACATTTATTGAAAAAATGTTGTAAGTAAAGTAACAAACGTATGTGTGATTAACAATTATGTTAGATCGATTACGTTTCTTAGTTATACGATAAGAATAATAGTATAGTCGCAAATTCTGCGAGCTTAGCTTCATATCGTAACACCCCCACTCTTAAGTAACCAGCGTGGCACTCGTAGAGTGACGCAATTGTTCTCCAGCAAGGCTAGGCTCGCCTTTCATATTACCGTACTTTTTATTGTCCTTTGTGTGATATGCGTACTGTCTTAATTAAACGTCGTGTAGCGTTCGTGGCGTTTGGTCGTAGTGGTCGCAATGCGAGATCTTATGAGACTCAGCTTGAGACGTAATTAAACGAGACAGCTGATGATACATTTTATCACTGAAAGACAATAAACTGTCGACGACCATCAAACATACGATACTTAATCACATGAATACTACTTATTATTCAAACCGCAAGATGCACAGAAACCAACGTTACTTTTATATATTATTTTTATGCCGATGTACACTTGTATATTATAATGAATGTATTGTTAATTATTTAAGATTATTATAAATAAGAAATACATATTTCAATCATGGAAAACATAACTAAACAACGCCGCAAAACATAAAAACGTCCCTATCTCGAAATCTAATTAAGCGATCGACTGAAATTTCACATACAACAGATATTTATAATAAAGAACCTTTGCCGTCCCTAACCCTATCCAAATAATCAATATTTATTGTAGAATTCGGCATCTATGGAACCTTCTAGAAGCGAAAGACAAATTATTATGCAATCAAGGTATCTCAAGTAACATTTGCTTCATCCGGTGTATGATAACATCGACGGTTAGAAACTTCTCGCGCCGTACGAGCATCAACACTTTTCTACCGAGTAACAACAGACGATTAAAGATCGACCGAACATCATCAACGCTTCTAGAAGCTTCTATACATTGACACCGCCAGTCAATCAAGGCCTTGAATCCCCGCTCCAATGGTCGCGACGAAGGTAAGCACACGCCGACGCTTGTCAGTACTCCGACTACCTTCGAACTGTAAAGACGTGTTTCTTCGAGAGCCGCGAGCTCCTACTACTTTATCCCGCGCAAAATAAGTCGCTAATAATCGTATTTCCTACGCACAAAATAAGCCGCCATTTACGTGCGCATATAAGTCGCGATTGCACTATTTATTCATCTTATAATTATTACGTATACGAGTACCCGCGAACGCGGAGAGTATACGTACTTATATTATATTATCATACTATTATCATTACTATATTTGAGTTAGATTAAAGATAAATATATTTCGATTCGATTGTATTTTATCATTCACTTACCTGCCACTTACCTATTCATTTATCCTGTACCTGAACATTCAACGTCGGTGATGACGTCTACGACTGAGTCATACGGGCACGGGTAGCGAGTCAGAAGACAAAGATCCTATCTACTTCTCATATTCGCTCATATACGCTCGCCAGCACATAGCTTAATGGGGGAGCACCACGCCCAAAGTGCAGTTGAGGTCCATTTGGGACGGAGAATCGATTTGGTTTCTCCGGGCAAGGAAGAAAGACATACCACCAAAACTCTACATATCGCGAATATCTGGTGAGTTTATATTACCTTCCGTATTATGCGTGGTCGTTCTCAATAGGTTTAAGAATAAATGAGTTAATGATCCAAAGACTGCCCCAAATAAGCGTGTACTCTATCCGAATACTTTGTGCATAGCATATCCACGAAGGAACGTATCGAGTAATAATTTCACGGTTTGGATTACAAAGACAATCATATTCCATTCCATATCGTATTCCAGCTGATACTTGTCCGAATTTCTCAAATTTGCTTCAGTACTTTGCTAGTGTAGATTGTGCCATGTTCTCTAATTCCTCGGGTGTGAGGTTCCTGTAGATAATTGGACGTTGTCCTGCGGTATTATCTTTTAGTCGTCTGGCTATACTCTCGAGAATAGGACCTTTTTCTGCTGGGAAGATCAAATGTTTGTGTAGCGAATCAATTTCGTTTTGTGTGTACATCCCTGCAATCTGTGGATTTCCAAGTTAAAGTTTTGTTGGTCTTAGGATTTGGGGTTGCGTGACTTCATGAATTCCTGTTATTCTCTTGTACCATTGTTCTTCTACTTCAAATAACGTTGGCAGCAGTGCGTTGCAATCGCGGTAAGATCCTATCTTAGTCAGTATTCTGGTTCTGGGTTTAGCAAACAGTTATTGTCTTGCGCAGTTAACTGGTATCTCGTAGTAGCATTTTTCAGTCTTACTTTGCATGTCATGGCCTTAAAATGTACTATGTATCTAACTTCGCCGGCTGGGATAGCTAAGAATCTTGGTGATTTCATGACGTTAAGCGCAAGCGCGAAATCGTCTGGATAATCGTACACCTTTGCAAGGGCATTTTCCATTATCATTTTTGCGAGTTTACATTTGTTGAAGACCATCTGCATGTATAGTGACTTAATTTCCACTTTAATATGGCATCCTACATTACCTATTTTGCTATAAAGTATAATCCTAGGGAAACGTCGGCTACGTTTAGTTTCCTCATAGATTTAAACAATCGGTGTATTGGTCGTCTCAAAAATATACAATTTTGCTTGATCTGTGCTAATAAGACGATATTCGCAAATGTCTACTTCCTCGGTTTTTGCCAAGCCAAATCCGGTTTCACCTGTGGAGTTGCTAAAGTACATGGTTAGTGACTTTCCATCTGGATCGTTGATTTTTGTCTTGGTCCTTCGTAAAGAATGGCAAACTCGCCGAACTTGCAAGAAGTTTTAGGTGTATAGTCCCAAAATCCGTATCCTTCATCTGCGTAGGTACAAGACATCTTAGAAAATCTACATCGGGTTCCCGATGATAATAGGGTACTGTACTTTTCTCTGTTTACAGTGCCAATGGCTATGTCTGCCCGCATTTCTAATTTAGCGGTTACAATCAGATCAGAGTACTCATATTTCCTTCTAGGTCGACATTTCCGGCAACAGTTATAGTCCGTCTGTTGGTGTAGTTTGCTACGAAATTCCCTAAAAGAGTCTATCCGTACTTTAGTTGCTCGTATTTTAATAGATCATGCCACGCTTCCCGTGAGATTGGTGAAATGAATGTCGATTCACATCCTTTTACTTCTGAAACATGGGAGTGCATGCCATAATATTTGATGTTCTGTTCTACTTTCTCGAACCGCCGCTTGGTTTTGATAGTTATAAATTCGGTCCGTTGCAAGAGTTGTAGATATTTCCCTTCAATTTTCGGTTTTAAGTTGGTCATGTCGCAATCGTCTACCTGAGTTAGTGAGATAACGGCGACGTTGGGTTGTGCCGTTTTGCAGTCGTATATGGTGATGGCGTTACTAACGGCACTCAGCCGCAGTGTTATAATTAGCATAACAAGAATCATCCCAGTGGCCATCCTGCACAGAGGAAATATAATATTAAACATATTGCAATCATTCATAAACATCCGTATAAGCTACTGTATTGTGTATCGTACAATAAATATTGAGATGATTATTAATAATACTAATAATAGTAGTACAAAAAGAAACTTTAATAGGATAATATTAATAGTGAGTCTGAAGTTGATAATAATAAAATTGACGATTACGTTAGTATGTCAGATTCGCGTATCTCTGACTCAGTATCGAGGCTTGTCTTCCTTAACTTATTCGAAAGAACCACGCATGTACCACTCTTTTAAGTGATTTTTACATCATGGTTGGGTAATAACTCTAAAACTTTATGAGGTCCAGAATACTGGGGTGAGAATTTATCTTTTCATGGCTCTCATAGGATCATTACCTTATCACCTTCTTTAAAATGACATGGATTCAGACGTCTATCATAATATCCCTTTGAACGAACCTTTACGTTGCGTAAATTCTCTCCTGCCACTCTCTGGATCTCGCCAAGTTTTGATCTTAGTTCAGCTATATACTCATAATACGTTCCGGCTGTGTGGTCGGTTACAATGGCTTTGTCAGATGGTTCGCGCGCGATTTTTCCATAAATGCATTCAAATGAGGTGAGCTTCGTAGCTTCGTGCACACTGTTATTATATGAAAATGCAGCGCACTCGCACCACCCATCCCATTCTCTTACATTATTTATATAATTTTTCAGCCTTTCCGCCAGCGAGTGACGCATTCTTTCGATTGAACCATTCGCCTGCGGGTAGAACGCTGTTGTTGTTATCGATTTTATTTTGCATAGCTTAGCTATGTTCTTCATTAACACGGAGGTGAAGTTCGCGGCCTGATCCGTCAAAATTACTTTTGGTGAACCGTGTACAAATATAAATTTTTTCAGTAACGTATCTGCGATATCCATGGACGTAGCATTCCTCAATGGAGCGAGCATACAAAATTTTGTCAATTAATCCTGCATAGTGAGAATGTATAGATTATTCTTCTTGGTGATGGGCAGCGGTCCAACCAGGTCTATCGCCAACTTCTCAAACGCTTTGCCTGGAATGTCGGTTAGCACCATAGGTTGTCTAACTTTTTTTCTGACAAGCTTGTTCGTCTGGCATGTCTTACACTGGCTTATTATTCTTCTGGTGTCTTCTTTCATATTGGGCCAATAGTAATTTTGACGAATTCGGTTATGTGTTTTCGTGATACCCTTATGACCGTCTGTGGGAGCATTGTGAATATCTTTTATTATCAGATCCCTCGATTCCGAGTCTGGTGTTTGAGTTTTATTATTGCAAATTATTAATATTATAAGGTCGTTTATAAAGTTATTTTTTAAAACGTTCACGATGTCTTGCCACGAAAGATCATCGATATTCAAAGTTTTCGATAAGCGAACCGATTTCAACGCCATTGATAGGCATACATCGCGGAACCGAATGTGTACATTCTCTTTTATAGGAACGGCTATTAAAGTTTTACCGTTTCTATCTGTAGTTTTAGCTCTACCTAGCGTTAAATTATCGTTTCCCGGAAGTTCATTTCTGTCTGAAAGTTGTTTACTTCCATTTCATAGAGGGTGGTTTTTCTGAATGACGAAATAAATAAGGTTATCGCGATATAGAAGAAACGAATCTCGCGTTTCTACAATATTCCTACAAATATACGGGTGTTTTCGTTTTCGCGCATTTACGTCATATTCGACTGCTGGGGGATCTATAATATCCGTCGATTCGTGTTGTGCGTCGGTTGTGTCGAATAAGTCTGAAAGGATTTCAACCGCGTTTCCTATAATTGAATCATCGTAGTTTGCATTTTCAGTGTCGCAAGTCTTTATTAGAAGGTGCGCGTCTAATGTCATAAATTCGTCGATTGTCGATTTTTCGGGATTCACTTCGGTCGACACCAGCACTTCGTCATCTACATGGTCGGGTCGTTCTAATGTGAGGGTGACTTTCTGTTCCAAAGGTTCCCTCTTGGAAGATATTTCCATTGGGGATGACAAACTGGTGCTGCGTCAACGTACTTTTGGCGGCATTATTGATATGATACTTGTATCTTCATACTGCTCCTCCAAGACATTAACTTGTTCTGGTATTGGTGGGTTCCTAGAAAGTGCATCCGCTACATAATTGATCTTCCCAGGTTGGTAAATAACCTCAAATTGGAATTTTTCCGTTAATTTAAAATACCAATTCTTAAGACGTGAGGATGAGTCTTTTATGCGATGTAACGAGACAAGCGGTTTGTGGTCAGCTACAAACACAAATTTTCTGCCGATTAAAAAATATTCAAATTGATTGGCACAGTACAGGATGGCGAATAATTCTTCCTCAGTTGTGCTGTATCTTGTTTCTGTACTCGTGAGATACTTGCTAGCATAAGCGACCGGCAGATCGTGTGTATCTTTTTTCTGGGACAAAACTCCACCAATCGCGTAATTCCACGCATTCCTGGTTACGTACAAGTCTGTACCAAAATTCGGGTATTGGAGTACGGCTGCTTCTATTAATTTTATTTTCAAAGTTTCGAAAGCTTCTGACTGTTCATTTTCCCATAGGAATTTTTGATCCTTTTTTAACAAATTGATTAAGGGTTTAGCTAATTTTGACATGTTCGGTATGAAGTTCCTGTAATATCCGCAAATCCCCAAGAACTGGCGTATGTTCTTCTGTGTTCGAGGTATCGGGTAGTTAATTATAGCTTTTATATTCTCCGGATTAGGTTCTAGCTCTTTTGCACTTACAGAATATCTCAAGAAAAGCACATTATCCTTGTAAAACTGACATTTATTCAGATTAAGTTTCAAATTAACATCTTGCAATCTTTTGGATAAATCCACAAAAGTTTCATCTAGTTCTTCGAGCGTCTCAGCAAAAAGGATTATATCATCTATGTAACCGAGCATAGCTTTGACTCTTGTTTTACTGTCTTTGTTCAGTGGTTTTTGACCAACAATTTTGTTCGTAAGTTCTTGAAACGTGCGGCGAATCACTATTTGGTGAAATCCACTATATATGTCGGCAACAATGAAATACATTGCACCTCTTAATTGTTCAACTAGGTGGGTAATGTTTGGAATCGGAAAGGGATAAGATCGAGTTTTCTCATTGAGTTTTCTAAAATCAACTGCAACTCTCCACTGCGAATTGCCCTGGTTGTCGTCAAGTTTTTTTACGACCCACAATGGGTATGGTGAGTCGTTGCGTTCTATAATACCGGTGTCTACTAATTTAATAACAAGCTCGTATACCACCTCCTGTAATTTCTGCGGGATTGAGTATTGTTTGACGTTAAGAGGTATTTCATCGTATGTTTCGATTTTATGGTGTATTAGGTTCGTCGACGATAACGATTCTCCTATCAGATGAAATACGTCTTTCGTGATCTCGATGAGGTTTTCCAATCTTCTCTGAAGTTTTGGATGTAACTGGTCTAAAGCCTTTATTCTTAAGCAATGCTTTCGGTCCATCCTTTTTTGGTAGATTTTGGTGGTAGCAATTATCGATTATCTCTGTCATATCAGTAAATGAGTGCGCTAGATACGGACGAATCTGTTTATAGTCCTTTATCATTGAATCATTGTACTCCATTATTTCTAAATTTTCGTTATCGGGATATGTAAATATTGAACGACTGAGCATCCAGCAGAACGTTCACTAGCAAATTCGGATGATTCGATTCAAGACGTTCTTTCGACATTTCGCCTATTAGGCATGCATTTGTATCCGCCTCTAATTTATCATACTCGCCTGTGTTCTCTTCTGTCCAGCTTATTTGCATATGCATTGGTGCATTGTCTAAAGTTGATGGGAAGCTAGACAGTAATCCATCCGAGGAAGCAGGTGAGCCAGGATCATGCGAAACCAGGTTATCGAACCATTCATTAAGTATTGAGCTGTTGGATCGTTCGTCATTCCCTTTAAATATCTTGTTTAGAGAATGCAAAGTGAAGTTAGGTGTATTTCTGCTTCTGTATCACCGTCGTTGAAAAATTCCACGTTAACGTAACCATCATCGTTCTTACAACGAAGTCTCCCGCTCGAATTCATTCATCAATTCAAAATATAGCCATACTCGTGTTCGTCCGGATTTGCTAAGGCTAATTTCACCATTGCGCTACCGAATGGCTTTATATAAATTGATTCGTTTGCGTTTACAAATTCCAATTTTTGATTGTGAAAAACAACTTAGGCTTGTTACGCCATTTTAGTTTCCTACATTCACCTATTTCGTGACCGTAGTTTTTGCAATAACTACAAGTCGGCATTCCTTTTCGTCTGTCTTGTTGATAAGTCTGTTTGTTGAAATCTCTGTTTCTATTCCTTTCATACCTTCCTGTGTAATAATTATCAAAATTCCTTTGATCTCGGAAATTTCTGTCGTCTCGTCTTCGAATATTGTCGTAATCCTTTCGGTCTCGATAATGTAACACGTTGGCACTGTGTGCATTATGATAGGCTGGTCGTCTATGCTCATTCCGGTCGAAATCTCTGTGTTCGTCGTGCTCACCAGAACTTCGCATTCTGCTCCCGCCATGTATAGCCTTATCTCTCTTCATCTGTTTATCGACGGCAATGGCATCGTCTACCACTTCTTCATATGTGAGATTACGTGGATCTTTAAGTTGATTGCGGAAAACGGGTCGTAATCCATTACGGAATCCCTCGATGGCTTCTCTTTCAATCTGCAAAATTTCGCGGTCCTCTAATTCATCGTTGACGTCCAACCTTCTTCTGTCTGAGGCCAGTGACTTGTGTTATGTAACTGAGCAGCGGCCCGGTGCGAAGATCCTTTATAGAATTTAGTTTCCCTCTGAGGTGATTCATTGTTTCTGTCGGCGCGAATACTACCGTTAAACGGTCGATAAATTCTTCTAGATTATTGAACTCCATACCATCAACCGCAGTTTAAGGTTAATTATCTAATTTATTTTTTAATAACTTGACAATCTCTACCTCTAATGCACGAGAACCCATTTCACTGCTCGTTTGCAGACACATGCAAATTTAATAAGATTCGTACCATTAAACCTTGGAACTCCATAAAGAGCTTCTTTCACATAAACATTGGAAAGTTCTTCTAATATCTGCCATTTGTTGGAGCAGAGATCCGGAGTATGGTTCATTTTTATAATGCGAGGTTGGTGCTTTGCAAGGAGTCGTCGGGTCTTTGATGCAAGAGGTGTCGAATACTGTACGCAGCGAGGCAGCGAGAGTTGATTGGCACAGGTCGTCCGGCGTACTCGTTTGTTTCTCCCTCACTGCTCGTAGTCAACTTTCTTCGAGAGGCTGAAGAGTCAGCTGTTCACTTGCTTGTTCAGTATCATGTAAAGCATCTAAAGTGATCTGCTGCGTCTCCTTGACCTCGTTAAGCATCTTAGTTTCTTTCTCTATCAAGGCTGTCTCTAATCGGCGTAATCGACGTTCTCTTTCTTTTACTTCGACTGTCTCTTTCTTTAAGTCTTCTACCATATATTCGACTTCGGAATCTGACATATTAAGCCGATATGCTTTTTTTTAATGAGTTAGATGTATGTATTTAATTGTGTTAAGTAATTTATGTGCAATATTAAAGGGGGTTGGAGTCTCATATGACGTTGTAATGCGGAAACGCTGATAAAAAGGACTTAAGGTTTCTTTATCACTACAGCAAATTTTTTATTAAAATTTGTTTGTATAGATTAAGGGTAGAGTATGGTCTAAAATTTTTAAAAAATCAATTTTTTTTATTTTAGAAACAAGTTCTAAATGCTTACATAATTTCAGCATTAAATAATCTTCAGTTAATGCAATAAGTCATGTATTTTTATCTTTAAAGCTAAATAATTCAAAAACTATTTTTTATACTTTTAAAACATTCCTTGCAGGACAATATTTGTCGTAGCCACCAGAAATTTTGCATACATTTTGAGGTATGTATAAATTATAAAGTTACACGGCCTTTTTTGTTTAAAATTAAATGTGACATTTTTATTACTACTTTTTTAATGAAAAATCTGATATTTTTTAGTCAATTATATAACCAAATTAGGTTTATCGAGCCAGAAATTGCATTTTTATAGATAAACCTTATTCGCTGTGTAACGTTGTAGCTCTTATATGTATAAGTTTGAAATTTTTTTACCGGAGTCCTTTGATAACTTTTACCCTGCAAAGAGTTTTTTGAATTTGCAACTGTTTTAGGCCTATTTTGTTAAATATTTTAATATTTTACGTGATTTGGGTGTTAGTCATCATCAATAAAAATATTTTTCATAATATTTTATAAAAAATACGAAAATATTTTTCTAACCATACTCTACCCTTAATAAGGTACGTTTTCTTAAAGATAAGAATTGTCGAAAAACGCTTAACGCCTCGAAACTAAACTAAGTCAAACGATAAGTTGCAAGTGTTACTATTGTCGCATTGCCAAAGTAATGGTGTAAGGAAAACTAATATATAATATAATTAATTGCAGCAATTGTTATTATACGTTATAGGGTTACTTTGGTGGGTACACAGTAATTCTAAATGTAATAAAATATTTGAATTTTCAAATTACGGACTTCGGCGGTTACCGGTTATGTGTAACACTCACCGACGGTTGGTAAGTTACTGACAGTAGATAACTGTTGGGTAGGTAAGGCAGGTTTCACCTTTCACAGGTAACATCAGCAGTAAGAACGAATTAAATAATATATATGAACATGGCGAAATTGGAACAAAATGTTTAATGAGAAATTATAGATGGTTATATAAACAATATCTGAATATAATGTCATTCATGCAATATATAAGAGAAATTTATGGAGACACATAAAGATAATGCTGCAACAAGAAAGTGTAGTATACGCGTGATCAGGTAACTTGAGTCCGACTCATATGCCACTTGAGCTATATTTCTCGGAAGAGTGCGATAAAAATAATAAATTAATTTCGTGACCGTGTGAACAACGAAATTGCAAAATAAACGTTTTTCCAAACTCTAGTTGATTATAAAAAAAAATTTTTTTATATTTTAGATTGTTGTGAAATATAAAAAAAATAATGTTTATACTTTAAAGTGTAAAACTCATGCAATCTTTACTAATTGTTTCGTGAAGACAGAAAAAAGAAAAAAGACTTAAATATAACTGTTATCCGTAGAAACACTGCAAAGTACAACAAAAAAATTCTTTTAAATAAATATTTATTTTACCTTATTTTGTGTGTTTTTGGAGACAAAATCCCACCGCCGCTGTCACCAATGCTACGACGAGAGTCGGTTGGTCGGGATATTGGCAACAGGGAGCAATCTTAATCGTCGTCACCAACGATACGACCGACGCCGATGTTGCGAAGTCGCCTGTCAACAGAACTCCCGAAGCTACGGCCGGTCAATCCCAGTGGACTTTACTCGAACACGTAAAGTTTTGAAAATTAGGCTATGTGCTGACGAGCGTAGATGAGCGAATTAGAGAAGAAGACAGGAGTATTTGTCTTCTGACTCGCTACCCGTGCCCGTATGACTCAGTCGTAGACGTCCTCACCGACGTTGAATGACAGGAACGGGATAAACGAATAGGTAGGTAGCAGGTAAGTGAATGATAAAATACAATCGAGTCGAAATATATGTATCGCGTCGCGCGTCTTAACAATGCAGTAATGGTAATAGTATGATAATATAATATAAGTACGTTGTCACGTCGCACTGGAGATCAGGGTGCGGGTGATCAATTAAAGTTTAAATTATTACTTATTCGGTAATGACTTCTTAATATAACAGCAGATGTCAGTAACGTACGCTACGCGCTATACGACGTATTTGTCGTGATTCGTTACTCGATTTAAATGCTCAATTGGATACAACGGAATTATATCTATACGACGATTCGAATACGAAACAACGGACGGCACGGCTGAAATACGAGTCTAGTAAGCCGACTACTTCGCGCGCGAAGGGGGAGGGGAAGAAGCTGGGTACACTTACTTTACGCGGCGAGCAAGGCTAGTTGCACAAGGAAGAAGCTGGGGAATACATGGGAGTACGCGATACACACAGGCAAGGAAATGGGCTCTCGTATATTGGCACTAGGTCGCACAAACCTATGGCGATGCTGTCACACACACTTCACTATGCTCTCTCTCTCTCTCTCTCTCTCTCTCTCTCTCTCTCTCTATCGTCACGTCGGTACTCTCGATAGGTAGTCCCTATTCGGCGGTCGAACGAGCTCTGAGCTCTCGTCGTCGTCGACGCGAGAAAGTCGAGGCGCGCGTGCGCCGTGACCACTTCGTGCGTACGCGACCTTATGCCGCGTACGGCTTCACAAAGATGTCCGCCACGCACAAATGTCAACAACGATGGCGAGTTGGTGGCGACGACGAAGTTAGCTGTTCGGCCTTCTCTTTGTGGTCTTCCTGGCTGCCTCCTTCTTCTTGTCTTGGCGATCACTGACTCGAGGACTCGGGAATGTGGTACGGCGTGTTTGCTTGGGTGAGTTATAAACCGTACGGCTACTCGGTTCATGTGTTGTTGTTTCTCACCTAATCTCTCTTCTGCACCCATACTATACACAGCTGTTTAACTGCTGCGTGATCCTGTCCTCTCCTTTATATAGTGCACATTGTAAGAAGTAATCTTACAGGTTTATTTGCTGTACTGGGTGGCTACTAGTAGAGGTGATTCTGGCTACGCTGCTTCTCCAGGCGTGCTGTCAAGGACTTCTCCTCACCACTTCCTGGCATCGGTTTGGCTTCAAGCTGCTTCTGGATCATCTTGGAGATTCTTGAGCTCTTACTTGTGTACTCGGTGATGTGGCTTCCCTATGTGACTTGTCTTCTATACTTTTCTCTCTCCCACAAAATCAAATACTTAGTTCCTTTCGGCACCACCAGCCTAGCGCCATCGTCATTTGTTCACGCAATCACTACCACCTACTCATATATCATGTTCACCTAGTCCCGTCCATTGACATAAACAAGTTACGAATTATTGAATAAATGTATTCAAAATTATCCAAATACGTTCATCAGCAAAACAACTCATCAAAATAACCAAGAGACGTCAAAGCTCTCACCAACCGGCACGAATGTTGATGCGCGTGCCGAATACGCCACACAACCAAGCAGAAGCATGCCAGCTCAGCAGAATGGCGCACTAGAGAGTGCGCGGTAATGCGCGCCCCCTTCATACCACCTCAAGAGGAGACATGCATCAATAGTCAGTTAGTATAGTTGCAGTCAGTCAATCTATCGGACTCGAAAAACCGGGCTTCGTACTCTCACTTACTTTCATCATAAAAAATTGTACTTTCGCGTACCTTAAATAAGCGTTATTTAAAGCCCAGACAAATTTGCAATAAATTGTTCATTTTTTCTGTGTTCACATATTACTGCGTTCATTGTCGAAATCGATCATCCCGTCTTCGTCGTCTTGGACTTGGTTTCATTCTCACGTCTCCGTCGTCCTGCATTTGGTCTGGAGCAAGCCGCAATCTCGTCCTCGTGACAGCTGCTGCCCTATGATTTTGCCCGAAAAACCCTTTATAGGAACTGCTAAGACCTGCCTCGCTCTATCACGGACCACGTCGGTTTTTATACAGATGTACACTTGTATAATATAATGAATGTATTGTTAATTATTTAAGATTATTATAAATATGAAAGAAATAGTTCGAATCACGGAAAATATACGCCGCAAAACACAAAAATGTCCCTATCTCGAAATATATTTCAGCGATCGACTCTAAATTTCATATGCAACAGATTTTTGTAATAAAGAACCTTTCCCCCCTAACCCCATCCATATAATCAATATTTATTGTAGAATTCGGAATCTATGGAACCTTCTAGAAGCGGAAGACTAATTATTATGCAATCAAGGTATCTCAAGTAACATTCGCTTCATCTGGTGTCTGATAACACCGACGGCTAGAAACTTCTCGCACCGTGCGAGCATCAATACTTTTGTACCTAGTAGCAACGGACCAATAGAGATCGACCGAACATGGTCAACGCTTCTAGCAGCGGCTATACGTTGACACCGCCAGCCAATCAAGGCCTTGTATCCCCGCTTCGATGGTAAGCACACGCCAACGTCTCGTCAGTACTCCGCCTACGTTCGAACTGTAAAGACGTGTTTCTTCGAGAGCCGCGAGCTCCTACTACTTTATCCCGCGCAGACAAAGTCGCTAATCATTGTATTTCCTACGCGCAGAATAAGCCGCCATTTACGTGCGCATATAAGTCGCGATTCCACTATTTAGTCGTCTTATAATTTAAAACACGTTCACTGGGGATCAGGGTGAACGGCTCCCATACAATAAAATAACAACACTTTTATTCAAGCTAGAACTTTAATATTAATCAAGTAATAAGAATACACAAAATAAACGAACAAACTAGTCACGGTCGCCAGCCGCGTTCACGCGGCAAAATTTATATCTTTTACTACACTCAATTACCGCACACACACGCACAATCACAGCTTGCCGGGAAGCTGGAAGACAGGGAGTTTAGGCAGGAACTCTCACCTGCAGATGCTCGAATTTAAACAATTAATAAAAATATAACCACTCTCGTAATAACTACAGTGAAGGTTTTAAACTAAACGTCTCGTTCGACGGCCCGACTCGGAATCACCGAGTTCGTCGTGATGTACCGATCAGCGAGTCCGCGCGCATGCGCCACGCGCCACAGTTGGCTCTCGTTCGCTTGACTCGGCCGATCCGACGTGCGTGTCTTGTTTATGTACAGTGAACACCTCCGTCCCCGTGCACCGTCTCAACTGCTGGATACTAACAACCCGGAGTCGCATCTACGTCAATAAACGGTAAAATACTCTCGTTCCATACAATAACCTGTATTAATGTTAGTTCGTCCGAGTTTGTTTATGTTTCAGGTGCGGCATGCGGGAACGACGACAACAACACTGTATTGGAGATTTCCTCAGCTACTTCTTCCTCACCGAGTTCCGGAGATGCCTGTTTTTATCTCACGTCAACATCTAGCTAGATTGTCCGAGGTAATGTATAAATAGCGTTGTTTCTTCCTTTAAAATTAATCTCTTGTGGAAGTAAAATCCTAACCTCAACTCACCTCTCCTTCTCCTTACCTGCAACTAGGTTTTGACAACCTACTGCTTTCCTCAATTCTAATTTTATATTCAGTATGATTTATTTAATACTGTTGCAGGTACTCGAAGGAGGTTTTGTACCAACGAAGGATCATTACTTCTTGGAGGAGGCTGGATGTTTACTGGTTGTCGACGCTGTCCAATATTATATGTTCTACCTCAACTGCTACCTTCTACGTTAACCTTCTCCAGGACATAAGGAACAGGATTTATAACAGGACCTCACTCAACTACTTCAGGATTCAACTTCAACAACCGGATAATTATTTTACAGGACTTTAACAGGGACAGTGATGTGTGCCTGTGTGCTTGTGCGTATGTTTTACTGGAGTGCGTACTCCTTCCTCACGGTCTAGCCTATCTGGATTCCGAGTGAGTTTTATAATTAATTCCTATAAGCTACGGGGTTTTGGAATATTTAATATATAATATAAATATAAATGAAGTATGTGACATGCAGTTAGAACTGCCATGTCACAAATTATAACGTATACGAGTACCCGCGAACGCGACGAGTATACGTACTTATATTATATTATCATACTATTATCATAACTGCATGTTAAGACGCGCAATGCGCATTATTGATTGTCATATACGGGATATTACTAAATTTGAGTTTGATTAAAGATAAATATATTTCGATTCGATTGTATTTTATCATTCACTTACCTGCCACTTACCTATTCATTTATCCCGTACCTGAACATTCAACGCCGGTGAGGACGTCTACGACTGAGTCATACGGGCACGGGTAGCGAGTCAGAAGACAAAGACTTCTGTCTACTTCTCTTATTCGCTCATCTACGTTCGCCAGCACATAGCACAACGGAGGAGCACCATGCCCGAAGTGCTGTTGAAGTCCATAGAGGTCGGAAAATCGATTTGGTTCCTCCGGGAAAAGAAGGAAGATATACGACCAAAACTCTACGCGTTCGAGTAAAGTCCTCCAGGATTGACCGGCTGTAACTTCGGGATTTCTGTAGACGGGCGACGTCGCAATATCGGCGTTTGTCATATCATCGGTGACGACGTTTAAAATTGATACCGGATGCCAATATCTGGACCATCCGACTCCCTTCTTAAGAGTGATGGTAACGCTTCATTTACCGTCTTCTTAAAAGTAACTCGTTGCAGCCTCTAGAGTTGCTTACCTTATTATTGTTCTGTGTGGAATCTTGCATTATCTTGGTTTACATTGGATGATGTGTACTACTTTGCCTGCGGGAACAGCTAAGTTTCCCCTTCCATTCATAAGGATATACGAATATATCTGGTTCGGTATATTCTACTTCTAGGGTGTTTATAAGAATTGGTCTTTCCAATCGGCATTTTTGGAGCACCGTTTCTACATATAATGAATCAATTTCAATTTCTATGTGTATGCCAATATTCTTTGTTTTTCTATCAAAGTAAGTAGCGAGATATCGGTCAAGTAAAGTTTCTTTATTGTGGTGAAAAATCTTTCAGGCGTAGTTTCAAAAACGTATGCTTTCGCTTGATCAGTCTTTTCCAGTTTAACCTTTAGAGGACGGGAATTTTCTGGTTCAAAAAAGCTTCTTTTTTCAATAAAATTAATGTCTCAAAACATCGGATCACTTTTAACCTTTAGAGGACGGGGATTTGGGTTTACTGTTTTCTCTCTCTTTTCTATAGAAATCGAGTTTTTGTGATGTCTCACAACTCAAAACTAACACATGTAAAGGGTCGATCATGGGCATGGCCCGTATAGGGGCCATCCCGTCCTCTAAAGGTTAAAGCCGCAGACATCGTATTCTCCTATTCTTGCTAAGCCAAAATTTATTTTCCCAGATAAGTTACTAGAATACATTGGTGACGCCTCTTTTGCGGAATAGGTTACTTTTAATCCTGGTCCTTCGCATAGTATAGTGAACTCGTCGAATTTGCACGTGGATCTAGGTGTTTATTGCAAAAATGCGTATTTCTCCCGAGCATCTGTACAAGTTGTTTTTAAATATTTGCATCGTGTTCCTGATGGTAATATAATTACGTCTTGTTGTTTATTTGTGGGTGCTGTGCTTCTTCGTCTCTTATCTCGATTTTAGCGGATACTATTATATCTGTGTATTCAAAACCGTTTTCTACGTACGCTGTCCCTTTACAATTTCCTGCTGGGTCTAATATTCCTGCGATTATTGTTGATCGTTTGTCTGTATCGGATATCACCCTCTTAAGTGGTATCGTCAGTTCCTGGAAGAAAGGAACCATTTCCAAACATTTTAGAAGGGAGCACTAATTCCAGAGTGATTTAAGATATTCATTCTTGGTATTCACGGAAATTAGGATATCGTCATGGTCTTTCCGGAAGTATTTGGGGATTGGTTACTCACATGAGGAACGAGGAACGTACTCGAATTGGTAACAACATTAGCTAACAACATGACCAACAAGTATGAGACAGTGTGGTACTTTCCTGAAAGGAAAGGCACAATGTTGATGTGACTGTCCTTCCAAAATTTCAAGAAATTTTTCTGAAAAACAATTGTTTAAGAAGTGTGCGAGGTCTTTTAAAATTAAACATTTTTATACATATTAATTCATGTTGGTGTTCAGAAGTGGACGTGTAGTTAGTTTTATATATTTTATTTACTTGTATAATTCTAACACTTTAAGATCAAATGGACTTATTTTCTTACATCAATGCATGGGTAATAAAATATAATTATTAATATATAATATACACACCATTACGGCAGCTCCGTTTAAGTCTGATCCCGTACTAGCAGCTGTTGCAGTAGTATTAGGAACTTTATCAGTAGCTGTATCCGTGATACGTATTTTTTCTGGATTAACACCTAATGCTTTACTAGCTATCTATAAATGTTAACATTAATGTTACATCCGTATTTAAATGAAATAATAGAAATAATGCATTAATTACATTTATTATAGTTTTAAATTCTATGTAAATCGTATTTTGCTCTGTTATTTTATTAGCTTTCTTTCGCTAGCATTCTCCCATTTTCCCAGGGTTATATGAGTGGTAGAAATAAAACGTGCAGTCAAACCTTGCGACATTAATATTGGATGTAAAATTGTTTTGCGAAGATACACTATCATATGGGGTTAAATACCATATCAAGTTAAGTGAGGCCATTTAAGTTTTTTTAATTATTGTTTAGCTGACTTAAAAAAAATTTAGCAGAATTTGCTTGGGAGCCAAGCAATATCTATCTTGGTGACATTGGTAAATTAGACAAAGTTGTTACTTCTCTAGAAGCCAAGCAGATTCTGCTTGGGCCTATCAAGCAATACATACTTGGCATTAAGAAAGAAAGCCAAGTTATTACTTGCCAATGGCCAGTTTTACAAAAGTTATACGACATCTAACAATATTTTCAATAAAAATTACTTCTACTTTGATCGCTTAAAACTCGAAAACGAATATTAATAGGAATTCAAACCCAGAACTAAAATATAGTTGAGTTTAAGTAGATATAGTCTGAAAAAAGGAAACTTAAATTGCTCAATTTAGAGCAAAGTTATAAAGAAAATAAAAAATTGAAGAAGTTTAAGTCAAAAGATAAAATAAATTTTTTACATTAAATTTTGGTTAAAATTTCTTTAACTCCTTATTTTTTTTTATAACTTTGTTCCAAAATAAGCAATTTGAGCTTCTTTTCTTTAACTCATATCTACTTCAACTCAACTTTTTTTTCGTTTCTGATTTGAGTTCTTATCAATATTTGTTTTTAACGTATAATCGAACTATTTCTCGATCAATTTTTTTTAGATGTCGAATAACTTTCGTAAAAGTTGCCATTGGCAAGTAATAACTTGGCTTTCTTCATATTTGTATATTACAAAAGATATACCGAAGTTAGGATAGGATCCGTTTCCCGGAGGTGAAATACTGCCTTTGTAAGTCGCACAGAGCATCAAGTCTTTTAGTCCATGAAACCATACTTCGCGATTATCCAGAAGCTTAAAGTCCGGTTTTTCCCTGCGAAGACTCTTGATAGGTTGTGGATGACGCCCGAAGTTTAAGAATGCAGGTGAGACTTTTGTACTTAACTATATTGCCGTGTGTATTGCATGGCGAAATTCGTGCTAATCTGTGTCGACGATTTCTGTGGCATGAGTGATAGAATTATCTAAGACTTTATTGCTAGTGCATGAGAAAATGAGACGACATTGGTTTATATTTAAGTACATAGCATGATATATTTTTTCATCTCTAATAGAAAATTAACGGTACAGTTTCCGAAATATCACATACTTTATTAAAGGGAAGTACTTCCCTTGTTAGTATTTTCTGGTTTTTTGTGCTTGCTGTATTCTCAAGTTGGATTCTTTCGTTCCTCCTTTTCTTTTATTACCATAATCTTAACCTCAGGCAAATTTTTATTTATTTTCTCTCCAGTAAGATTTGAAAAAGTGTATCAGCGTTTATATTCAATTTCCCGGGTTTATACTTAAACGTATACTGATATCCCGCAAGTTGGAACATCCAACGCATCAACCTCTATCCAGAGTTTTTTCTATTATGCATCGAATTCAAGGGCTCATAGTCTACCACAAGAGTAAACTTACGCCCTAATAAATATGGGCGGAATTGATTAAGGGCATAAAAGACTTCTAGGCATTCTTTCTTAGTAGTAGAATAATTTCATTAGGTTTTTGTAAGGTAATTTACCGGATGATCAAACTCATCTTATGCTTGACTGAGAATCGCTCCGATAGCGTAATCAGACACGTTCGTGGTCAGGGAAAAAGTTTTATTTAGGTCTGGCAAACCAGTAGTGTCTTACTACATAGAGCATCTTTTATTATTTCGAGACATTGATCCTGCTTAGGTCCCCATGTGAAAGATTTTCCTTTCTTTAGGAGGTCAGATAATGGGGCAGTTATTTTGGAAAAGTTCTTAATAAATTTACGGTAAGAACCAGTAAATCCCAAAATTTCTCGTATCTTTTTGGCATTTCTTGGTCTATGGTGATTTCGGTCTTAAGCTTTGTGGAATCTGGTTCTAGCCCATGCTCGCTTACTATATGCCCCAAAAAGCCTACTTCTCGTCTCAAGAATTCCACTTTATCGGGTTGTAAGACCAAATTTACATCTCGTAAACGGTCCAAAAGTCTACGTACTCGTTAGTCATAATCTTTAGATTTTTTGCATATACAATTATGTCGTCTAAATAGGTAAGCATTTCTATGTTTTGTAGTTTGCGTATTACGTCATCCATAAGTCTTTAAAACGTTGCGAGTGCGTTTCTATAAGCGTTTGAGCGTACGTTTAAATTAATAATGTCCGTGTAGAATCAAGAAAGCGGGTTTCCAGCGGTCTTCAAGATGTAGGGGCATTAGTTGCAAACCACTAGCTACATCTAAAACAGCAAAATACATGGCACCTCCAAGTTGGTCCATAATGTCCTGCGATATTTGGTAAGGGATGAGCGTTGACGAACGTTTTTCGTTCAATGGCAAAAATGCAATGAAATTATTTTCCATAAGGCCGTACAAGCGAGAAATGCAATAAAATCAACGACTCATCTTACCCCGAATTCTAAAAATGCAATGAAATTATTTTTCCATAAGACCTGATAAGCGAGAAATGCAATAAAATCAACGACTAATCTTACACCGAAGGCGAAAAAGCAAATAAATTATTTTTCCATGTGCCCCAAAAGCAAGAATTGCAAAAACAGCCCTGAAATCAATGTCCCATATTATACCATAAGCGAGAAAAGCTATTAAATCAATTACTCATCTTACCCCGAATGCTAAAATGCAAAGAATTTATTTTTCCATGTGGCCAAAAGCGAGTAATACAATAGAATCAATGACTCGTTTTACCTCGTAAGCGAGAACAGCTATCAAATCAATATCCTTATTATGCCGCAAACTGGAACAGCTGTTAACTCAATGACTCATCTTAACCCGAATGCTAAAAATGTAGTGAAATTATTTTCCATAGGTGCAATAACATCTTTCTTATAGTCCTTTTTTATAGTAAGATTCACTATCTATTATTTTTGTATCTTCCCAGTTAAAATTGTGATTTACGTTATTTAAAATATGTGGAGTAACAATGGCTTCTGAATTTTTATTGTTTTGATGTTCTTTTATTCGATTTTTTACGCAGCGTTTTGTTTCTCCAATATAAATAGCCGGGCATTTAATACAAGATAACTTGTAAACTATCCATGTCTCCTCCCATTTTGATGTTTTATCTTTGCCTAATTTTATAATAGTATCAAGTTTGTGATTAATTAATGGAATAGTGTTAATATTATATTTTCTTAGCATTCGGGAACATTTATTGAACAACTCTTTATTATAAGGTAGTGATATGGTACATATGGGGATTTTTTTTATCTATTTTAACATTGTTTTTAATTGTAATATTGGGTTTTCTTTTATTTATTGCTGTATTTATAAATTCAATAGGATGATCATTGCTTTTTAGTATTTCTGTAATAATATTTAGATTCTCTTTATGAAACTGTTTTTGTGACAATATCATTGCCCTATCTACTAAATTATAAATAATATTACGTTTCTGTTGTATTGTGTGATTAGATTTAAAATTTAATAACCGATTAGAATTAGTTGGTTTTCTATACCAGTTTGTAATAATACCATTGTTTTCTTTGATTAATGTGAGGTCAAGAAAATTTATACAATTATTATTTTCTATTTCATATGTAAATTTGAGGTGTTTATTATAATTGTTAAAGATATTGAGAACTGTGTTTATATGACTTTTTTCCACGCATACAATTGTGTCATCTACATATCTATAATAAAAAATTGGTTTACAATTGTGTTTACTTTTTAATTCTTTTAAACAGTGGGTCTTAAGATCATCCAAATCAAGACAAAATACTTAATTATTACGCGATCTACGAACTTTACAACCCTGTCTTATAACTAGTTTCCTAAACGGACGCAACTAACGGTTATCGTGTATGCTCGCACGGCAATACGGTTCGGGCTAGTATGTATGTTCACGGAGGTGCGGTCAGGATAATCCACGTGTGCTCACGAGGACACGGTGAGGATAATCTACGTGTGCTCACGAAGTTACGGTCGGGATAATCCACGTGTGCTCACGAGGATACGGTCGGGATAGCCCACGTGTGCTCACGAGGGTGCGGTCGGGATAATGTACGTGTGCTCACGAAGATACGGTCGGGATAATCCACGTGTGCTCACGAGGATACGGTCAGGATAATCTACGTGTGCTCACGAAGATACGGTCGGGATAATCCACGTGTGCTCACGAGAATACGGTCAGGATAATCTACGTGTGCTCACGAAGATACGGTCGGGATAATCCACGCGTGCTCACGAGGATACGGACAGGATAATCTACGTGTGCTCACGAAGATACGGTCGGGATAATCCACGTTTGCTCACGAGAATACGGTCAGGATAATCTACGTATGCTCACGAAAACACGGTCGGGATAATCCCGCCACGTGTGCTCACGAGGATACGGTCAGGATAATCTACGTGTGCTCACGAAGATACGGTCGGGATAATCCACGTGTGCTCACGAGAATACGGTCAGGATAATCTACGTGTGCTCACGAAGATACGGTCGGGATAATCCACGCGTGCTCACGAGGATACGGTCAGGATAATCTACGTGTGCTCACGAAGATACGGTCGGGATAATCCACGTTTGCTCACGAGAATACGGTCAGGATAATCTACGTATGCTCACGAAAACACGGTCGGGATAATCCACGTGTGCTCACGAGGACACGGTGAGGATAATCTACGTGTGCTCACGAAGTTACGGTCGGGATAATCCACGTGTGCTCACGAGGATACGGTCGGGATAGCCCACGTGTGCTCACGAGGGTGCGGTCGGGATAATGTACGTGTGCTCACGAAGATACGGTCGGGATAATCCACGTGTGCTCACGAGGATACGGTCAGGATAATCTACGTGTGCTCACGAAGATACGGTCGGGATAATCCACGTGTGCTCACGAGAATACGGTCAGGATAATCTATGTGTGCTCACGAAGATACGGTCGGGATAATCCACGCGTGCTCACGAGGATACGGTCAGGATAATCTACGTGTGCTCACGAAGATACGGTCGGGATAATCCACGTTTGCTCACGAGAATACGGTCAGGATAATCTACGTATGCTCACGAAAACACGGTCGGGATAATCCACGCGTGCTCACGAGGATACGGTCAGTATAATCTACGTGTGCTCACGAAGATACGGTCGGGATAATCCACGTTTGCTCACGAGAATACGGTCAGGATAATCTACGTATGCTCACGAAAATACGGTCGGGATAATCCACGTGTGCTCACGAGGATACGGTCGGGATAGCCCACGTGTGCTCACGAGGGTGCGGTCGGGATAATCTACGTGTGCTCACGAAGATACGGTCGGGATAATCCACGAGTGCTCACGAGCCCACGTGTGCTCACGATGGGTGCGGTCGGGATAATCTAGTGTGCTCACGAAGATACGGTCGGGATAATCCACGAGTGCTCACGAGGATACGGTCAGGATAATCTACGTGTGCTCACGAAGATACGGTCGGGATAATCCACGTGTGCTCACGAGGATACGGTCAGGATAACCCACGTGTGCTCACGAGGGTGCGGTCGGGATAATTCACGTGTGCTCACGAGGATACGAACAGTATTAGACACCACGTGTGCTCACGAGGTGCCTACGGTAGGATGCGGTTACGGTAACGGTCGGTACGGTATAACGTATCCACGTTTGCACTAGGTCGGAGAAAGGGGCTGGTCGTGTGCTCACGATGAGAGTCACGCATGAGAGTCGTTGGTGGCTTCTCGTGGAGATTGAGGGCTTTCGTATAAGAGCCTTATACGACCCCGGAGCCTCCGCAACCGTGATGGGACCCAGCGGTCTGCGAATCGCCGCAGCATTGGGCAAGGTGCTCATTGTGGCGAACGCCGGACGCGTCAAGATGGCGGATGGTAGTTACCAACCGCTAATCGGTCACGTGATCTTACCTTTCACTGTCGGAAATGAGACACGTGAAATAAGGGTAGCGGTCATACCAAACCTTGACGCCGAATACTACGTAGGAGTAAATTTCGTACGAGCATTCAGAGCCATATTGGATCCGGATAGCGACCGCCTGTTCCTCAAGGACAGCAAGCAGCAGATCCACCTCGAAGTTGCTGGCATAGGGGGTATGGCCACCCTCTCGTCCGCTGGGATAGCGGATGCAACCGAAACGGAAAGGGAAAAGCTGCGAGTGCTAGTAAGCAAAGTGCTGTCTAATACTTCTCCCAAAATCGGGCGAACCCAACTCATCGAGCACTCGATTGACGTGGGATCAGCTCGCCCGATAAAGCAGAAGTATTACCCGGTGTCGGAGAAGATCCAGGACGAGATGTACCGCCAGGTCCGAGAGATGCTAGATTTAGAGATTATAGAGCCCTCGGACAGCGGTTGGTCAAGCCCCGTGGTGATGGTACGCAAGGAGAACGGATCACGTCGGTTTTGCATTGACTTTAGGAAAGTCAATGCGCTAACGAAACCAGACGCTTATCCCCTCCCGTTCATGCAGGATATCTTGCGCAAGCTGAAGAGATGTCGGTACATTAGTACTCTGGACATGAACTCAGCGTATCATCAAATACATCTCCAGAAGGAATCGCGTCCTTATACGGCTTTCACAGTCCCGGGGATGGGACTGTATCAGTTTAAGCGGATGCCATACGGATTGGCGAACGCAAAGACGATAGTCCGCGAGCTTCACGAACGAGTGATTAACTGGTTCGGCACCCGGAACCGAGTTTAAAAATAAACTCGTAGACGAATACCTCGAAACTAAGGGAGTGTATCATTTGACGACACCCCCTTATCACGCACAGGCCAATGCTGTCGAGAGGGCCAATCGGACCCTTAAGACAATGATGGCGTCGTATATCCAGAATGAGCACAGCGACTGGGACGACAAGCTGCCAGAGTTAGTCTTTGCACTAAACACAGCGGTGCAAAGTTCTACTGGATGGAGCCCGGCTATGCTGAACTATGGTCGCCAACCCGAAACGCCTAGTACAGCTCGTCGAGAGCAAGACCGGCTTGCCCAGCAACAGTTTGAGTTCCGTAGACTTCAGAATTGGAACGACAAAATCAAACAGTTGCCAAGACTGCACGAGAACGCAAATCGCCAGTCGGCTGCCAGTAAGGCCCGGCAAGCCGAAATCTTCAACTCACGACAAAGGCCAGCGGAATTCGAGGTAGGAGATCTGGTGTGGAAACGCAACCGGATCCTCTCGTCCAGCGTACAAGGTATCTCGGCTAAGCTTGCTCCGAAATAAACAGGGCCATATTTGATCGTCAATAGAAAAGGTATGAATACATATGTCATACAAGATGATCAAGGGGACCAAGAGGTATCTCATATAGAGCATTTGAAGAGATACGTTCCCGAAAATGATGTTGAATCAACTGATAAAGAGCAACCTACGAGAACTCAACCGTCGAGGGATCAACAGGTGAAGTGCGACCCACCTGTAGCGAGCGAAGCCTCCCCTGCGAGGGAGTATAATGCGAGCGAGTCACCTAGCGAAGGGACTCGGTATAAACCGCGTGAGACGTCGCGTACGTTTTTAGATAGGGCCCCCGGTAAGACAGCATATCGATGCACAGCCAGAAACTGTCCCCCTTAGACGAGGACGAGGTCGTCCTCGTGGATCAAAATCCAAATAAAGAACAGTATCGTTTGAAACGATGGGCCATAACCTGAGATCTTAATTTTTGTTGCAGATGATCATCGAGGTTGATCAAGAAGCCCTGGAGTTCCTATTAGCAGGATGATTGACAGCCTGGCCAGCCACGGCGAGATGCAGACGGCAGACGTCCTGTCTGCAGTAATTGCTGCCGTGGATCAGCGGCAAATATATATATATATATATATATATATATATATATATATATATATATATATTTTAAATTTGTTTTTTCAGGAATAGATAATATATGTATTTTTTCCGTGCGAAAAAAACAGTTGTGAATATAATTTGAAAGAATGTGTATTAGTTTACATATTCCTGATAAAATTCATAAAATAAAAACGGACCTAATATTTAATGTAATGATTTTTAAAAAAAATGCACGTTTTTTCGAAGATAAAATGAATATTAATCAAGTACTAGCTATGAACGCTCGCTTCGCTCGCGATTTACATATACTGATGGTATGACAAAATTTTTACATAATTGTGCACAACCGTATAACGGAAGTGTCTTATATTTTTGTCATCGAAAAAAGTGTTGTTCCTCAAATATCTCAAAAAGTTGTCCATCAATTTGATTGAAATTTTAAGGTTATATTCTTTATCATTTGGGAACTTTATAGTCCTCTTTCCAGTTATAATTATATTTACAGGTTCATAAATACAGTTATTCTTTAACAACTCAAAAACTTGAGGTACTACAAAAAAATTTAAATGGACGAAATATTCGTTTCAAAATTACAAAACATTTCCTATGAAATACTTTGCAATTGGAAACGAATTTCTTTAGATAAACATATAAAAACACTTAAAAAAATGCTAAATGATCAATAATACACGTATTTTTGTAATAAATGAAAAACTTCAAATTCTACATAAAAACTTTATATAGACGAAGTGTTTGTTTTAAAATTCTAAAACTTTTTTCTGTTGAACATTTTGCAGTTCGAAAAAAAATTTGATTAAATATGAAGTATAATTAATATAATATATATATCATATTAATATTACATAATATAATTAATATAACATATATATATATCAGTTATATGTTACTTAAATTCCATAATCAGTTTCAGCAATTGAAAGTTCTGAAATCAAAGCAGACTAATCGATAAGTATTTTCTACTATCCCACAAATTTGTATTTTAATTAAATATTTTTATATATGAGATCACTATACATAACCGCAAAATATCGACAAAACAATTTAAGTCTACATAAGTTCACACATACGTTTATATATTTATATATTATAGTTTATAAATTATATAAATAGTCAATGTAACGGTAAGCGAGTTTCCGATCAGGTAAGCAACGCGAAAGAGGAGATACAGCGCGGCGCGCGCGGGGACCGCGCGCGAGAATCGTGCGCACGACAGTATCGAGAGAGTTCGCGCGCGATCGGCAACAACAAGGTGTTGACAATTGCCGAGTGATTTTTACGGGATAAAAGAGCAAAAGAACTGGTGTGCGTTGTGTGTGGGTGCGAGCAGTTTCTCCCCACTAACCTCCACGTCGACGTGTGCAGCAGCACCACTCACAGACAGTGAGAAAAGGAGGCTCGGCGAATCCCACCTTCTCGACCGTTGGAGAGAGAGAGAGAGACATATACGAGGAAGAGCTCTCTCTCAATAGCACAGCCTTTTCCCTGCCGAAGCGAGATATTCAGATACGCGGTAAGTGGTGCACCACATTTAGACCCGCGTGTCTATCTAAATTTCGTGTCCCGATTTACCTGGTACGGTTCAGGTGAGGAAGCGTTCCTCCTTTCCCCCCTCTCGTGACAATACCCGCACGGATAGAAAGGTCGGTGGTTCGCGGGAACCACTTCACGAGAGAAGGCGCGCGTGACGTAGTAAGCTTCTACGTAAAAGCTCTCTACGTCAGTGATTCATACGTCACACGGTGTGACGTATGCCATCAGGTTAAGCAGCCGATCATATCCGGATCGGTTGCTCGTAACTCGTTAGTTGATAGGGTTTAACTACTTGTTTTCGCGCTGACCTCGGGGGTAGTCATCGGTACGACTCCCCGTAAATTGTTAAAGTTCATTTATTGTTTATTTATTAATATTTATTTGTTAATTTAATAAATTGACTCGGCGAGACAATCTTTCTCGCCGATTAACAATAATATCACTTGTTGATAATATTTTACCGGTTAACGTCCTATCCTACGAATACCGCCCTCTCCGGTGTTTATCCTAGTTGGCAATTTTGGGCATAGGGCCCAACACACGTTATATCAGTCAAACGGAGTGTTTGACGTTGTCAACGGCATTGCACGGGAATCAAAGGGATTCCCGGCCGCATCGTGGGACTGCACACTTAAGGTTGGTAAGTTGGGACAGATTGGGCCTAACCGTGGGCCTTACATATCCCCAGTACCCACCCCGTTACACAATATAATAAATTAATTATTAAGTAAAAATTAAAACAGTTGACAGTATTATAAATCTAATCATGTAAATTTGAATAAGGTTATTATATTTTAGGTTATTCGATAGAATAACGTATATAAAACCAATAACCCAATATCCGGGCTAACCTCTCTACTGGGATAAATTCACTTTTACGTTATAATATTAATGAGGGATGAATCATTCTAAGATCATTCAAAGGACCGGAGGTCAATTAATATTATAACCTGAAAGTGTGATTTACAATTCTTGGCCATATACAATTTTTGTCATTTGTACGCATAAGTATCTTATAAATTATTAAATTAAATAATCAATATAATAAATTAATCATTGACTACAAATTAAAACAGTTGACAGTATCATAAATTGTAATTTTTTTTAATTTAATAAAATGATAAAAATGTTATATGTAATATATTTAAAAAAAAATGATGGTCTCGAACAGCTTCTAACCCGAGACCTTTTGAATAACAGTTGCTTATAGCGTGCGCCTTAACGCTCACGGCTACCGCATCTATACGCTGTTAAAATATCAGAACTTGTATTTAAGTTGTGCCTCCTGGTGTGGGGCTTACGGTTAAGGATTTATTTTTTTTAATGTTACTCATTTGAATTTTGGCTTATTTATTAATTTAGAATTTTAATTAAGTTTTTTATAATTTATAAACAAAAAAGAATTTGTCAGATGTTTTGAATGTGGTCATATACTTATTGTCGAGTTCGTACTTCCCGCCGGAGTAGGAACTAACCTGAATATAGTCGAAAGATTTCGCGCATGCTTCGTATGCCAGTAATACATTGTCCATTTCTCATAAATGTTTTTTTAATCTTTTAAATAAATTTGTGATTTTTTAAACATTTTAACGTTGGTTCAATTAAAAATAGAAAAGGTTCAATTAAAAATTTCGAAATTATATTTAGAAATACGTTGATTAGTATTTTTTTATTGCATATAATTAATATTTGCAGGCTGGCGTAAGGGATGTCCGACAATATTTTATTATTTAACTAACTATTTATTAATTTTTCAATGCATTTAATGCTTGAGCAAATTAAACAAAGTTTTGATTTATCTTTTGCCAGCTTGAGCTAATTAAAATACGTATTAATTTCTTCTTCTTATTTATTATGATAAATACAATAAGAACTTAAATATTCCTAAAACTTTTTTAGGACTTGTTGATTTAACAGCTGATAATAATACCAATGAAAAAGAACTTGACGAATTAAAACATATTAAAATATTATCAAATTTAAAGGTATCAGAAAGAAAAAGAGCGTATAGAGCAGAAAGGACATACACTGAAAAAAATTCCGGATACACGTTACCCTCAGTTCATAATTTTACCGATAGATAATGTGACCATCGGTCAAATGCGATGTGTGTCTGCTGTTTGGACACTGAATCTCTTTGAAAAAGACAACGACTGACTATTTCGGTGAGGTTATAGTATGTTTAATTTTATCGGACAATATTTAATCATCGCGTACTACTTATATGTATTTAGTTTTTGTTAATACATTAGTTATTATAAATTTATTAAATTAAAAATTAACGCGAATTATGACTGCGATTTTAGAAGATTTTCTAATTGAATTCAAATGTTCGTACTTATTGGATGAATTAGAAACTAAGTATAAACTTAAAGTATTTTATCAATATGAAAACATTATTAATTCTCATTATTATTTCAAATTAATGCACATATATTAACCTTTAAAATTACTAATTATAACTATTACATGTTTTTAATTGCAACAATTAATTTACTACTTATCTTTATAGACATAGACAGTGGCGTGCATGATGGTAACTTATACCATTTAAACAGCTCAGAAATATTTTCCATCCTTTAAAACCATCCACAAGAAAAAGTCCTTCAATTCATTTCAAATTTATTTTACAAAAAAGGCTATAAATTGTATATTGCCCATATTATAGAATATTGACTATTCGAGAGCATCAGGACAATCAGTATCCGAACCTCCAAGAACAATCTTTGACATTAAGAGAGACATTCTTTACTCGCCACCGTGGTGGCGCTAGTTGTACTAATAATAGAGTAACCTGTGTGCGGGATTTTTTTCAGTGTATGAAATGAAAGTAAAGGAAGCTGAAAGAAAAAGAGCGGATAGAGCTGACATAACGAATGAAATGAAAATAAAGGAAGCTGAAAGAAAAAAGCACATAGAGCAGAAATGACGAACGAAATGAAAATAAAGGAAGCTGAAAGAAAAAGAATGAAAAGAGCAGAAATGACAAATGAATTGAAAATAAAGGACGCTGATAGAAAAAGAGCGGATAGAATAGAAACGACGAACGAAATGAAAATAAAGGAAGCTGAAAGAAAAAGAGCACATACAGCAGAAATGACGAATAAAATGAAAATAAAGGAAGCTGAAGGAAAAAGAGCGGATAGAGCTGAAATGACGAATGAAATGAAAATAAAGGAAGCTGAAAGAAAAAAAGCACATAGAGCAGAAATGACGAACGAAATGAAAATAAAGGAAGCTGAAAGAAAAAGAATGAAAAGAGCAAAAATGACGAATGAAATGAAAATAAAGGAAGATGAAAGAAAAAAAGCACAAAGAGCAGAAATGACGCACGAAATGAAAATAAAGGAATCTGATAGAAAAAGAGCGAATAGAACCAAAACGACGAATGAAACAAAAATGAAGAAAACTGAGAGAAAAAAAACGAAAAAAACAGAAATGACGAATGACATAAAGGTAAATGAAGTAAAGAAAAGTAAAATGTATTATAATAGTATGACAATACAACTAAAGACAAAACAAAATGAACATAAGAAATTAAAACAAAATAAAAGAAAAGCAAACACAGAATTAGAATATGATACGAAAGATATAAATTCAAAAATAGGTTTAATTGCAAATATAGATTTTTTTGAAAACACCATCGAATTAAATTTTTTAGGAAGTTTAAATAATAATTGTAACTTCTGTAAAGCCAAACACTTCAAGAATGAAATCTCACATGATAAAAAATATACTAACTGTTGTCATAAAAATAAAATATTTTTAAATAATGATAACTCATATCCAAAAGAATTAAAAAATCTATTATTTCAAAATACTTCAATAAGTACAAATTATAAAAAAAATATACGGGGATACAATAATTCTTTTGCATTTGCTAGTTTTGGGTCAAAATTAGTAACTTTTAATACTCCTGGTCCACAAGTATTAAAGATATGTGGTCAAGTATACCATAATTCATATGCATTACATCCAAATAAAAATGAATTTCCAAAGTATGGACAATTATATATAATCGACAATGAAATAGCAAATAAATATAGAGCGAAAGATTATAAAATAGATAAACCTGATATAAATTTATTAAATGAATTATGTAAGTTTCTCACAAAATATAATCCTTATGCAAAAGCATACAAAATGATGTATCAAATAGAAAAAGAAGAGATTAACAGAGCACAAAATAATAACATTACACCACGTGAAGTAGTTATGTCATTAGTGCGTGACAATTGTGCAACAAATAAGTCATATTTTGCTTCATGCAATGAAGTTGCTGCAGTATATGTAGGAATTGACGGAGAATCACCAATTGACCGTGATATTCGTATTTATCCTAAATCTGATAAACCACAGATAATAAATATTCTCAGTAAATATCCCGACCCAATGTTATATCCGTTAATATTTCCTCTTGGTGACCCTGGATGGTGTCCTAATATGAAATGGTTAAAAGCAGATAATAAATATAATAATATTTCAATATTACAATATTATTCAATTAAATTAAGTATACGTGATGATTTTAATCCTTGTTTAAATTTAAAAAATATATCACAACAATTTATTGTTGACGTATGGACAAGAATTGAAGGATGTCGATTATACTATTTGCGCAGTCATCAAGCAGAATTACGAACTGAAATGTATAAAGGATTGATGGATTATGTTTATAACAAAGTAAATATTGAAGATTCTAAAATAGGGAGATTGATAATATTACCTTCAACCTATATAGGAAGTCCCAGAGCAATACAACAAAATTATTTAGATTCAATGACTCAATTACAAGTTGATGGAAAACCAGATATATTCCTCACAATGACATGTAATCCTACATGGAAAGAAATACAAGAAAATTTGTTACCATATGAAACAGCTATAGATCGTCCGGATTTAATATCACGCGTTTTTAATCAAAAAGTTAAAATTTTAAAAAATGAACTTTTAAAAAAAATTATTTTTGGAGAAGTTAAAGGTTATGTTTATGTGATAGAATTTCAAAAAAGAGGATTACCACATATGCACATGTTAATTTGGTTGCATAATGATGATAAATTACGAGATGTTGATCAAATTGATTCTCTTATAAGTGCTGAAACACCTGATGAAATTAAATATCCTAGATTATACAATATAGTAAAAAATAATATGATACATGGTCCTTGTGGAATACAAAATAAAAATAGTGTATGTATGAATGAAGATAAAACACGCTATACAAAAAAGTTTCCTAAACCATATGTTGAACAAACAAATTTTAATTCAGATGGTTATCCTTCTTATCGCCGAAGAAATAATGATAATAAAATTATATATTCAAAACATACAATTGCAGATAATAGTTTTGTCGTGCCATATAATCCATATTTATTATTATTGTTAGAATGTCATATTAACATAGAAATATGTAATACATTAAAAGCTATAAAATATTTATTTAAATATTTTTATAAGGGTCCTGATACTGCTTTTGTAAAATTCACAATGGAAGCCATTAATGATGATATGGATAAAAATAATGAAGAGATATATAATTATGATGAAATATCACAACATTTGTCTACTAGATATGTATGTCCACCGGAGGCTATGTATCGTATCTTGGAATTTAAATTACATCAACAATCTTATGCTATTATAAGATTACCTGTTCATAAAGAAAATGAACAATATATATTTTTTCAAGAAGGACAACAAAATACATTCATTGATAAAAATATAGATACAACATTAACATCATGGTTTAAATTAAATAAAGATGACGAGAATGCAACACAATATCTATATACTGAAATTCCTTATCATTATGTTTTTAATAAAAAAATTAAAGCATGGACCAAAAGAAAACAATTTAATAAACCTATTATAAGTATTATGACTATATTATAAGTAGAATGTATTTCGTAAATCCAAATAAACGTGAAACACTTTTCTTACGACTATTATTATTACATGTACGAGGTGCAAAATCATTTAAAGATATCCGAACTGTAAATGGTATAGTTTACGATACGTATGAAACTGCTTGTTTATCGAGAGGTATTATTAGTACTGATGATGAGTGGGATAAATGTTTAGCAGAAGCTGCAGTATTCAAATTTCCTAAATCTATGTGCAAACTATTTGCATTTATTCTTGTATTTCAAACACCAATTAATGCTTTGGATTTATATAATAAATATAAGATTCATTTTATGTATCCAAATTTATCAGAATTTGAGGGTGAAAAAATGCTTTGTATAATATTGAAAAAATCTTATTGTTACATGGAATGAAATTAAATGATTTTCATTTACCTAATATGGATAATTATGAAGCAAATAAAGAGTATGATGATGAATTAGATATACATGATCATATTAATACCTTAGAAACTTTAATAAATTCTTTAACATTTAATCAAACGAAAATATATGATTTAATCATCAATGCAACAATTAATAATATTGGAAATAAGTATTATTTCATTGATGGTCCTGGTGGTAGTGGAAAAAGTTATTTACATAATGTAATTATTACTTATTTAATATCAATGAATATTCCTTTTCTTACAATGGCTTGGACTGGTATTGTTGCTAATTTATTAATTAATGGAAAAACTGTTCATAGTACATTTAAATTACCATTAAATATAAATGAACAATCAACATGTAATATTAGTCCTAATTCAGAATATGGTACTTACTTAAAAAATATTAAAATTATAATTTGGGATGAAATTTCAATGGTATCTAGGTATGCTTTTGAAACAATTGATAAATTTTTCCGAGATGCGTGTAAAAATGATCTTCCTTTTGGAGATAAAATTATTGTAACTTCTGGAGACTTTAGACAAACACTACCAATAGTACCACATGGAAATAGAACTAAAATTATTGAAACTTGCGTCAAAAGAAGTTGTTTATGGCCATATTTTTCAAGGTTATCATTGACTGAAAATTTAAGATTGCAAAAGCCAGATACTAGTTTCAAAAAGTGGTTACTTGATATAGGAGAAAATAAAAATTTAACAAAATATGAATTAAAAAACAATGTCAAAGAAATACCAACACAATTCATTTGTGATAACAATTTAATAACAGAAATCTTTGGAGATAAGATAAATCCTAATGATCCAACATTAAAAAATAAAGTAATATTATCGCCTTTAAATTCTAATGTATTAAAACTTAATGAAGATATAGTAGAAAAAATTGATGGATGTAGTTATACATTTTATAGTGATGATAGAGTAGAAAGTGATGATAATGATACATTACAAGAATCAATCCCAACAGAATTTTTAAATTCATTAACACCCAATGGATTACCTCCACATAAATTAATATTAAAAAAGGGTGCAATAGTTAGTCGTTTGCGAAATTTAGATATCAATGGTGGACTATGTAATGGAACAAGAATGTTAATCAAGGATATGAAACAGTATGTTATAACAGTAGAAATAATTACAGGTAAAAATGCTGGCAAGATAATACTATTACCACGTATTGATTTATATCTATCATCAGAAGAAATTCCGTTTCATATGATAAGAAGACAATTTCCAATAAGACTTAGCTTTGCTATGACTATAAACAAAGCTCAAGGTCAATCCTTTGACAAAGTTGGTTTATATTTAAATACTCCTGTATAATAATATCGGACGCTCCGAACCAAATGCTTTACTTTTAGAATAAAGCAGGTCTATCATTTATTCTAAAAGTAAAGCATTTGGTTCGGAGAGACCGATATTATTATACATATACATATTACCGAACGTTATAATTTTGTAACATTTAAATTCTCCTGTTTTTAGTCATGGTCAATTATACGTAGCTTTATCAAGAACAACATCAAAGGATAATTTAAAAGTATTTATAGATAATAAATCTATTAATAAAAATGATAATATAATAAAATATAGAAATAAAAAACTTATCCTCAGTGAAAACGCAAAAATTTATACAAAAAATGTAGTTTATTCAGAAATATTTGAATATTAATTATATATATATATATTATTTTTTTCATTGTCTAAATACATACATATATATAAATGTATGAAGAATTATAAATATACTTATAAATATGTTATTGACTGAATATTGGCTGAGAAATCGCCATCTTGATTTATTCAAACTTATTATTAGATGAATAATTATAAAAAATAAACCTATTATGAATTGTTATGAATTGATTAAATATGAGTTGTTACGAAATGATTAAATATTGACTAAGAAATCGTCATCATGATTTATTCAAACTTATTATTAGATGAATAATTATAAAAAATAAACTTATTATGAATTGTTATGAATTGACTGAATATTGGCTGAGAATTCGCCAACATAATTTATTCAAACTTATTATTACATTGTAACGGTTTTGCTATTTTTAAATATAAATACAAAAAGATAATAACAATTAACTACCGTTAAAATAATAGTCTCATTTACACGATCGGCCGCTCAGTAATAATACGACTATAGTAAGCCGTATAGGCGGAGGCGGCGGTAATCTTTATTTAGCGAAACGCGAGAAAAGAGGGTAAACAATTAAATAAACAACAATGTAGTATTTAATTAATAACAGAAATAAATGTATTCGGGAAAAACAATAATACAGGCGCGTCGCAGCGCGCGAAACGCAGGTCAGTATACACGCGAGATAAATAAAGAGAGAAAGAGAGAGAGAGAGACTACAAGACTGGCACTTACAGTGCTTGAGACGCGATCGATGGTCAAACAACCAGGTGAAGTCTGCGTAGTCGCTACTCTTTAGCTTCCTGGGCTGCGTCGTCGCCAAACAAACTATTGCAACTTCACTGGATCACCAGCACAGCACCAGGATCACAAGCACAGGGCGATCAAAATATGGAGAAAACAAATCGCAAGGTTTCTCACGTCAGTGGCAATTAATCACACGGTTGACTTTTAATCTCTCGGCGGTTGAGATTAGTCGCTCCACGGTTGAGTTTAATCTCTCGACGGTTGAGTTTTATCTAAGTGCTCTCGCACTTACGAACCGAAAACTCTCTCTCTCTTTCCCTACTTTTACCTTTACGAAGGTCCGCGAGAGAGAGAATGTAACGAGCAATGTAATATAATCAAATATTACATTGATTCGTTACACTCCCCCCTTCCAGACGCTGGGTAGCCGAAGACGTACCAGCTCTGCATTTCTACTCTCTCTCTAGGCCAGAAGACAAAATGAAAAAGATAATTAACATAAATAATATTTATAAATAAATAAAATAAATTGATTTGCAAGCAAAACATCAGACAAAAGAAAATTTTAAGCAGGCCAACATATAAAGGATTTCTCTCTTTATTATAACAACAATTAAGAGCGATACGCCTTACGAAGATTACAAAATCGGAGAAAAGGTACGCGTAGATACATCAATCGCTCAAAGGAACATTTACAGTTTCTGCGACCGAGTGCGCTGTTCGATCGTTTCCACCGGGGATACGGGCTTGTTCTTTGCTCCCTTCGGTCTTCCGCGCCTAATTTCCGTCGTCGGAGGATTCGCGTATACAACAGTATTCGCGTTTAATCGCTCGTTAGAAGGGGCACGATCTACCGCAGTCATACGATTAACAATTACCCGAGTTTTGCGCGGCCTACCTCGCTTACGCTGTGCGTTCGCGCTCACAGGATCATTATCGTTGGACTCGTCGCTAGCTCTTCGCTCTGCGTTTAATCCCTCGCTGTCCCTCGTCGCATCCTCTCGATTTAATCTACTCTCCACAGATACGTCCGTTTGGTCTTCGTAGAATGGCTTAATATCACTGATGTGGCATTTACCTGCTTCTTTTCCATCATTGTCGATGAGCTCTACCACGTTTGAACCGAGTAACGCCGAAACGATAAAAGGGCCGATGTACTTTGGAGCTAGCTTAGCAAGCTATGCCTTGGGCAGTGGACGAAAGTATACGATTCCGCTTAGAAACTTTTTGTCCCACAGCAAATTGTACATCGCGGCGTTTTGAATTATAATATTCGGCCTGACGGGCTTGTGCGCATGTCGCTCGTTCAGCAGCTTGAGCTTGCAGCTCTGGCAACGTTTGCATACGCTGTTGCCAATTTTGAACAGCTGCTGCGGCTTTGCTATCAGCGACAGCTTAATCTTCCGAGAGACTAGATAATAGCGCTGCATGATGGGACGCGAACCGCCCACATCAATTTCATGCTCAGCTAAGTTAGTACAACCTAGCTTTGCATTCGGAGCAGTCAAACGCTTTTCCAACAACTCATTGAGTTGTTTGCGTTGCGCTTCGTCAATATCTGCTAAGACAACGGCAGCTAGTGAGCAGGCCTCACCAATACCGATAGCAGATACTTCAAGCTGAATTGCTTCGGCCACGTTCTCAATCACTAACTGATTTTCACGGGGCAACAAAACAGCATTAAACGCACGAATAAAATCGGCACCGAGTATACAATCGGCGTCGAGATCGCTCATTACTAAAACATCTAAGTAATGGCGTTCATTCGCTAAATCAAACGGCAGCTCTAAACGTCCAAGTATTGGAGCGCGTTGGCCGTTAGCGAGTCGTGCACCTGGTCCAATGTAAGGAGTTAACGGTTTTCCTATGGCTGATGCTATTTGCAAGCCTAAGGAATTAATAACCGTGCGAGCCGCCCCTGAATCGTACAAAGCGCGTACGCGGAATCCACCGATTCCAATCTGCAGCCACCAGCGAGTAAACTGCGGAGTTTCCTCCTCCACTGGCGTTTCAGCGCGGGAATCGCAAACACCTTTTTCCGCTGATTGTCTGTCCACATCGACAGGCAAAAGCGAGGGCACTTTTTCCGTTTGCGCAGGTACTGATTGTGACTTATCACCATCAGAGGTCTCACTAATAATTGGGGCGATAGGGACCTTATCTATTCGCCCCTTTTCTCGTTTCCCGAGCACTCAGGACAATCCGTCTTGATATACCCGGGCCAACCGCAGCGATAGCAGTACACACGCTCTTTGGGACCTGCTTTCTTATCGCGGTTGCGACTACGCGCGGATTTTCCATTAGTAATGGATGATTTATTTTTACCATCATCCTTCCTCTCGGTACTAGTCACGCCAGATGGCTTATCAGAAACATTCTTTGCTCCTTTCGGCGCACCTGGTTTACTAAAATTACGCGCGTTTTGGCCTTTCTTATTGGCGGAATTCGCACAAGAATTCGCATATTTGCTAAATCTTTCATCTAGCATCTTCTCTAAGAGTTTGGCCAAATTTTCCATTGTCGGTTCTGCGATACTCGCTACTTTTACCGTAGCATCATCGCTAGCAGCTTTTCCGCCCTTCTTACCTCTGGTATCTGGCTGCTTATAAGCCACAGAAGGCAGAACGCTCTTTTCTGGCGGCGGAGGCGCGGGAAAATTCCGCTCTTCCTCGATAAGCTCTTCCGCCTGACGAGCTAGCTGCACAAGCCTATCGACGCTTGTAACTTTTTCTTTCGGAACTAACTTCCGAACAGACGGCAACATGTTAGCATACAACATGTCTAGCTGAAACTGCGTACTTGGAGGCGCATTCATTCTGCTAAATATAGTTAGCAAGCAGAAAATGTAATCGCGAGCAGGCTCTTCTCTACCCTGCTTGCGTGCTTGCGCTTCCGCCATTAAGCGCTGCTGAAAGTTCTGCTCAACGCCATAACATCGTCGAGCAGCATTGCAAAAATCAGCCCAAGTATTCCAATCTTTCCGCGATTGGCGATACCAATGTAGCGCTACGCCAGTTAATAATTCCGAAAAAGCATTCAGCAAATCCGTGTCAGAAATATGCGCTAACTTGCGACATTCTTCCACGCGCTGAATAAATTCTTCGATGCTTTCGCGTTTTTCGCCGGAAAACTTAATATTCCACTGGCGAACTGTGCGACCTACGTCATGTGACTGTATAGGCGCTCTAGTCGACATATTCGACAAGATTTGCGTAAGTTGATCGCTTGTAACTACAGGCACATTTTCCCCCCTTCCAGACTCTTGCCAATCCGCAGGAGCTGGTAGAGACGAGAAATTTGACGTAGGAGTCGGAAAATTTAACGCGTTTGCGTTTAAACGCGATCCAAGCGACTTTTCCGTTTGCGTGTGTAATACCGCTTGAGGTGCTTCAGGATGCTTATTCGTTTCAAAATAATTTAAATTAAAAGTATCTTGAAAATTAACACTTTTGCGATTTTTCCGCTGCTTTTCCGCCGCAATTGACGTTTGCGTCGGAAGCTGCGTACTCGTCGCAAAATCCGCTAATTGCTGCCTTAGATAATTCAACTCCTTCTCTTGTTGAAAGGCAAGCGATTGCGTTCTACTCAACTCCAGGGCTAAACCCCTTGGAGCGTTGTAGACTACGCCATTAGCTAATGCACATAAAACGATATCATTATCAATTTTATTATTTTCTTTTGAAGAAAATACCGTTTTTGGTATCGCACCTCTTGATTGTAAATGCGTACTCGCTGCTTGCGTCGTCGAGTACGTAGTTGTAGTAGCGGTCGTTATCATCGCGGTCGAAATGGTAGGAATTGGTCTTACCGGTATAGTTGTGTTAAGCGTTTTTATCGAAGTCAATTCAAAATTTGATTTAAAATTATTTTCGGCGGTGTTTTCCGCAAGGTTCCCCGCGATATTTCCCGCGTTAACCTCGCTATGCTGCGATTCCGCATCGGAATCGGCAAGTTGATCGTCATTTGACTTCGAGCTATTGGCAAGCGGAGAGAATCCGCTCTCATCCGCTCGATTGAGATTTTCAAATTGTCTGTGCGCAATCTGTACTTGCGCTTCTTCGCTAAATTTCGCATGTTTCAAAATGGTGCAGAGTCTTTGTTCACGACGAGTCCGCGAAACTAAATCATCGTCACTAGTTGACTGGACGAAATCCGCGGCTGTATAATCGCCGCGTAAACGCCTATATAACCTGTCTACACGTACAAAGGGCGTACCGTCGCGCGTCAATTCTAGCTGATCAAGTACAGAATCGAATTGATCGCTTGTTAGATTCAAAATCCATCCTTGGATCTCAACTCCGTACGTTTGATCGAAATCACACTCGTTCATACACGCCATTTTGAATTATAAAAATTAAATAAAATTTAAATTTTAGGCCTTATTGGCAAAATAAATTCTCACAATTAAAAAAAATTTATCGAACAAATTACAAAATAATTGCAAATCGCTATTAAATTATGCGCAAATTCGCTTAACCAAATTTAATTTACTAAGATCAACCACTTTGTAAAAAACAAAATATTACAAATCTGTAATTTGTTAAAAATAAATTTTTCAATTGTTTACAAAAAATAGAATAAAATTGAATTAACAAATATAATATTCAAAGTTTAAAAGAATTTAAAGACAAATTGTTTAAAGATAATAATTATTTAAAAAAAACAAAATTTTAAATTGCGAAGAAACGCTATTAAATTATTTTAATAATTTATAATAACAACAAAAAAAAATTAAATTGAATTCAAATTTAAAAAAATAAATTAATTTACTTTATTTGCGCACACGCTTACATACACATACATACATGTACCGCGATACGCTACAATACTTATATTTACCGCGTAAATCACACACACACTTACACGCACGCACGCGAAATAGACTAACTCAACCTAAATTGCGATTATACAGTTTACGACAAATTATTAAAAAAAAACAATAATTTTATTTTCCGCGGTGTCGCTAATAATTATTTAAATAAACAATTAAATAATAAAAGAAGCACGAAATAATTAAATTCGCAATACGCTAAAATTAAACGAAAAGAAAATTCGATTTAAGATTCAAATAATATAAGATACGAAAGAATATTTTCGAAAAGGATAAAGTTACACACTTCGAATATTATTTGAAGCGTAAACACCGCGAATCACCGCGAAACGTAAACAACGCGCTCGCTCGCTCTCGAAATGCTCGAAATAAAATCTCTTAATTTAACACGCCTATTGACTGAATTGAAAATTTTTAAATATTAAAAATTTAATTTTTAGACTATTATTTATAACTATTACGCGTAACGCTAATGACCATGCACGTTGGGCGCCATGTAACGGTTTTGCTATTTTTAAATATAAATACAAAAAGATAATAACAATTAACTACCGTTAAAATAATAGTCTCATTTACACGATCGGCCGCTCAGTAATAATACGACTATAGTAAGCCGTATAGGCGGAGGCGGCGGTAATCTTTATTTAGCGAAACGCGAGAAAAGAGGGTAAACAATTAAATAAACAACAATGTAGTATTTAATTAATAACAGAAATAAATGTATTCGGGAAAAACAATAATACAGGCGCGTCGCAGCGCGCGAAACGCAGGTCAGTATACACGCGAGATAAATAAAGAGAGAAAGAGAGAGAGAGAGACTACAAGACTGGCACTTACAGTGCTTGAGACGCGATCGATGGTCAAACAACCAGGTGAAGTCTGCGTAGTCGCTACTCTTTAGCTTCCTGGGCTGCGTCGTCGCCAAACAAACTATTGCAACTTCACTGGATCACCAGCACAGCACCAGGATCACAAGCACAGGGCGATCAAAATATGGAGAAAACAAATCGCAAGGTTTCTCACGTCAGTGGCAATTAATCACACGGTTGACTTTTAATCTCTCGGCGGTTGAGATTAGTCGCTCCACGGTTGAGTTTAATCTCTCGACGGTTGAGTTTTATCTAAGTGCTCTCGCACTTACGAACCGAAAACTCTCTCTCTCTTTCCCTACTTTTACCTTTACGAAGGTCCGCGAGAGAGAGAATGTAACGAGCAATGTAATATAATCAAATATTACATTGATTCGTTACAACATATAAATAATTAATAAATAAACTTATTATTAATTATTATAAATTGACTGAATATTGGCTGAAAAATCGCCATCATAATTAACCCTTTGAGGCATACATTTTTCTATTAGAGTTGATTGGCTGAAAATTTGTACATAGGGGTTTTCGAGATCGCTGATTACGAATCAGATGTCAGATCTATGAAATTATGTATTCAATATGGCGGACAACGATTTTTAACCTTTGAAGCATACATTTTTCTCTCCAGGATATTTGAATAAAAATTTATATATAGGGGTTTTTGAGGTCGCTGATCATGAATCTGACATTAGATTGTTCGAATTTTGCATCTATGATGGCGGAGTCAGAATGGCGGACATAGATTTTTTTCTATATTCGCTTGAAAACTTTAAAATTCATAACTAATGAGTTTTAGGGGTCACTGATAACGAATCTGATATCAGATTTCCTAAGTGATGTATCCAAAATGGCGAATTCAAAATGGCGGACAGGCATTTTTTTTTTATATTGTCCTGAATACTTCAATATTCAATTTAAAGGCTTTTAGGGCTTGCTGATAATGAATCTGATATCAGAATTTCAGAAAACTAGTATGATATTGATTATCACTGAGATTGAGGCACTTTAAATATGAGTTTGACAGTATTCAAGCCAACATAAAAATATACATATCCGCCATTTTGAAAGCATTATTTCGGAAACCTGATATCAGAATCGTTATCTGCGACCCCTAAAACCCTTTAGATATGAATTTTACAGTATTGGTATCAATATAGGAAATATTCTTGCCCGCCATTTTAGATCCGCCATCTTGGATACACAATTTTTGAAATCTAATGTCAAATTATTATTCAGCGACCCCTAAAACCCTTTAGAGATGAATTCTAGAGTATTTGTATTGATATAGGGAAAACGTTATATCCGCCATTTTAGATCCGCCATCTTCGACGCAGAATTTTCGGAATCTCATGCAATATTCTTATTCAGCGACCCCAAAAACCTTTGTATACCTAATTTGAAAGGGATACTCTCATTATTTGCGTCAATAATGAATTTCTCCCCAAAAATTCAATTTTTTTCTTCTTTGTTCATTTAAAAATATTAAAAAATAACCCAATATATTGATTTCAACTGCAAAATTATGTTTTTGAACTATTAATGAACTGAAAGAATGCAAAAGACCCTGTTGAAATCCATAATGTTGTTCTAAAATGGCAAAAGAAGCAATAAATGAATGTGTCTATCAGGATGAACACTGTGCTTCAAAGGGTTAAATAATTAAAAAATAAACTTATTATTAATTGTTATAAATTGAGTTGTTACGAAATGATTAAATATTGGCTGAGAAATCGCCATCATAATTAAATAATTAAAAAATAACTTATTATTAATTGTTATAAATTGACTGAATATGAGTTGTTACGAAAAGATTAAATATTGGCTGAGAAATCGCCATCATGATTTATTTAAACTTATTATTAGATGAATAATTAAAAAAAAGAAACTTATTATGAATTGTTATGAATTGACTGAATATTGGCTGAGAAATCGCCAACATATTTATTCAAACTTATTATTAGATATATAAATAATTAATAAATAAACTTATTATTAATTGTTCTAATTTGACTGAATATTGGCTAAGTAATCGCCATCATAATGAAATAATAAACTTATGATTTATTGTTATGAATTGACTACTTATGAGTTGTTACGAAATGATTAAATATTGGCTGAGAAATCGCCATCATAAGTAAATAATTAAAAAATAAACTTATTATTAATTGTTATAAATTGACTGAATATGAGTTGTTACGAAATGATTAAATATTGGCTGAGAAATCGCCATCATAATTAAATAATTAAAAAATAAACTTATTATTAATTTTTATGAATTAACTAAATGTGACTAAAAATCGTCATAATATTTTATTCAAACTTATTATTAGATTTAAATAATTAAAAAATATAATTATAAACTTATTATATGAATTATTATGAATTGACTAAATATAAATTGTTACGTAATGATTAAATATTGGCTGAGAAATCGCCATCTTAATTTGTACAACCATTTGTATTGTGAGTGTTATTATTGATAATTTTATTCTCAATAATAACAACAGTCTCAACTCTGTAAAACACAGAGAGCAAATGGATTACACATGAAATTCTCTCCTTCATCCACTACCTCTTCCTCTTGTGAATAATAATTATCACTATCGTTATGAATAATAATAATAATAATAATAAAAATAATAATAATTATAATTATCATTATCATTATTATGAATAATCCGAGGATTATGAAGAGTCCCACACCTCGGCAAAAAATTGATTTCCCTCCCTCTTAAAAAAAAAAAAAATCATTATGATTATCATTATGATTATGATTATCATTATCATTATTAATAATAATAATTATTATTATTAATATCATAATCATAATCCCCTCTCTCCCTCCCACTCACTCCCTCTCTCTCTGTGATTCTATCTCTCCAATCACACCCGGAATGTCCAGTGTAAACACACTGGCACGTAACAAAGCACACATGCGCTCAATACGTATCGTCTGACGGGGAGGGGCGCGAAGCAGCCGGGCATATATAAACTCCGCGCGCACTCACGAGATCCAGTGTGCTCTGCACACTGACGAGTGACATGAGTTTATCAGTCATGGAAACTCTCGCTCTATCTCGCTCGCTCGTACTCTCCCTCTCTCTCTCGCTCCCCCCCCTCTCTCTCTCTCTCTCTCTCTCTCTCTCTCTCTCTCTCTCTCTCTCTCTCGCTCGCTCGGTCTCTCACTCTCTCTCTCGCTCGCTCTCTCACTCTCTCTCTCGCTCGTTCTCTCGCTCTCTCTCTCTCTCTCTCGCTCGCTCGTTCTCTCGCTCTCTCTCTCTCTCTCTCGTGCGCTCTCTCGCTCTCTCGCTCTCGGACGGACGCACGAACGGACGGACGGACGGAAACAAAATTTTAATATAATTAAAGATAACATACACTTTTCCAAATATCTATATGTGAAATATACAATAAGTGAAAAATTAAATACAATAATTATTGCATTTTTAAGATAATTCTATTATAATCAGTAATGGCAAAAGAAAATTCAAATTTTAACAGTGGCAATATAAAATACGAATTACATTTGAAAAGTTTTTCGAAAATTATTAATTTAGTAGAATTTAATTTAAATATTATTTAAATCAAAATTTAAAAATTGTATGGATATATAAGTGAGTAGATTACGTATATTTATATAAAACAATATTTTAAATAAACACGTATGTATTTATTAGAAACAAAAGGTTATTTAAGGAATGCCTTTGTTTATAATAATTAAAATAAATATATGGGCTCTGTAACTAAAAAGAAAAATAAATTGGATATAATTATGGATTAAAACGCAAATTTTGAAAGAGGGTGCAAATTACGACTTAAGGGAGACATGGAAGAAACAGGTTTTTATTTATATACCGTTAAAATGTTATAAAATTCTTTAAAACTAATACAAAAATTAATTTAATTAAGAAGAAAGTTTTATTACTCTAAAAGTACAAAATGTTAATGACATATAGAATTCTTGGCGATGACCCTTCGTCATTAAATAAATTAATTTTAGAAGGTAAAGTTCTATTTAGATCCGTTTAAAATAATCTAAAAATTTTAATAAGTTTTTACTAAATACTACAATTAGGTATATGCTTTTTACTATTTTTGGTAAGTTAATTGTTCATTAACACACACACACACACACACACACACTCACACACACACACACACACACACACAGATATATATATGGGCTATTTCACGTCAAGTGGTACGATGAAAATTTTAAATCACTCCAAATTTTGTGAAAAGACTGGAAATATCTTCCAGAAGATAGAAAAAAAATTTGAGATGTTAAAAATAATTTGCCTAAGAGTTATTCCACCATGAAAAATGGAAATTTTTCAATTTTTAGAGAAATTATTATTTTCAAAGTCATTTGTCTCAAAATCTATTAATTTTTATGAAAAAACATTAGAAACAACTTTTGTTTAAAATAATCTTTAGAACTTATCTACCTGGGTTACAATTCTTAATTTTAAAATCTCGAAGAGATAGAACGACCGTAAATATTGAATATCAAAAAAGGCGACCACGCCACGATCGATTTTGATCTAATACCGCTCAAAAGATCACATTTTTGGAGAGCTTTCGAATGGCTGTAGTTAGATTATTAGCCAAGACTGCTGGTGTATGTTATACGCCATAAACCTCATAAAATCACTAATTTTCATGCATTTTAGGGCATAACTTGCACCAGCAGTCTTGGCTAATAATCTAACCACAGCCATTCGAAAGCTCTCCAAAAATGTGATCTTTTGAGCGGTATTAGATCAAAATCGATCGTGGCGTGGTCGCCTTTTTTGATATTCAATATTTACGGTCGTTCTATCTCTTCGAGATTTTAAAATTAAGAATTGTAACCCAGGTAGATCATTTCTAAAGATTATTTTGAACAAAAGTTGTTTCTAATGTTTTTTCAAAATAATTAATAGATTTTGAGACAAATGACTTTGAAAATAATAATTTCTCTAAAAATTGAAAAATTTCCATTTTTCATGGTGGAATAACTCTTAGGCAAATTATTTTTAACATCTCAAATTTTTTTTCTATCTTCTGGAAGATATTTCCAGTCTTTTCACAAAATTTGGAGTGATTTAAAATTTTCATCGTACCACTTGACGTGAAATAGCCCATATATATATCTGTGTGTGTGTGTGTGTGTGTGAATGTGTGTGTGTGGGTTAATGAACGAATCTGATATCAGATTTCCTAAGTGATGTATCCAAAATGGCGAATTCAAAATGGCGGACAGGCATTTTTTTTTTATATTGTCCTGAATACTTCAATATTCAATTTAAAGGCTTTTAGGGCTTGCTGATAACGAATCTGATATCAGAATTTCAGAAAACTAGTATGATATTGATTATCACTGAGATTGAGGCACTTTAGATATGGGTTTGACAGTATTCAAGCCAACATAAAAATATACATATCCGCCATTTTGAAAGCATTATTTCGGAAACCTGATATCAGAATCGTTATCTGCGACCCCTAAAACCCTTTAGATATGAATTTTACAGTATTGGTATCAATATAGAGAGCTTTCGAATGGCTGTGGTTAGATTATTAGCCAAGACTGCTGGTGCAAGTTATGCCCTAAAATACATGAAAATTAGTGATTTTATGAGGTTTATGGCGTATAACATACACCAGCAGTCCTTGGCTAATAATCTAACTACAGCCATTCGAAGCTCTCCAAAAATGTGATCTTTTGAGCGGTTTAGATCAAAATCGATTGTGGCGTGGTCGCCTTTTTTAATATCAATATTTACGGTCGTTCTATCTCTTCGAGATTTTAAAATTAAAAATTGTAACCCAGGTAGATAGTTCTAAAGATTATTTGAACAAAAGTTGTTTCTAATGTGTTTTCAAAAAAATAATAGATTTTGAGATAAATGGCTTTGAAAATAGTAATTTCTCTAAAAAATTGAAAAATGTTCCAGTTTTCATGGTGGAATAACTCTTAGGCAAATTATTTTTAACCATCCTCAAATGTTTTTCTATCTTCTGGAAGATATTTCCAGTCTTTTCACAAAATTTGGAGTGATTTAAAATTTTCATCGTACCACTTGACGTGAAATAGCCCATATATATATCTGTGTGTGTGTGTGTGTGTGTGAATGTGTGTGTGTGTGTGTGGGTTAATGAACGAATCTGATATCAGATTTCCTAAGTGATGTATCCAAAATGGCGAATTCAAAATGGCGGACAGGCATTTTTTTTTTATATTGTCCTGAATACTTCAATATTCAATTTAAAGGCTTTTAGGGCTTGCTGATAACGAATCTGATATCAGAATTTCAGAAAACTAGTATGATATTGATTATCACTGAGATTGAGGCACTTTAGATATGGGTTTGACAGTATTCAAGCCAACATAAAAATATACATATCCGCCATTTTGAAAGCATTATTTCGGAAACCTGATATCAGAATCGTTATCTGCGACCCCTAAAACCCTTTAGATATGAATTTTACAGTATTGGTATCAATATAGAGAGCTTTCGAATGGCTGTGGTTAGATTATTAGCCAAGACTGCTGGTGCAAGTTATGCCCTAAAATACATGAAAATTAGTGATTTTATGAGGTTTATGGCGTATAACATACACCAGCAGTCTTGGCTAATAATCTAACTACAGCCATTCGAAAGCTCTCCAAAAATGTGATCTTTTGAGCGGTGTTAGATCAAAATCGATTGTGGCGTGGTCGCCTTTTTTTAATATTCAATATTTACGGTCGTTCTATCTCTTCGAGATTTTAAAATTAAAAATTGTAACCCAGGTAGATAAGTTCTAAAGATTATTTTGAACAAAAGTTGTTTCTAATGTTTTTTCAAAAAAAATAATAGATTTTGAGATAAATGGCTTTGAAAATAGTAATTTCTCTAAAAAATTGAAAAATTTCCATTTTTCATGGTGGAATAACTCTTAGGCAAATTATTTTTAACATCTCAAATTTTTTTTCTATCTTCTGGAAGATATTTCCAGTCTTTTCACAAAATTTGGAGTGATTTAAAATTTTCATCGTACCACTTGACGTAAAATAGCCCATATATATATTACACCGCTGGTGTAAGTTATGTCCTAAACTACGTGAAAATTAGTGATTTTATGAGGGTTATGAGGCATAAGTCACACCAGCGGTCTTGGCCAAAAATCTAACGCAAGCCATTCGAAAGCTCTCGAAAAATGTGATCTCTTAAACGGTGTTAGATCAAAGTCGATTGTGGCGTGGTCGCCTTGTTGTTATTCAATATTTCCGGGCGTTCTATCTATTCTATCGATAAGTTCTAAAGATTAATTCAAACAAAAGTTGTTTAACGCTGCTACGCTGCTAAGAGATAGCGAGAGAGAGGAAGTGCTCTATTTCTTCGTATTCGTGATCCGAAGAGAAGATAAAGTAAGTAGTACCACTTATCGCGCGAGCGATTATTATCGCAGATTAATTAATTTATCTGACGCGATCGTTCGTTTAATTTTTAAGAGTTAGTTCGAGTACCCCTTTCCCCTCTCGTGTTGAGTCGACGTTTACGACTCAACCTTCGTGCGTATAACGACCTCAAACCATAATAATTGTTATTGTATTTGTTTGTTATTTAGTTCCATCTCAATAAATCCGTTAATAATTAATTCTTTTCAAATCGTGTTGATTCGTAGTTTTCAAGCCGACGCATATATTTGTTCCTCCGTCATACTTCGAGTCGTACATAAATATACGGACTCTCGCGAACTCACATTCAATTTTCTTTCCGCCGTCCATTTCAGGAAAGAATATCATTGTTTTACCTGTCGTTGTTGGAAATCGAAATTCGATTTCCAAACAACTTTAACGGCAAGTGTGCGGACAGGTAACCGCAGCCGCTGCGCGGGAAATATTTTGTAAACATCATATATATAGTTGTAGATTTTGTTTAGTCATCGAGTGCGTAATATATAGTCGGCAAGACGATACAGGTTCGTTCACCACGAACTACATGTATGTAAGACGAGCAACTCGATAATTTTTCCCCGGGCAAGCACACCGTTACAATATGTATATATATATATATATATGTGCGTGTATGTATGTATGTGGGTGTGTGTGTGTGTGTGTGTGTGTGTGTGAGTGTATGTGTGCGTGCGTGCGTGCGCGTGTGTGTGTGCGGCGGATTATTTATATAATATATATATATATATAAATTGTTTTTTCAAGAATACATAATATATGTATTTTTTCCGTGCGCAAAAAAAAAGTTGTGAACATAACTTGAAAGAATGTGTATTAGTTTACTCATTCTTGATAAAACTCATAAAATTTTTAAATGTATACTCAATAATAATAACGGATCTAAAATTCAATGTAATGCTTTAAATATAGATGCAAAATTGTTTGAAGACTAAATAAATATTAATCAAGTAAAACATACATTTTTCCAAATATCCATATGATATATATATATAATGGGTTAAAAATTAAATACATTAATTATTGTATTTTTAAGATAATTCTATTATAAACAGTAATGGCAAAAGAAAATTCAAATTTTAACAGTGGTAATATAAAATACGAATTACATTTAAAAAGATTTTCAAAAATTATTAATCTAGGAGCATTTAATTTAAATATTTTTTAATTTAATATTTCAAAATTGAATGGATATACAAGTGTGTAGATAATGTATATTTATATAACACAATATTTTAAATAAACAAGTATGTACTTATTAGAAACAGAAGAATATTTAAGAAATGAATTTGTTTATAATAATCAAAATAAATATTTGGGCTTTGCATAGGAAAAATAAATTGGATATAATTATGGATTAAAACGCAAATTTTGAAAGAAGGTGCAAATTACAAATTAAGGGGGAAATGGAAGAAACAGGTTTTTATTTATATGCCGCTAAAATGATATAAATAGTTCTTTAAACTTAATACAAAAATTTATTTATTTAAGAAGAAAGTTTTATTACTCTAAAAGCACAAAATATTAATGACATAGAACTTTTGCCGATGATCCTTCGTCATTAAATAAACTAATTTTAGGAGGTGAAGTTCTATTTATAACCGTTTAAAATAATCCAAAATTTTAATAAATTGTTAACTAAAATACTATAATTTAGTAAGTATATGTACTTTACTATTTTTGGTAAGTTAATTTTTCATTAACATTTATAATTATTAAAATATAAATTTAAGCTTTATAAGAATTCATATAGTTTAAAATTTACAGTTATCATTTAATATGTCTCTATTTTTTTTATTATTTTTATTCTGATTTCATTACACTAAATTTTGGTAAACTTTTATTTATAAATTATAATAACTATAGCAATACCTCCAGGGTGTTGTGTGACTCTGTTTAATTTTTAAGGTGTCCATGGTAGTGAAAAAATAATACAATTTAAAACATTATATTAAATAAATTAATTACGAAAAACCTTTTTCGAAATTAAAAATAGGGGGTTGGCGCGCGAAGCGCGCAGGGGGGCGAAGCCTTCCTAGTATATATATATATATATATATAAGTTTACAATATCTCAAAATGAATTTTACACCTGCCAATAAGGAAATAAACACATGTATTGATTTTAGAAAAATATAAATAGTGAGCAAAAAACTGTAAAGATAGAGAAAAATATATTATCCACTAAATTAACCTTATTTTTCTTGATGCCCTGGTCGAAAGTACGTAGTTTGGCCACTGTTTTCGAAGGCAAAAGAATGACATTTAGCCACTGGTATTTCTTTCACTACGCGTGCTATTAGCTGGTAACTAAGGAACTGCACACACATTTAATACACTTGACATCTCAGTCGAATGTAATAACCCTCAATTTCCGAAATAAATAAAATATTATGGAATAAACGTAACCTATCCTAATCTCATGAATCTGAAGATAAGTATTAAATATATATATATATAAATATATATATATATATATATATATATATATATATATATATATATATAAATGCAAGTTTACGTACTCAAAAAACACTAATGACAATTTATAAAAATCGTCTAGACTTTACGTCAAAGTGAAAATTTACCATGCGAGCAAATTACCGACTGAGATTTATTAGTGAGATTTATCAGTTCTTATCATTTATATCTTAATATTCGTTTAAATTGTAATTAAAAATGCAAGAGCCATATGTACTAATAATAGAAGCTTCATTTCTATAAACTTTCAATGTGATTTATATTATCATCTAAAAATTCAAAAAAACATTTCTCGATATAATAAATGAATTTTACTGAAATAACGCAACTGAAAAAATCATGATCATGATTTTTATTAAAACTACACATAGCATAACAAGTCACTTTGACAGTCTTATACTTGTTTTTTTTTATCTTTCACTTTGACAGTTAAAATGAAACTCGTGATATTTTCGATGCCCGCCACCACGACCAGCAACACTCGCTTCGCTCGTGCCAAAAATGTCGCGGCGGGCATCGAAATCAACCACTCGAGATCATCGTTCAAACCGGGATTAGGATATTTTAAAGGTCGGGATAATGTGGGAGAAGCTTAGCGCAATTTTTATGTACTTATCATTATTGGTCCAAACTAAAAACGTTCTTTCGACCGGGCATCAAGAAAAATAGTATACGGTACACGGGACGAATGTTGAAGGCCCGCCACTGCGTGATATGACACCCTCGGCTTCGCCTCGACGCCAACTTTACACCGTGGCGGAACTTCAACTTTCGTCACTTGTACCGTAATGTACTATTGATTTATGCATTTCAAAAAAATATCAGCATACTTTGTTGGAGTACACTTACATCTGATTAATAAGTAAAAGTATTATAATTTAAATAATGTAAACAAAATAATACATATTTATTAAACTTTTTTGTTTAAAAAATAGTTAATGTATGCAGAAAAAGTAGAATAAGTAATTATTACTTACAGAAAGAAATAATATTACAATTTAATATAAAATATAAATCTCTCTGTGATGTAAATATTTACATGACTTTAGCTCTCCCTCACGGCCACATTTCAACTACAAGTGCTTCTTGATATATGATAATAATAATTTATCGTTATCCCCTCTTCCGTACATCCTTTCTCCCCGATCTCGTGCGCAATTGGTGGGAGCGGACAAGCGACACTGCTCTCTGATTCGCAGGAGCATTGACGTTTGGGAGCATTGACGGTGATCCAGTCGTACCGCCACTAGGAGTGAGGGTGAAGAAGAGAGGAATAGATGGCGGTACAGTAGTTGGCAGGAAATTCGAATTGGACGATCGGAGAACGGGATAGGAGAAGAATAACGGCAAAGAATGATATGAGTAGCGCAGTGTAACGGGAATATGAAAAAGGACGACGAGACACTCACCGCCGATATCTTTACGGAGAAGCATCGAGAGAATTGAGAAGTTGAGAGTAATTGTGATATTGATAAGTAGTTGAGAGTATAAAAGTAGAGTTAAAGGGAACATAGAAGAAATTAGTAATACAAGGAATATTAATATTATAAATCGAATGTCTTGTTGAAAAAGGAGATATAAGGAGGAAAAGAGATTAAGACAGAGAAGAAGAATAAAGGAAAATAGCGGTGAGTGATCAGCACGTGGCCATATTTCTTTTCTTTGTAAACGAACAATATTAAAATATTAACGGAGAGAAATGGATTCCTCACACGGTAATTAATAATTTTGCGGGATAGTCGTGACTTCTTTTCATTGAATTAAATTCCAACATACACATAATTAATTGTATTTTACGAAAAGAGTGTGACGGGAAGATCGGGCCCGTATAAGACCATATTGTATTCGGAAATCGATTGTCGGGAATAGAAGTGTAAATTTCAACTCATAATTGTAATTATTAAATATATACGCATAAATGGATTAAAATAAATCTGCTATAAAGGATTTTATTATCATTATATTGATTAATTTTAATCCGTCAAATCTCCTCATCCTTTTCTTTAAAAAGTGTCGTTCCCGCAACGACGACACTACGAACCCGAGACCGAGCCAGCTGCAGCAGTGAGGAGAACAGATACTTCAAAATATATTTATATATAATTATTATTAATATTAACGACTCAGAAAATTACATAAGGTCGAAGTATATTCCACGTGGTGTAATGCGCGGGATACTACATCACAATTGCTAAAGTATTATCAATATGTTGCCAATATATTGCCAAAGTATTATCAATATATCGCCAATATGTTTCGTATCTTCCATAACTTCGTAACATTTACCAAATTGTCAATACTACCGACGAATCAATGATCTTTTATTACCTCAAGTGGATGAAAACGTGGATGAATTCTAATTTTAACGAAGTAACTTTTTCGAGCACGTTTGCTCTTGCAGTGCGTACGTCGGAGAGCGTCCGCGGCGGGCTTACTCCGCGAGTACAAAATTTGATGAGCGCAAATCTCGGAGAGCGCCCACGGCGGGCTTACATCGCGAGTACACAATTTGATGAGCCCGAACGTCGGAGAGCGCCCGCGGCGGGCTTACTCCACGAACACAAAATTTGAAGTGCGCGAACATCGGAGAGCGTTCGCGGTGGTATTGTTTTGATTTTACATGGACTAGGAATTATTTCACCAGCAATATTATTGCCAATATACTTGCAAAATTAGCTAATTATTTCCAATATGTAGCGATATATTTTCATGGTAAACGTATTTATTGGCTATATTGTACTTAAAACTTAATTCAATTAAAAATGTTATTGTCTTAAAATTCGTCATAAAGGTTTCAAATAAATTAATGTAAATACGATGAGATTAAAAACTGTAATAATCTCATATTTATAAGGCCCGCATATCATAGATTTAGTAAATAAATTAATAATAGTAGTATTGAATTTATTAGTCTGCGGTTTAATTTAAACTTAAATAAAAATCATTTTCTTGATTGTACATTTGATTCATACAATCAATCTCGTAAAATATATTTTGCGATTCATTCGCTTTCGCGATCTTCGCTTCTGCTATACGCATTAGCTATGTTCAGGCGCCTCGGCCACTTCGCTGGTTCTAATTAATATTTATTAAAAATTCCGACGGGATTATACTCGAATTAATTTCCTGAACCGGAATATATATATATGGGTTATTCCACGTGAAGTAGTCCGATCAAAATTTTAAAATGCACCAAATTTTGGGTATACTTTGCAAATGTTTTTCAGAATACAGAAAAAAATTTTTAGGTACTGGAATCTATTTGCTCAAAAGTTATTCTAACCTCAAAAAGTGAATTTTTCCATATTTTTTTCAACACCAGCTGGGTTTACCGCTATATAACTCAAAATCTATCAACTTTTACTATAGAACATTATATGTAACATTCGTTGTTAATTATATCTAGAATTTATTCTTCTGGGTTAGAATTTCTAATCTCAAGGTCAATGTTACATAAACTACATGTCAATATTCAACTTGAAAAAAGTGCAAGTGCGCCACCTTTGATTTTTTCATCCAAAAGTCTAAAAGAAAGCTTGGAGCAATACCTTTCAAATGGTCTGTAGCATTTTTATGGCCTCCAATTCTGTAAAAGGTTATGACAATTTAAAGAAAGACAAAAAATTTACAAAAATTAACATGGTAATTCCCATTTAAATTTTTAAAAAAATTTCGTGTTTCTTTAAATTGTCATAACTTTTTACAGAATTAGAGGCCATAAAAATGCTACAGACCATTTGAAAGGTATTGCTCCAAGTTTTCTTTTAGACTTTTGGATGAAAAAATCAAAGGTGGCGCACTTGCATTTTTTTCAAGTTGAATATTGACATGTAGTTTATTTGTCATTAACCTTGAGATTAGAAATTCTATCCCAGAAGAATAAATTCTAGATATAATTAGCAACGAATGTTACATATAATGTTCTATAGTAAAAGTTGATAGATTTTGAGTTATATAGCGGTAAACCCAGCTGGTGTTGAAAAAAATATGGAAAAATTCACTTTTTGAGGTTAGAATAACTTTTGAGCAAATAGATTCCAGTACCTAAAAATTTTTTTCTGTATTCTGAAAAACATTTGCAAAGTGTACCCAAAATTTGGTGCATTTTAAAATTTTGATCGGACCACTTCACGTGGAATACCCCATATATGTTACCTATGTTTCTGGATCACCCTGTATATGTTTTAAATATTTTTTGCAAGAATTGGGAAGGTTTTACAACATCGCTCAAGAAGATAACTTTAATATAATGTAGATTTTCAGTTATACTCATAGTCAGCGATCTCAAAAACCCCTATGTACCATAAAACCTGTACCGAAACATGAAATTTTTTATGATTTCCTGAGTTTTTACAAATTAAAAAATACCATCGGACAGTTTGGACGCTCCTGCCACAATATTTGTTTCTCGAAGACCATTCCAAAAAGCGTTTCTTCTAGCAAATAATTCTGAAAATTTGGCATTTTTTTGAGAAAAATTATTTATAACTTTTTTTAAAAAGAATTTGACACTATTCTTACAACGGCATTCGAAAGAGCAGAAAGAATACTTTGGAAATGTGTGTTGATCAATTTTTTGAATTAATTTTTTATCATTAAATTTAACGTTCAAGAACGTATTAAAAAAGTGTTCATCTGGGCCGAAAAAGGTTATGTGGCGCAATTTCTCATTACTTAAGATTATGAACTATGCATTATTATTTAGTATTTATGAATAGAATATTAAATTTATATTAATTATATTAAGTTCACTAAATTAATTTGTTTTTAACCAAAACACTAAATTTTTTATGTTCTTTCAACGATCTACTTCTTACTTTTGATACTTTTCTTTCTTTAAACATTTTACGTCCAAATTTTTCCTGTTCAAAAATATAGAAATGTATTAATTCCACATTGTTATTTATTAATTAATTAATAGAAAAACTAAAAAAAATCATTTTTTATTATAATCTGTATCAACAAATTGTGACTAAAAAATTTATTTTTTTATTTTTGCATGTGGTGTATTAGAGCTTAATTGATATATAATTATCTAAAAATAGAGACAAAATACTCTTAAGATATCATATAATAATATGAGTTGTAACGGTGCATGTCGGGTTTTATCGAACAATGCACGGAGATAGCGTGAGTAGGGGTAACCCCGAGATCGCGCGTGACGAACTCACCTTCGCGCGCGATCTCGTGCACTCCGTTAACGGCTCGCCGATCCTCAACAGCTACCGTGTACGTTGATATGGGCTCCAGAGTGAGCCCACTTCCTGAAGTACGAAATTAGGATTAGCAGACGAGTACCGCGGGCTCGTCTACTCATCAAACTAAGGATCGGGATTCCTGGGTGAATACGGGATACCGAAATGATACGAATCGAAAGTTAAAATAGAAATCAAAATTGTTTATTGATCTGTAATACAATATAACAGTCAAATCGCGAACGCGCGAAATGATACAATTGTTTGGGCGGCCTGGGCGCAAGCGCGGGGGGTCGTAACCCGGACGCGGGATCGCGGCGCGAAGAGAGTACGCGAGAATTATTCGAACACGTTATCCTCGTCGAGAGGATGGAGCTCTAACCTTGTATCCGTAGTAGCCAACCCCCTCACGTCTCGAATGTGGTACCACGCAGTCGTCGGCGACGTCACTCTAATAATCTCGAGGACCTTCCGTCTCGGCGGCTTACACGAGAATGTTTCTACCCGATTCTCTCTTGTTTCCCCTCCTTTCCGTATTCCGCGCGATCTTACCCGACGACCGTACGGGCCTCGCGACGTAGAACCATGACGAGTGGCTCGCGCTATCGTCACTCGTCACACCCCCCTCCCAGACGGCGGGTACCGGGTAGGTATCCGGCTTCTGCCAGTATGTTCTCGGAGCGGGGTCGAGAATGAGGAACGTATCAAGCCCGCGTACGACTGCGGATCGTACGCGGTGACCAGTCTTTCATTATGACGGATGGTTTAGGATTCTTGTAGCCTGGAGGACGGCCTGGGCGGCGTACTATCCCCGTGGACACGGTTCCGCGTACCTCCTGACTATCTTTACACACTATTTTCGGTGCGATCGGGCGGCGAACTACGAACGCTGTTTTTCGCGGTCGTCCGGGTTTACGCTTGGGGGGCACGGTCAGCGCGGTCTGACATTCATTCGCCGGCGCTACGGTGTCTCTCTCGCTTATTTCGGTTACACGCTCGCTCGCATTTACAATGATTTCGCTGTTTGAGGGCGGACAATTACCCGCCCCTGCGCGTGACGCATCCAAAGGTGGAAGAGTCTTCTCGAAGTCGTCTTCTTCCGGGTTTATACCCTTTTGGTACGGCTTGAGTTGTTCTGCATGGACGGGAGAATCCGAGTCCCCGTCCCCGTCAATTAACGAATAAGTATTCGTCCCAGTGGCTCTCGAGACCAAGTACGGTCCCCTGTATTTCGGTGTGAGTTTAGCCGACACGTTATGAGCTGCCGAAGAGAGTACTTCGTTACGTCTCCAGACTAGGTCGCCTGTCTCGTATTCGACGAAGCGGCGACCTTTGTCTTAGTAATTCGCTTGCTTCTCCTGGGCCGATTCTGCTCGGTCGGCTGCTGCGTCGTGTAACAGTGGTAACCGGTCCAAGCGTTCTTTCCAATCTGCGAGTGAGGTTTTATTTTCCTCCAAGAGCGCTGCGTTTTCTTCGCGGTTTCTTAACGAGTCGGGAGGCATTGGTTGCCTGCCATAGATCAACATCGTTGGACTTACTCCCGTCGAACTTTGTATCGACGTATTGTATGCAAACGCGATCTCGTACAGATTCGAGTCCCAGTGCTTATGATTCTTCTCGATAAACGCGATTAACATGGTTTTTAGCGTTCTGTTCACGCACTCGACCGGGTTCGCCTGTGGGAAGTAGGGGGGAGTAGTCATATGCTGCACCCCGACTTCCTTTAGGTAATCGTCTACGAGACTATTCTTAAATTCTGTACCGCTATCGGACAAGAACGTCGACGGTACTCCGTATCGGAAGAAAACTCGATCCTTTAGATTCTTGAGGAACGTTTGCGCGTTAGCCTTCCTTATGGGTATGCACTCGATCCAGTGAGTAAATAGATCTTCGAATATCAAAATGTACTCGAAGCCTTGGACGCTCCTCGGAAACGGACCCATAACGTTCCCTGCGACAACTTCCCAGGGCCGTTCGATGGTCCGGCGTCCCATTAGTCCTGCAGGTAGGCGTTGTTCGACCTTGCACTGTTGACAGATCAAACAACATCGGACGTAGTCGGCTACATCCCGGTATAAGCGTGGCCAATAATAATACAAGGCGATACGCTTATATGATTTTCTCTACCTAGGTGACCCGCCGTGGGCTCGTCGTGTCCTTGTTTTAGAACGAGCGCACGCTTCTCGATCGGGACGACGAGTTTCCATGCTTCGTCGTCACCGAGTGTTGCGGACAGCATTGAGTCGGGAACGAGCGCACGCTTCTCGATCGGGACGACGAGTTTCCATGCTTCGTCGTCACCGAGTGTTGCGGACAGCATTGAGTCGGGACGATATGTATACAACCTCCCCACTATGATTTTCCATTTGGGGAAATCACTAGGGCTTTTCGTGACTTTGTCATATTGGCCCAGGTACCACTCATCAGTAGTCTCTTGACTCCCATGACCGTTCGGGATGCTCCCGGATCGTACAACGCCCTTAAGCGATAAGGTCCTACGTTTACCTGTAGCCACCAGCGTCCTACGTCCTGGTCCGACTCTATACTAGCGGAGTCGTCCTCGGACGATTTTCCTTCCGTCGTACCGGTTTTATTATATTCTTCCGTCGATACGATTGCGGAAACTGCGTTCTTCTCGTTGTGTCGAACGTCTCGTTCTTTTGCGGCCTCTTTACACGGGGGAAAGGCCGTTGAGACCCCTACTGGTCTTTCCCATTCCCGTTTCCCGTGCATTTCGGACAGTTATATTGGAAATGACCTGGCATGCCGCATCCGAAACAGTATACCTCCTTCGGGACGTTCTCTCTACCGAAGTCTTTCTTCTTATTCGGGGGAGACTTTCGTCCGTCGTCTCCTCTCTTACTCATATTACTCTGTCCCGAGCCTTGCTTACTCTGAGCGGGACTTCCTCCCTTAGTCGGACGAGAGTCGTTCCGCTTTTATTGAACGGGAGCGTAACTCTTCCCGCTACCCTGTCGGGAGTTTAGTCGCTCCGTTGACTTCGTTTTCTGGGAGCGGATCTCCTTGAGCATCTCAGCCACTAGTTCGACTAACGAACGGTCAGTCTTTTTAGTGGTTGTTTCGGTTACAGCCACTTTAGGTCGACTAGGAGGATCTTGACTTGGTTTCCCTGTCCTTGGTTTGAATCCTAGGCCAGGGTGCAACGTCTTCTCTGGAGGAGGCGGAGGTTGGTATGATATCTCGGCCTCCAGCGTTAGCTCGGCGTCGCGTGCCTTTTCGAGCAAGTCTCGGATGCTTCGGTATGAGTTACGTTCTATCATACGCTGTAACTCGGGCAGCATATTTCGATGTAGTAAGTAAAGTTGTTGACTTACGCTCGGGATTGGCTGTTGTTTTCGTAACATCGAACCTAAGCAGGTTATATAATTGCGCACGGGTTCGCCTTTCCCTTGGGTTCGTCGATTCGCATCGCTCGCTAGTCTCTGTTAGTAACGGCGGGCCATGCCGTACCAATCTCTAGCCTCGTGGTAAAACTCCTGCCACGTCGTCCACTGGTCTTTGTAATCGCGGTACCACGTGGACGCGACACCGGTCATTAGTTCGGCTAGTGCGGGTATTAATTCCTCGTCTGTAAGCCTTGCTAATGTCCTGCATTCTTCTACCCTTGTGAAGAATAGATCAATGCTATCATCTGGTTCGCCGGTGAATCGCACATTCCATCGTCGAATTATATTGCCGATATCCCGTGTATTTGTCGATCCACCGTTGCTCTGCGAGTGGTGCATATTTGTTCTATATGCGCCGCTGAAGAGGTTCCCCCCCTCCCAGGCGTTGCCGATATTTCCAAACGGTGGTATCGAACCACAGGTGCAACTGGCGCAGTGTGAACGCTGCAGTCTAGTTGTATTTTGTGCAGATCGGGTATGGTTGTTCCAGGGTTGTTGCGTGTGATCCCCCGATTCACGCAACGGTGAGGCTTGACTTCGAGAGTGACCTAAGTTCGCGGGTTGTGACCAAATCGGTCTACTCTGGCCATAATAATTGCATGTGAATGTATCCTGGATATTCACTTGCTGCCTCTGGTGTCTATCTTGGTGTTGGGCCCCTAGGTCGGGCCCAATATGTGCACTCTCTGTTGCATTATCAATGCGAGTGCTCGACGCGATGCCTTGCCTGTTATTTAGTGAGCTACTCCGTAACTCAGTCATCTGAGTTGACAGAGTTTTGATTTGCTCATGTAAGCTTTGCAAATAATTTATAAAGCTTACTGGCAGGTTAACCCGTTCGCCTGCGAGACCGTCCAGTGACATGGTCTCGCCTATCTGACCGTTGTTTCGTGGTCCGATATTCGGCGATTCGGTTTCGCTGTCGGTCGCCGACCTCGTATTTCGGTTGACCGAGCGCGTTGGCGAGGGGTTTCTCTGGGTGTTGGCACTGCCGTTAGTGCCAGCTTGTGGTATTATGTAATCATGGTCCCTACCGGCTTCATCTAGTAAGATGCTAAGCGGGTGTGTTCTATTGGGATCGTAATCCTGTCCCAGGATAGTCGAACTAGACCGTTCTTGACAAGTTTGTTCGATCAAATCTTGTCTCAAATACACGCGATGTGTATAAACTTCATTCTCGTCTTCCGCCTCTGTAGGCTGGAAGTCCGCCGGGACGTAGTCGCCTTTGAGCCATCGATAAAATCGGGCGCACTGCTCGATGCGGCTACCCGATGTGACTAGCTCCAAGCTAGTCATCATGTCTGTCCTAGTATCGTTGTCTAGGTACATGAGCCATTCTTCGATTTCTCGGTGACCAGACATGATGATGCGCGTGTACAAATTTGTCGGTCAGTATGTGTGTTCGCAAGAAACGAAAATATATATTGCGGGATTCTAAGGAGCGAATACGCTGGTATAGTTCCGTAACTAGATAGTTCGTAATCGAAAAGGACCGTCAAAATATAAATATCTTATTATATATATGAGGAAAGAAAGGGAAAATATATTATTGTTTATTTTCAAATATTTGCGAACCAGTGTTGTTACTTTTGACTTGTACAACAAAAATAAAGTAAAAATTAACAATTCATTATAACAAAAAAAAATCAAGATTATTTTGTAAATTGTTTAAATGCAAATTAATTTATAAAGTTCAAAATTATGAGGAACATAGATTATTCGATTTATATACGTACGTTTCTATGGAAGTGATAATAGAAAAGAAAATAATAATTTAAATACGCGATATCCGTGTTTCAAACGTGAGCGGAATGGCGTTAATTTTAAAATAAAGTATAATTATTTTTATTTATATATATACGTCTGTACATAAATATAATTGCTTATTCGTAATTACTGTTAAATAATTTATGGTAATTACACAATTAAATGTTCAAAAAAAAAGAAAGGTTGTATCGAATAATCAATACAAGAAAACAATAATTGAATGGAGAGTTCCCGAAAAGTAATGGTTTGGTTGTTATATAAATACGTAACAACAATCGACTACAAAGACATGTGTAATATAAAATTGCCATTTGAATACAAATTACTTATCAAAAACACCTTCCAAGAAGGTGTCAAAACCCGCAAGTATTTTGTGTTAACACCTATTTTATATGTAACTTATATTTAACATTTTATATATATAAAGTTTCTGCAATTAAAAGTACTTAAATCAAAGCGGTATAATCGACAAGTATTTTGTAACAATGGCCAAAAAGAGCTAAAAATCTGTACATATTATTTTTAGAAAGTGTTTAATTTATAATTTTTGTAATTCGCACGTATGCGTGGATTCCAAACATATTTTCAAAATACTTATCCGGTAGTTAAAGAATTACTTAGTCCATTTTTTTAAAACCTTCAAGACGGCATAAATCCGCATAAGTATGGGTATTTTCCAATCACGGTTTTTAAATTTTTTTTCAATATTTCACATTTTTGCTAAAAATAATTTTTTTTTATAAATAAAATTTATCTAATAAATAACTTTAATTATTACTCCCAGCTTTTGTCTGTTTCTTTAAATTTTAATTAAATATTTTTTTTTTATATTACAAATCTCCATATATGAAGCTTTTGCAATTGAAAGGACTGAAATCAAACTGGAATCGACAAGTATTTTGAATCTAACTCCCATATTTTCTCTACTTATTTATATTTTATTACACCTTTTATATATATTCCATAATAGTTTTCTGCAATTGAAAATATTGAAATCAAAAACACCTTCCAAGAAGGTGTCAAAACCCGCAAGTATTTTGTGTTGACACCTTTTTTATATGTAACTTATATTTAACATTATGTGTATATATATATATATATATATATATATACAGTTTCTGCAATTGAAAGTACTGAAATCAAAGCGGTATAATCGACAAGTATTTTGTATATATTACCGTAAATTTGTGATTAATTAAACATTTACATATATTTCTTAAACTCCAGAAAAAGTTCTGCAATAGAAAGTACTGAAATCAAAGCGGAATCAACAAGTATTTATTTTTAAAAATACAAATATCTATTAAATTGAAAACAAACATTTTTTCAGAAAAGCATCCTACAAATTTACATTTCAATAATTCTAGTCCTGTCATGTCCTACAAGCAATAAATAAATAATTTTTTAATAATTTTATTAATTTCTGCAAAACTGATAAAAAATAAATTTCTGACTTTTTTATTCTCTTTAAATACACAATGTCTATCCTTCCCGTGTTTTCAGCAATAGATAAACAATTTTATATAATAATAATAATAATATTCATTTGTGCAAAATTAATTTCTGCAAAACTAATAAAAAAGTAATTTCTCTCTTTTTTATTCTCTTTAAATAAAATAATACTTGCACCACCGTTGGTTAAGTATTTCAAAATTTTTTTACGATTTACTAATAAGGTAAAAGTACCAATTACTGAACACCTAAGGATATTAGACATTATGTTTAATGTATAGTTTGTTGAAAAATATACACAAAATTAAAAACTACTAGTTCTAATAAAAAGTATTTGCTTTATAGCGTGTGTTACATTGCAAACGCACTAATCTTCATGTTTAATTTTCATAATATAAATGAAAATACAATTGATGACATTGAACCAATATCTGGACTAACAAAACGTGATTGTACCTCTATCCGAATGCATACGTCCCAATAACTGTACGTAACTTTACCATGCTGTAAATGATAATTTAAAAAGCAACTGCACCATAATAAATAATTAATAAATACGTAAAATCTGTGCAGAGAATATAATTATTTATTAATTAATGTATAAAGTTTTTTACGAAGGAAAGTATATAAAGTAAAGTAAAGGTTAAATAAGAAACTTATATTAAATACGTTTATTACAAAATTTTAACAATGTATGAATGTTTCTGATTAATATTTACACACTTATATTAATATTAAATGAATAAACTGAAACAGTTATTTTAATATGCAGTATTTAATTATAAAATTTGTAGGTTAACTTTGTCTTATTCTAAATTTACTAATTTTTCTTACGTACAATGTATTAAATTAATATGAAAAACAACTACATACATTATAGTATAAATAAATATAACTGTAAAATAGTTAATACTTACTCAATTCTTTAATGAATAAATAATAATTCAGAACAAAAGTCGAGATCATGAGAAATTATTACACTGGTCAGTTACTAGGACAAACCTCGATAGAACGTAACAAATAATATAAACTATATTTTTAATAAAAAAAGTATAAAGCAACAAAAACATATTGTTTAATATTGATTATAGTACATTAAAAATTATGTTTATGCATTTTTTAGATGTTATAACTAATAAATATATCCCAAATCGCCTTAAGCGTGCACGCGAATTTCTTAGCAAATCGTTCAGAAAATCCGTTATTTTAGTATTGTGAACATCATTAGTCAAATATTGATTTTTTATATAAATTAAAACAAAACCGACATAAAACTTTTTTTCGTTTAAGCTAACGAATGTTCAAAGTATTTAAATATATTAAATACGTTTATATGTCTGCTCTCATAATTTTGCAAAACGTAATTTTCCATTCGTGTCCAGCATCTGGCACTTGTCCAGTCATTGGTACTTTTACCTTATCCTCTTGTATACTGATGATAGTTTAAAAAAAGTTGAAATAAAGCAATCTAATGTTTAAAACCTAATATTTCTAAATTGGAATTGAACGTGTCTATTCTTTTTCTAATCATAAATAGTTGTCAAGTGCGGGTGCTTTGTTTAACTACTGAAGTCAAATAAAAATTAATCGCTGATACGATATATACAGGTCTTATGAGAAACATTAAGTCATATATATACTTAATCTTACCTTAAAATATTTATAAGCCCTTGATAGAAACATGCATATGCAGTGTGTTATGCAGTTAGAATTAGACTTAACATACAAGAGAAAGAAAGCAATTCAACCAGTGGTGCAAGTATTATTTTATTTAAAGAGAATAAAAAAGAGAGAAATTACTTTTTTATTAGTTTTGCAGAAATTAATTTTGCACAAATGAATATTATTATTATTATTATATAAAATTGTTTATCTATTGCTGTAAAACACGGGAAGGATAGACATTGTGTATTTAAAGAGAATAAAAAGTCAGAAATTTATTTTTTATCAGTTTTGCAGAAATTAATAAAATTATTAAAAAATTATTTATTTATTGCTTGTAGGACATGACAGGACTAGAATTATTGAAATGTAAATTTGTAGGATGCTTTTCTGAAAAAATGTTTGTTTTCAATTTAATAGATATTTGTATTTTTAAAAATAAATACTTGTTGATTCCGCTTTGATTTCAGTACTTTCTATTGCAGAACTTTTTCTGGAGTTTAAGAAATATATGTAAATGTTTAATTAATCACAAATTTACGGTAATATATACAAAATACTTGTCGATTATACCGCTTTGATTTCAGTACTTTCAATTGCAGAAACTGTATATATATATATATATATATATATATACATAATGTTAAATATAAGTTACATATAAAAAAGGTGTCAACACAAAATACTTGCGGGTTTTGACACCTTCTTGGAAGGTGTTTTTGATTTCAATATTTTCAATTGCAGAAAACTATTATGGAATATATAAAAGGTGTAATAAAATATAAATAAGTAGAGAAAATATGGGAGTTAGATTCAAAATACTTGTCGATTCCAGTTTGATTTCAGTCCTTTCAATTGCAAAAGCTTCATATATGGAGATTTGTAATATAAAAAAAAAATTTAATTAAAATTTAAAGAAACAGACAAAAGCTGGGAGTAATAATTAAAGTTATTTATTAGATAAATTTTATTTATAAAAAAAAATTATTTTTAGCAAAAATGTGAAATATTGAAAAAAAATTTAAAAACCGTGATTGGAAAATACCCATACTTATGCGGATTTATGCCGTCTTGAAGGTTTTAAAAAAATGGACTAAGTAATTCTTTAACTACCGGATAAGTATTTTGAAAATATGTTTGGAATCCACCATACGTGCGAATTACAAAAATTATAAATTAAACACTTTCTAAAAATAATATGTACAGATTTTTAGCTCTTTTTGGCCATTGTTACAAAATACTTGTCGATTATACCGCTTTGATTTAAGTACTTTTAATTGCAGAAACTTTATATATATAAAATGTTAAATATAAGTTACATATAAAATAGGTGTTAACACAAAATACTTGCGGGTTTTGACACCTTCTTGGAAGGTGTTTTTGATTTCAATATTTTCAATTGCAGAAAACTATTATGGAATATATAAAAGGTGTAATAAAATATAAATAAGTAGAGAAAATATGGGAGTTAGATTCAAAATACTTGTCGATTCCAGTTTGATTTCAGTCCTTTCAATTGCAAAAGCTTCATATATGGAGATTTGTAATATAAAAAAAAATATTTAATTAAAATTTAAAGAAACAGACAAAAGCTGGGAGTAATAATTAAAGTTATTTATTAGATAAATTTTATTTATAAAAAAAAATTATTTTTAGCAAAAATGTGAAATATTGAAAAAAAATTTAAAAACCGTGATTGGAAAATACCCATACTTATGCGGATTTATGCCGTCTTGAAGGTTTTAAAAAAAATGGACTAAGTAATTCTTTAACTACCGGATAAGTATTTTGAAAATATGTTTGGAATCCACGCATACGTGCGAATTACAAAAATTATAAATTAAACACTTTCTAAAAATAATATGTACAGATTTTTAGCTCTTTTTGGCCATTGTTACAAAATACTTGTCGATTATACCGCTTTGATTTAAGTACTTTTAATTGCAGAAACTTTATATATATAAAATGTTAAATATAAGTTACATATAAAATAGGTGTTAACACAAAATACTTGCGGGTTTTGACACCTTCTTGGAAGGTGTTTTTGATAAGTAATTTGTATTCAAATGGCAATTACATGAATGTACAACAAAATAAAAACAATTAAAAATGGTAATTTTTTGTCCAAAAATGAAAACAAAATTTGTGGCCTCCAATGACCTCCTCCCCCCATTCAGTCCCCAGACTATTTGTATGTAGCACAATTCCCATTGATTTTTTTGTTATACATGTTAAATCCAAAAAGAACGTTTGCAAATTTATTTTAAAGTTCATTGTGTTAAAATGCTGTATTTCACTCAAGTATATCTCTCTTATTTTTACTTTTCATAAAAGTCCGCATTATTACTTTATTAATTTGTGTAATTTGATAAGCATTACTTTTTCTATTTATTTATCTGCAATGTGCAATAAATTTTACTCTAATACATTCATGCATATTTAAAAAATCTAAATTTTTAATCGTTTATAAATTGTCAACTTTTATAATACCTTTATTCTGCAAATTCCATAAAGTTTTCAAAAAAATATTATGAGACATCATTAAGTATGTCAAAATTAGAATTAATAAGATTATACATTATAAAGTTACAAGTGTGCTTCATACGAGTCTTGTTTGTCAATTACTTTTAAGTATTTTGTTCATTATTTATAATTCATTATTAATAAATATATCTTTAAAGCACATGAATTAATTGGTAAAATTATGTAGAATCTTTATAAATACATAGTGAAGTGGTATAATAATTATTTTACAGAACTACTAATAAAAACTTGTATTTAAAAAAATAGCGCAAGGCAGTATACTGGGTTCTCTATGTTAGGAACTGTATTAGATTAAAATAATAATTTATATTGTTTTATTGGTGATATAGCATATAATATTTACAAGGTAAAATGTTCCTCACAGCAAATTTGCTTTAATTTTACTTTATACTAATAATTTTTCATTTCAGAGACGTTATTTGCTTAAAATTAATATACTTTAAAAATAACCCTTTCTTATTCAGTGAATTTAATATGATACACTTATAGTTTTAATTAAGCTAAATTTATTTGTAACAAATTAAATTCTATATTATTGGGTTACTATAATAATTAATGACAACAGTACAATTTAATATTATAATTTTAGTACAACACAAGAAATTCTATTTAATTACTTAACTATATATGTTAGTTAGTGTCACTATTAAACATTTTATAGGCATGTGAAAGTTACAAAATTATTAAATGCCTTTTACACTTACCAAACAACTGACACATTGATTTTATTTAAATATTAAAAAAGGTATTCAATAAATATATGTAAAGAGAACAATAACTTATCAACATTCTTTTAAATTATTTAAGTCAGTACATATAATACTTTTAAGCAATCATTTCACTTAACGTTGGAAAGAATATCATACTACATATATGTTATAGTCCATATAATTATTAAATATTATGTACTTGGCAAAGTATCGAACACATATATTGGCTTTATATAGAAAATAAAATGATTATTCAGTAATTTTAATTAGGATAGAGAACGATCAAGCATCCACTTAATTAAAATCTATTGTTTTTTAAATTATTTTGGTCAATGTGGAAAACATTGAGATATCATGAGGGATTCATTATAAAAATACAAGCATAAGTCCCTTCAAATAATATAAACTTAAAGCAAACACATCAAATTATACAAATAAAATGAATTAATAATATAATAAATATAATTAAAATAATGTAATAATATACATTTATTTTTTGTGCAATTCTTATTAATATTATACTTTAAGATTAAAAAAAGTTATACCATATCGCTTGCATGGAAATGAAAACATTGTTTTCATGGTTAGAATTTTATCAATGTTTGTCTTTCTCTCTCTCTCTCTCTCTCTCTCTCTCTCTCTCTCACTCTTTCTCTCGTCGAGATGTCAAGGTCGACATACTAGTATAGGATATGGGCGAATATGAAATCTTCACCTTGCAATAGTATCTGCATTGCATTACAATAAAAAATACCGAAACGGAATAATGTGAGGTATTGGAAATAATTACGTAAATTAATAATTTTAATTCATAACTTTTCACACAAAATCAGCCAGATGATTCAACTGTGACAAAAGTATTCACCTGAAACTAGCTCCTTCTCGTGGCCACGTTTGAACTTCTTCTATAAGTTTTTACTTCTGTACGCGCTCTCTCACGGGCTGGAAAGCATTGTTTCTCTTTCTATCTCATGCCTTTCCTATACTATCTCTATCTCATTTTGTTTGAAGTTGACTATATATATCAAAAGGGAGAAGACGAAAATTGAGGAAAGGAAATCAGCAAGCAATATCTTTGGCATTGATTTTCTTGATTGTGCGTAAATGAATTCGTGTAAAACTTGTTGTACAGTAAAGATTAATAAATAAGGAACGTAATGCGTGGTCAATAGCACACATACATAATGTAATAATGCAGCGGTTAGAAAAGTAAAAATCTGGGGGGCTAGTTAGCTGTATATAATGGCTCTCGCGCCTATACTTGCGTCAGGCGCTATCGCGCCTTTTGATATAACGCTAATATAACTGTATATATAACGCACACACTGAACCGAATTTACTATCTTGTTCGCTATACAAGATAGTGTAGTAAGCGTGAGAGCGGAGTGTTATTTTAAAAAAATCAATAAATAATTAAAGAACCGTTGATTCTAAATTGTCTTGAAAAGGTGTCCAATACAGAAACAATATTGATAAAGTACAAACATGCGTATTTATCCGTGCGAGAAAGTAAAAACAAATTTTACTTTCTCTCTCTCTCGCACTTACTATACAGAAATAGTTAGACTGGGAATAACGAATCTCCAGTCTCGCGCCGATGTAAACAACTCGCTTTGTTTACAAAACGCACGCGCGCTCGATTCTCTCTTCGCGAAGTACGTTGGCCTTGACGTTTTCACTACTCGATATATTTAATTTTTCGTTTAGTGAGGTATCCGGTTAGAAAGAAAATACTAAATTTTCTTATATAATCTCGTATGCCTAGTGCTAACTAGTTGGGCGCCATGTAACGGTTGGTTATCACCACCTTGGGCGCCATGTAACGGTGCATGTCGGGTTTTATCGAATAGTGCACGGAGATAGCGTGAGTAGGGGTAACCCCGAGATCGTGCGTGACGAACTTACCTTCGCGCGCGATCTCGTGCACTCCGTCAACGGCTCGCCGACACCTCAACCGCTACCGTGTACGTTGATATAGGCTCCAGAGTGAGCCCACTTCCTGAAGTACGAATTTAGGATTAGCAGACGAGTACCGCGGGCTCGTCTTCTCATCAAACTAAGGATCGGGATTCCTGGATGAATACAGGATATCGAAATGATACGAATAGAAAGTTAAAATAGAATTCAAATTTGTTTATTGATCCGTAATACAATATAACAGTCAAATCGCGAACGCGCGAAATGATACAATTGTTTGGGCAGCCTGGGCGCAATCGCGGGGGGTCGTAACCCGGACGCGGGATCGCGGCGGGAAGAGAGTACGCGAGAATTATTCGAACACGTTATCCTCGTCGAGAGGAAGGAGCTCTAACCTTGTATCCGTAGTAGCCAACCTCCTCACGTCTCGAATGTGGTACCACGCAGTCGTCGGCGACGTCACTCTAATAATCTCGAGGACCTTCCGTCTTGGCGGCTTACACGAGAATGTTTCTCCCCGATTCTGTCTCGTTCCCCCTCCTTTCCGTATTCCGCGCGGTCTTACCCGACGGCCGTACGGGCCTCGCGACGTAGAACCATGACGAGTGGCTCGCGCTATCGTCACTCGTCACAGAGTACAATATTATAGAATTAAATGTTTTATGAGTATTTGTAAAAAATTGAAATTTCCGAAAAATTTGTCAATTTTAGTTTTTTACTAATAAAAAAAAATTTTAATAATATTTAAAAATGAATTTTTAGGCACGACCGTTATACGCGAGAGCCTTATATTTTTGTCATCGAAAAAAGTGTTGTTCCACGAATATCTCAAAAAGTTATTACCCGATTTAGCTGAAATTCTGAGGGTAGTTTTTTCTACTTCTAAGGAGGTGCTGGTTTTATTTCCAGCCTCAACAGTGAAGCCATTTTAAAGTTATAACAAAGTTTACATGTCTTTAAATAACGGATTTTTTCATTATTCGTACAATATCTCGAAATAGACACTTTCTACGAAAAAAAATATAAAGACATAAAATGTTCTGTAACCGTATTAATTATTAAAAGACGTTTTGAATTAAATTAATATCGTTTAGTAAACGCGAGCATTCGACATAATTGCTTTTCTCGGAAACGGCGCGGCGAACGAACAACGATCCGTGCGTAAGGGAGGGAGAGAGGACCTCTAGATGGCTCACGGAAAATTCAGTAAGAGTACGAGAGAGTACGGCGAAGGACGGTCAACGCTACGGTTTAGCTGGACCGTGCTACGAGCGAGTAAACGATACGTGCGAGTAAACTCTACCGCGACGTAGACGAGCGATCGAGGATCGGTACGTTTCCCGGGGTACGCGTGTTATCGCCGTAGACGAGAGAAACGCAGCGAGCCCAAGGAAGCGGGGCTCGACGTAGTGGTTCGTGTGGGAAGTGTGCCACGAAGGAGACGGTGCGCGACGTGCTCCGCCGTCTCCCCTTCTGTGTTTTTCCTTGGTCCTTTGCCTCGACGAGAAGGCTGCCTGCCCGATAGACGGCTAGGAGGTCTAAGGCGTAGTTGGCGTCCGGGACATTGTATGGTCGCCACATCAAGCGTAAGTCGGGATAAAATCCCTTACTTTAATACCGCGTGATCGCGAGCGGATCATCGTTGCAAGCGGGCAACGCGTTCAAAATCGAGAGCGAGAGAGAAGGGACGACTCGGCCGGCGACTCCCGTCTCTCTCACGCTAATGCTTAGAAGTGAACCTCGTTATAAGCTTTCCTCGTGGTTTAGCTTAGGACGATCCCGCCGAGGGATCGACGCGACTTCATTCGAGACACTATTACGAGATACTATTATATGCAACTTCGCGTAACGTATATATGACACAACCGCACACCTCATTATATTCCTTTATAATCTTCTTCAGTTGTAACTTGGATTTTAGTTAATAAATCGAACGTAATTAATTCAACGAAGTTATTTACTTTTGCATGTATATGTCGTGTTGTCGATTGAATCCGAAATATCCCAAAACCACTTTGTAGAGGCGAGACCCACGCCGAGTAATGAGCCTCTCGAGTCCCCGTACTCGGAGGCTAAGGTAAAGGTAAGACCGAGAAACAAAGACGGAGAGCGCGGTGCTCTCCATGTCATCATACCCGGACGGCAAGGAAAAGCCGCCCGATTTAACGGAGGTACCGGTATTGCACAGTGCGGCCGAGGTAAGCACATCGGTACGCGCGGGCCGCATTGACCGCATCGAGAGTGGTAGAGACCCCATACCGTGGCCCCTATGGCCATGCTTCTAATTTCGGTCTTAATTAGAGGCAGACCCCGTTACAGTTCATTTTAAAAAAAACCGCAGCTTTTTCCCATGTAACATAGTATATTTTTCCCCGTATTTTTGACGCTAGAGACTCGCAAAGACGCAAATATCATAAAATTGAAAAATAAAAAAATCGTTGTTCCACAAATATCTCAAAAAGTTATTACCTTATTTGACTGAAACCTTGAGGGTAGTTTTCTCTACATATACGAAGGTGCTGGTTCTATTTCCAGCAACATCGGTGAAACCATATTTAAGCTATAACAAAGTTTACATTTATCTAAAAACGGCTTACATTCATTCTCTGTACAATATCTCAAAATATACATATCTTAGTGAAAAACTTACTATTGACAAAATGTTTCTATTAAATAGACGCAACTTAATTTAAAAAAATCGTTGTTTCACAAATATCTCAAAAAGTTTTTACCCGATTTAACTGAAACCTTCAGGGTAGTTTTCTCTACATATAAGAAGGTGCTGGTTCTATTTCCAGCAACATCGGCGGATCCATATTAAAGCTATAATAAAGTTAAAATTTCTCTAAAAAAGACTTTCGTTCATTTTCCGCACAATAACTCGAAATGTAGAAGTCCTATCAAATAACTTTCTATTAATGAAATATTTTAATTACAAAGACGCAACTTTTTCCTATGTAACGTAGTACATGATTTTCCACTATTTTTGGCGCTACAGACTCGCAGTCGCTAATATCATCAATTTGAAATTTAAAAATTTCGATGTTCCACAAATATCTTGAAAAATTTTCACCTGATTTAGCTAAATTTTAAGAGTAGTTTCCTCTACCCTTCAGATGGTGCTGGTTCTATTTCCAGTAAGATCGGTGGAATCATATTTTTGTTGTGATATAACAAGGTCGGTAGAACCATATTTCAGCTGTAACTAGACGAAAACTTGTTGCTATACTCAATAATCTGGATATTTTCTTTTGTATTATAATGTTTTATTCATTAGTTTTTTTATAAGTCTTTTTTCGAATTAAAAGAAAATCAGTATCAATAGTAATTATTGATAATATCTTAATGCTGTATTAATCTGTTATTATCTTAATGCTGTAAAAGAAAAGAAAAAAAAACAATAAAATAAATGTTTTTAATAAAAAAAATACTTTTTTTAATGAATTACAATAAATTAGTATATTTATATATGGGTGGTTCTCTGTGACATCGAAGATGAAAAAAATAAATATTGCTATAACTGTGGGAATATGTTTTAGAGGTATCCAGTAGTTCTTCTGAATTTTTTCAGATTTTTTCTGGGCCATTATTTTAAGTTACAGAGAGTCAAAGTTGACATTTTAACACTTTTTTGCATTATATGCCCATTTTCATGAATTTTTAGCTCCCAGGGGATGCATTTTTCACTAAAAACATAAGTATGACTTTTTTTGTAAAATTTTCCGAACTTTTCATTAAAAATACTTTTAAAGACATAAATGTATGCTGTCACACTCTTGTAAGCCATTTAAGCCTTAAATAATGAAAATCAGCAATTCTGCTCCGGACTCTGGTAACCTAATACTGTCTAAAAGATGTCTTTTTATAGTCAGAAACTGCCTAAAAATTTCCAGAGTGGGTCTAAATCATTAAGGTCACTTATGGTCAAAATATCCGGGAAAAGTGCCCGAAATATTAATAGAAATGTATATTTGTTGCCTTATAACGATGAATCTAGTAGCATGATCATTGCAAAAAAATTAATGCACTTACCTTGGAATGGTAGAAAAGTATCTCCACTTGTTTCAGTATCCATCTAATCCCCTGTAAGCTGCTAAAAATACAAATATTATTATAAAATTATAAAAAATTATTTTTTAAACATTTATAATGCTGGATTTTTAGTTTTACATCCCTTACAAGAATTATAATACTAATCTGAAGGATTACTATAAAAGTATCAACATTATTATTATTATTATTCAGCAATACATTGTTTAGATTTCACAAACTTGTCACTGTCACGTTATCATATTATTCATTATAATTATATATCCGATTTATTTATATATCTTTTGTATTAAATACGTATATTCAGTTATTGTAATAATGATGTTTATATATTTATAGTAATCCTTCAGATTAGTATTATAATTCTTTTAAGGAATGTAAAACTAAAAATCCAGCATTATAAATATTTAAAAAATAATTTTTTATAATTTTATAATAATATTTGTATTTTTAGCAGCTTACAGGGGATTAGATGGATACTGAAACAAGTGGAGATACTTTTCTACCACTCCAAGGTAAGTGCATAAATTTTTTTGCAATGATCATGCTACTAGATTCATCGTTATAAGACAATAAATATACATTTCTATTAATATTTCGGGCACTTTTCCCGGATATTTTGACCATAAGTGATCTTAATGATTTAGACCCACTCTGGAAATTTTTAGGCAGTTTCTGACTATAAAAAGACATCTTTTAGACAGTATTAGGTTACCAGAGTCCGGAGCAGAATTGCTAATTTTCACTATTTAAGGTTTAAATGGCTTACAAGAGTGTGACAGCATACATTTATGTCTTTCAAAGTATTTTTAATGAAAAGTTTGGAAAATTTTACAAAAAAAGTCATTCTTATGTTTTTAGTGAAAAATGCATCCCCTGGGAGCTAAAAATTCATGAAAATGGGCAGATAATGCAAAAATGTGCTAAAATGTCAACTTTGACTCTCTGTAACTTAAAATAATGGCCCAGAAAAAATCTGAAAAAATTCAGGAGAACTACTGGATACCTCTAAAATATATTCCCACAGTTATAGCAATATTTATTTTTTTCATCTTCGATGTCACAGAGAACCACCCATATATATATATATATATATATATATATATATATATATATATATATATATATATATATATATATATATATATATATATATATATATATATATATATATATATATATATATATATATATATATATATATATATATATATATATATATATATATATATATATATATATATATATATATATATATATATATATATATATATATATATATATATATATATATATATATATATATATATATATATATATATATATATATATATATATATATATATATATATATATATATATATATATATATATATATATATATATATATATATATATATATATATATATATATATATATATATATATATATATACCTCCCCTCCACTTGTTTCAGTATCCATCTAATCCCCTGTAAGCTGCTAAAAATACAAATATTATTATAAAATTATAAAAAAATTATTTTTTAAACATTTATAATGCTGGATTTTTAGTTTTACATCCCTTACAAGAATTATAATACTAATCTGAAGGATTACTATAAAAGTATCAACATTATTATTATTATTATTCAGCAATACATTGTTTAGATTTCACAAACTTGTCACTGTCACGTTATCATATTATTCATTATAATTATATATCCGATTTATTTATATATCTTTTGTATTAAATACGTATATTCAGTTATTGTAATAATGATGTTTATATATTTATAGTAATCCTTCAGATTAGTATTATAATTCTTGTAAGGAATGTAAAACTAAAAATCCAGCATTATAAATATTTAAAAAATAATTTTTTATAATTTTATAATAATATTTGTATTTTTAGCAGCTTACAGGGGATTAGATGGATACTGAAACAAGTGGAGATACTTTTCTACCACTCCAAGGTAAGTGCATAAATTTTTTTGCAATGATCATGCTACTAGATTCATCGTTATAAGACAATAAATATACATTTCTATTAATATTTCGGGCACTTTTCCCGGATATTTTGACCATAAGTGATCTTAATGATTTAGACCCACTCTGGAAATTTTTAGGCAGTTTCTGACTATAAAAAGACATCTTTTAGACAGTATTAGGTTACCAGAGTCCGGAGCAGAATTGCTAATTTTCACTATTTAAGGTTTAAATGGCTTACAAGAGTGTGACAGCATACATTTATGTCTTTCAAAGTATTTTTAATGAAAAGTTTGGAAAATTTTACAAAAAAAGTCATTCTTATGTTTTTAGTGAAAAATGCATCCCCTGGGAGCTAAAAATTCATGAAAATGGGCATATAATGCAAAAATGTGCTAAAATGTCAACTTTGACTCTCTGTAACTTAAAATAATGGCCCAGAAAAAATCTGAAAAAATTCAGGAGAACTACTGGATACCTCTAAAATATATTCCCACAGTTATAGCAATATTTATTTTTTTCATCTTCGATGTCACAGAGAACCACCCATATATATATATATATATATATATATATTGCAAATCAGCGAGAAATCAAGAAAATAATATCAAACCTTTAAAATGTAAACGTAAAAAATAAATAACGTTGGTTGACTTAAGTTATCTTGATGACATTATGAAGAAGGCGAAATCCAATTCGTTTATTTGGATGTTGATGCAGCGGGTTATTGAACCATCGTAAGTATATTTTGGAAAATAGAGGACGATAATGAAGAAACAAGTAATTCCTTGTAGTAGACACTAAATTCAGGTAGTACGAACAGACAAGTCAGTCAAGCAGCATTCAATGGTATTGATCCTGAGAAAAAGCCATTGCAAAGCGCAATCAAATTGAGAATCAGAAGAAATTTGTCAGGAGTTGCCGCTGAATTATTACCTGCTAGTTAGTGAACGAGATACGTCGAATGGTTACTTGCTAATTATGGTATGAAACCAGTTAAGAGATTCGGTAAACTGTGTACGTCGTCTCACTGATGAATCGATTTCCCTGGAAAACGTAAACGTTTCGTTTAAACTTATAATAAAATATAAATAATATATAAATTACTGAAAATGATTTATAGATTAGAAGACAGAGTGATAAAGACATATCGAAAGTCGATGTCGTCAAATATACTTAATAATATAAAAATACAAGCAGCACACAGGTTTAATAAAACATTCAAACTCCAGAGAAAAAAATTAACATTATTAATTTTTTTTTATTTTTCAGCTTACCAAGAACCCGTGGAGGGTTCATACAGCTATACACATTATTAATAATAATAATAAAATAAAATATTATTTTATTATATATTACACATTCCAAACTTAATAAACATTAAAAGTAAATTCATTTGTAATAAATACATTCAAAGCAAACTATAGAAGTATTTTCAGTTCACTTTTACAATTTTATTACTCATTTTCCATATTTTCAATCGTTAAATGCATATTGATCGAACTATGTATTTTTTTTCTCTGAAGTTTGAATTTTTGGTTAAAACCGTTTGCTTCTCGTGTCTTCTTATTACTCAGTACATTTGATGACATTGATTTTCGATATATCTTTATCACTTTGTCTCCTAATCTATAAATCAAATTCACTAATTGTATAATATTATATGTATACTATAATATTATAAAAAAACAAACGAAAATAAAAACTACCTCGTGGTTAGAATAATTCTGGTGCATGCCTTTATAATTTGGCATTTCGTTATTCACACTTTCAGGAAATGAATCGACAGATAACGAATACTTTGACTGAGATGATGACGGCTGTTGTTCGAGCGACGTTGTTGGTACTGTTAATTCGACATTATTATGTCTAGTACAAAGTATTACTTATTGACGCAAATAACCGCGTTGGTAATAGAAGTGGTAGCTGCTGTGACTGCTGTAGACCGGGACCACTGTTCGAGCTCAACGATAGTAATAATTGTATTGATGTCGAAGCACCCTGTTAAATTATAATGACCATATTTTAAAAATTAGTAATGCAGAAAATTTTATCTACATGTGTTCTCAGAGTGTTCCATCATCGTTGACTTACCACTCGTAAGCTCATTCACTTTTTCGTATTCTAGACAACTTCTTCAAATTTACCCATAGTGTCCGCATCTTGTTGTTACTATGTTCGATCCATCTGGTAATCGGCGTCTACGATTTCCCGATGATAAAGCTTCAATACCGCTTGCGCTTTCCAATACGCTTCTGTTGCGGAAATTAGCAGCTAGTGATTATTTCAAATTCCTTAGAAACCCCAATCCTGGAATCTGAGCAAGGTCCGGCAAAGATTCACTCCGTTACATGGCGCCCGAACAGTATTTGTAAAAGGAATTTGATTTTTTTTTGCTTTGAACCTACGAAACTTTCGGACCAAATTGTTAAATTACACTTGGACGCCGCGATAACACTGACACTGGTACACTTGTATATCCGACATAATTATAAGTTTGTAAAATGGTTTCCGTGTCGTGGATTTATAAACTACAACGAGAAGAATTGATTGCCGAATTAACGAAACATAATTTACATACCGAAGGAATTGTTACCGAATTAAGACAACGTCTTATTGGATTCGTACGCAAAAACGCCGAACTGTTTGCAAATAAAGAACCAGATCCAGAAATTATAAGGAAAATCTAGACATCACAAAAGACTTAGAAACCGACCACGCTAGTTTGAGACTTGAGGAATCAGCATTAGGAAATAATAAGGACTTTCCATAAAATCCTAATTCACCGCATCTACCAATATTACCGTCAAATAGAGAAGTTATGGACCAAATGAGAAAATGGAACTGCCATTTCGAAGGCAAAGATGTATATTATTTTTTGGAACGAATAGAGGAGTTAAGACAAGTTTATAATTTCTCTGAAGAACAAATACTTCAAGGATTACCAGAACTCTTAAAAGGAAATGCTCTCCAGTGGTATCGAAATTATGCACGAAACTTGCATACCTGGGCAGAAGTCGAAGAACAAATACGAAATTTTTATTTACCACCATTGGAAAGAAGAAACTTAGGACGACAAGTCACAGCACAAGTTCAGAAACACAACGAAAACATTCGAGATTTTGCTACGGTATTATCAACTCTAATGAGACGCAGAGGAGGATATGATCCAGAGGAACAATTAGATAATTTGTATTATAATATGAAACCCGAACTTAGAATTCATATTAGGCGGACTGATATCAATAACATCAATGAATTGATCCAAGGAGTAGAAGAACATGAAGCAACTCTACAGGAAGCAAACCAAGCTGAAAGAATCAATAGAAACGAAGCGATGTCCGTTACTGAACCTAATGCAACTTACAAAAGAAACGAGTGTTGTTGGAGATGTAAACAGAGAGGACATAACCGTAACCAGTGCCGCAATCCTCGTAAACTTTTTTGCTCTGTCTGTGGAAAAAATGGAGTCTACACTAGATACTGTCCAGGAACGAGAGAACCAATATTTCGTCTTCGTAAATATTGAAGGTCGAAGATTTAAGGCACTTATAGATTCCGGTGCAGTCAGCTCTTTTATTAATGAAGTGACTGCAAAATAGTGCTACTCTCGAGGATGGCAAAAACAAGGAAGAACAAATCGGGCGATACTGGCTGATGGCAGTGAAATACCGTTGGAAGATAATATTTCGGGAACCTGCTCGATAAATGGAAAGAAAATAGAAGGAAATTTTCATATCATGTCTACACTCCGACACCATTTCTTATTAGGAATGGATATCCTGCCAAAATTAGGATTCAAAATGACTCTACAAGGAAAAGAGTTGCATCCAGAGAACAGACAAGCTCCGTCCGAACTGTGCCAATTAGAAACTCAACCGGGTCTATTAGATATCAAAATAGAGGAACGACAAATAATAGATAAAATTATTGAACAAGCCCGTCATGATTTGGCGGAAATACAAGGCCCAACACCGTTACTAACCTACGACCTTCAGCTTAGTAATCCAACACCGATAAAACAACGATACCTTGCCCGAAATCCAGCAATGCAGAAAATCATCAATGAAGAAATTGATAAAATGTTAAAAGAAGGTGTTATAGAACCTTCTATAAGTCCGTGGAGTTCTCCTATAATTCTGGCGAAGAAGAAAGATGGAAAATACCGTTTTTGTGTAGATTTTCGTCGACTCAACGAAGTAACCATCAAAGATGCATACCCGTTACCGAAAATAAATGCCACTTTAGATAAACTACGTGGAGCTCGTTATCTTAGTACCATCGACCTGAAAAATGGATACTGGCAAGTACCCTTAACCGACAACAGTAAACCATTAACTGCTTTCACCGTACCAGGACGACATTTCCAATTCAAAGTTTTACCTTTCGGACTTCATTCAGCACCGGCAGCTTTTCAACGAATGATATCAGAATGAGTAGTAACACCCGATTTAGAACCGCAGGTCTTTTGCTATTTGGATGACATAATTATTATATTGGAAACATTTGAAGAACACATTCAACTTGTCCAGGAAGTTTTTCAACGTTTAAAAGCTGCAAAACTAAAACCGAACTGGGAGAAGAGCCATTTCGGTAAGCAACAACTACGTTATCTAGGTCATGTAATTGATTCAGACGACATACACACCGATCCCGATAAAGTAAAAGCCGTCACTACGTTATCAGCTCCAACTACCTTGAAGGAACTCCGCCGATTTAATGGACTGATCTCATGGTATCGACGTTTTATACCCAACGTGTCCAAAACTACCGCACCGCTTAGCAAATTGTTAAGAAAAAACACCACTTGGCACTGGGGACCTGAGCAACAAGAAGCCTTTGATAAAATCAAAGAAAATTTAACAAATGCTCCCATTTTAACATGCTCGGACTTTGAAAAAACAATGTGTTTACAAACAGATGCTAGTAACGATGGGCTAGGAGCAGTATTAACTCAAGAGATAGATGGACAATAAAAAGTCATAGCGTATGCCAGCAGAACTTTAAATAAAGCAGAGAAAAACTACTCTGCCACCGAAAAAGAATGCCTAGCAGTAAAATGGGGTATCTGGAAAATGCGAGACTACTTAGAAGGTTATCATTTTGTAGTATTAACCGATCATCAATCTTTGAAATAGTTAGAAAAAATTGATAATCCGTCAGGAAGAATTGCTTGTTGGAGAATGGAATTACACCAATGGGATATGGAAATCCGTTACCGAAGAGGAGCCGAAAATAATGTAGCCGATGCTTTATCACGACAGCCTATCGAAATATGTTCTGTAGCCAACCGTAAAAACTGCTCGTGGTATAATACAAAATTTAAAGAAGTAAAAACGGAACCGAAGGAGAATCCGGAATTTTGTATTAAAGAAGGGAAACTATACAAGCATATTCTACATACGTTAGACTTTAATGAAGAAGATCCGAACGAACAATGTTACATACGCATACTTAGGTATTGGAAAAACTCTCGTACGCTTATCACGTTATTATTATTGGCCTGGAATTTTACGAGACGGAGCAAAATACGTAAGGAATTATACTAAATGCCAACAATATAAAGTACAACAACAAACGAAAGCCGGTCTTATGCATCCAACAAATGTTCAACAACCATGGGAAATGGTATTAATAGATCTTGTAGGACCACAACCTGGATCCACTAGCGGAAAAATTTGGTTACTTGTAAAGCAAGATCGTTTTACCAAGTGGATAGATTTGAGAGCTTTGAATAAAGCCACCGGAAAAGCTATGGCAAAAGCCATTAAAGAACAAGTCATTCTCCGACACGGATGCCCAAAATCTATAGTCAGCGATAATGGTAAACAATTTATTAGTAAAGAAGTAGAAGACTTATTAAAGAATCACGGAATTACACACCGAAAGACACCGCCATATACACCGCAAAGTAATCCCGTGGAAAGAGCAAACCGTGTAATTAAAACTATAATTGCACAATATATAGAGAAAAATCAAACCAAGTAGGATAACCACCTACCCGAAATTGCCTTCGCATATAATACCGCTCACAGTGATTCTACTGGATTTTCCCCTGCATACTAGAATCATGGAAGAGAATTTACCATCCATCAACCAACAAGTAGTGCTACTTGTAATACCGAAACTCGCATTAAGAGGATACACGACTCAATTCTAGATCCTAAAGAGGTGTATGTCGGTAGCCAAAATTAATTTTTTATCTATTTTAATATATATGAATGTGCCTATCATGGCGTATTTCGATTTAACAATTAATAATTTTCTTTAGTTACTAAATGTTTCGAATTTTATTTATATCGACCAGACCAGACGCGACGTGAAATTCGACTAGTCTTCTAGATCCTCAAGAGGTATAATTCAATAGCCACCATAAACTTTCTATCTATTTTAATTTATATGATTATGCCTGTCATGGCGTATTTCGATTTAACAATTAATAATTTTCTTTAGTTACTAAGGGTAACGAATTTTATTTATAATAATTAATATTCCCACTATTTCTCCTGTAATTAAGAATATCCACGCGCTCGGACCTACGAGGCTAGTCGGCCAGACGCGACGTGAAATACGACTAGCCTTCTAGATCCTCAATAGGGATAATTCGGTAGCCAACATAAACTTTCTATTTATTTTAATTTATGTGAATGTGCCCGTCATGGCGTAAGTTCGATTTAATAATTAATTATTTTAATTAGTTACAAAAGGTTATGAATTTAATTGATAATAATAAATATTCCCGCTTTTCTCGTGTAAGTAAAAATATCCACGCGCTCGGACCTACGAGGCTAGTCGATCAGCCGCGACGTGAAATTCGACTAGCCTTCTAGATCCTAAAGAGGTGTATTTCGGTAGCCAAAATTAATTTTTTACTTACATTTATTTACATGAATGCGCCCGCTATAGCGTAAGGCCGATTTAACAATTAATTATTTTCATTAGTTGTGACGTAGCGTTTCCGTCATAAATATGAATAATATAGGAATCCCGTACACTACGTACAATAAATAATAATTATAATAACAATCTCGATCAGTATGCGTATATTTGTTTAAACAATTAGGGGGAATTAATATTCGTCCTTCGTCCTATCAAGATGGCTGGCTCGGCACATGCACGAACTTCTTACCTGTGCCGTGGATCCTTGTGTCACAGACGGGAAAATGGCGGGACTAATAGAATTCCTTCCTATATAATTAATTACGATCACAAAGGGAATAATTAAAATCACACAATGAGAATGAATTTAATTGTCCATGTAAGGGAGTAATCAACTATTTATTCACTTCACTTATTCTATAATATTTTCTTACAAATTCAACTTTTATAGACGAAGTCGCGAACTATTAATTAACATAGGAAAAATTATTACAGTACGATTTTTAATTATAATCTACAACAATTATTTACTAAAAATCCCGAAATTAAATAATCGAGGTAGTACAACTTACGTTACATTAACCGCGATACCGAAAATAATCCAACAAACAAGATATATTCGCATCAACGAAATAACGTGGCCGGCGGGCAGTCCACTTACCGCACGCGAGTCGATATTTCCAAATCCTCCAATAATAATGATTTCCTTGACTTCCTCTCAACTAAATTTTACTTCGAACAATACTCTCTATTATAGTCTCCTTCTCTTCCAACAATATCCACCTTCGCTATCATAATAATCCAAAATAATCAACACTTTCAAGATAATCTTTGAACTTCGTAAAAATACACTGGCGTCTCGCTTAACGGATCAGCTAATAATAAATTCCTCTCCTCCTTTTTCCGCTTTCTTCTTCCTTTTTTCTATATTTCCTTCAAGGCCGACCCGCGGCGCTGTCAACTTCCTTCATTTTAAATATGGCACCCGTTTTCCATCATTGGCAGGTCAACAGGTGCTATCGATACTACTGCCACCTTCATTCCTCCAGTATTATTCCTTCAAACATAGCGGTGCGAGTATTATTTCCAGTCCCAAGTGTTAGCTGGGTTAGCGCCTCCACTTGTGCAATTCGCACTCTTCTTTTCTCTCTCTTACACACTGGAGTCGAGTACGAGAGAGTCCCGCGCTTCGTTGCGCCTGCGCGCTCTCTCGGTAGTCCTCGTGGTGCAAGCGAGTGAGCTCCCCCCTCTCCGCCGCCGCCTATGTACACGCATGCGGCAGTATTGCTTCGCGCGCGAGTCCGTTCTCTCTCTCCGTCTCTCTCACTTTCGTGTTTACGAATACTCGGCGGTTGTGCAGTGTTCCGAACCTGGTGCGGTTTCACGGCGACGGCGTCTACGAGGAAAGGAGTTCCCATCATCCGGAGGTGTTGTCTGCGCGGGTCGGCGTTCCCATCATTTTTCCTTCACCAGCAGCGAGTAACCTCACTCCTTTCTTCAACGAGCTCGACGTTTATGGTAAGTATTATTTGTTTATTCTTCTCTCTTTATCTCCGACACATAAAACAAACCAATTTAATTCCATTATTTCCCATCCTTTCCTTTTATTTATTCATACAACTCGAAGATGACAATGGCTGAGGCTTTGTTATACATTGTTTACCTTTTTCCCTAACCTCTCTAATACCACATGTCCACCTTACCTCTAACCTATCCCATACACTACATTCATTATTTACAAACTCTACTTATTTAGTTTAAACAATCATGTGATTCGTTATCACTCTAATTTATAATCTTCCCTACAGGTAACGATGCCCAGGACCAGCAGGAGCCAGTGCCAAGGAGTCGCCAAACAACCAATGCAGGAGTTTCCCCTGACCCAGGAGGAGGTATCATCGGCATTTACACACAGGTAATGCACAGGCATTACCTGTGTTAGGTAAGATGTTCCTATTTTAGTATCTTTGTTTTATTACTATATATTAATATTATATATTTGTGTTTCAGGTATTAAACAACGACCATGTTAACATTTTATTTATTCATGTGAGGTATTTACTACCTCACAATACCCCCTCCTAAGTCAGGACACACTCCTACAAGGAAAGTGGACTGCACTTACAGAATAATTGGCCAAAGCGATAATCATCACCGATCACACATAACCCATTAATTCTCATCCATTCCAACATCTGTCCTCATACTTCTGCCCAAAAAAAAAAAATAATTATAGCTTAAGATCATAAAAGAATTACCTGCTAATAATAATATATATCTCAACAAAAAAAAAATATAATATTAATAATAAAAAAATAATCATTCGTTACCACCCAATACTTACTATCATTCCTAAATTTCCTTATCCTAATACATCCTTCCATCTATTCCATCATTCCATCTGTTCCATGATATCTACCATCATTATCTTCCTGAAAATTAAGGTTTTCCTTCATTTCTTATTTTTCCCTTATTACCATCATCTCTTCCTCTCCTCGGTCTCATTTGGATCGTCCCTGTAGGAGGGAAGCAATTATCTGCAGTTGCTCCTCCTGGGACAGTTCCATCAAGGCTTCCATTAGCCCAGCCCTCGAGGGTACCGCGGTGGAAGGGCCTGGTTGTTCCTGAGAGCTGGGTGGTTCGGTTGCCCCGGTCCTCGGGCGTCGGAGGCGGGCAGAGAGTGTAGGAGGGGGACCCGGGATGGTTACCGTTGGAGCCCTAACCTTCCTAGGTGGAGTTGGGGGTCTTGGTTCTTCCCCCAGTCCGGCGTATCTCGCGGGAATCACCTCCTTCAACTGCTGGGTGTGGATCCGGCCACACCTGGGACACGAACGGGTTCGTATGCCTTTACGGCCGCAATTGCGGCAATACTCGTGTCCCAGGGGTCTTGGACACTGGATGGCGAGGTGGCCGGTCTTCCAGCAGGCAAAACATGAACCGAACGGGGGGTCCAACATAGGGTCTATAACCACCGGGTCCAGATCTCCAAATATTATGCCCTTCTTCGGTATCGGTTGGGGCACTGATACCTGAGGGGGAACCTTGGGTCCATCATCCCAACGTGACACTTTTCGGGGAGCCTGCGGAGGTTCCTCCCCCTCTTCCGGTGCACGCGGTGGGAACTTCCGTAGTCCTTTTTCTTCTTCTTTCTTCTTCTGGAGTTCTTCCCTCTCTTTTTTCAATCTCCTTATTTCTCTTTCTCTTCTTCTTTCTTCTTCCACGTGTCTATCCCATTCCTCCTTTTCCTTATTCTTCCGTTCTTGTTCCTCTCTTTCTCTTTTCTTCCTCCTCAGCTCTTCCTCCTCTCTCTCCCTTTTCTTCCTTCTCAACTGTTCCTCCTCTCTCTCTCTTTTCTTCCTTCTCAACTCTTCCTCCTCTCTCTCTCTTTTCTTCCTTCTCAACTCTTCCTCCTCTCTCTCCTCCTCGCGTTTCTTTTTCTCCTTCATCTCCTTCCTCTCTGCCTCCATCCTTTCCTCGTCGCGCCGGGCGCGGAATTCCTCCCAAATCCTCTGGGCTTCCGCTCGTCTCCTCGCGTCCTCCCTCTTGAATATCCTCCTCTGTTCAAGGTAGCGAACTTGAACAGGGGGTTCTTCATGAGATGCTGGTCGAGGAGGGCTGGGGATACTACTCACGTAGTCGTCCATGGTGAGTTGACGGCGGGGATTATATCTCCGCGCTCGGCGACGTGCGGAAAGGCTCCTTGACTGGTTCCGGTAGCTGTCGTCGTAGACAGGAATCTCCCCCTGTTGGGGAGGTAATCCCCTGACTGTGGTGGTTTTCTTCACTTCCACTTTCCTTGGGAGTGGTGCCACCACAGCAGCCGGAGTCCCTCCCCGGACAGGGAGGTCCTCCTCGACGACTAGCCGTCCGTTAGTGAGGGCAGCGATCCCCTCTGGGGATTCTAGAAGAGCTCTATGGAGTTCCTCCACTGCTTCCATGCTCTCCCGTTCCTCCAGACTTATGGAAGCCACTCCCATAGTGTTAACCTCGTACGTAGCTGGGGTTGGTAGCTTCCTTTTGGGGATTGCTCCCCTGGACCGGTCTATCCCATCATCCATCAGTAGGGATGAGGGGGTGGGGAGAGGCTCCGGAGTTTCCTTGCCGGACATAATGTCTAGCATTTTGTTTCGGTGCTCCCTCACCCTATCCGGGTGGTTTACTGGGGTTGGAGGTAATACTGACGGGTCCCATGGGTCAAAGTCCATGGGCTGGTCCATCAGTGCCTCCTTTCCAACCTCCCCCTCAATCCAAGTGAGTCCCTCTTCCAACACCTTCCTGGCCGTGGCCTGGTCAGGAAGGGTGGACTCTGGAGTTGGAGGGGCCAGGGTGGCCAACTCTGCCAACTCCTGTCCGATTGGAAGAGGAACTTCCTTCAATATCCCGTCTTCAATGGTGTCCTTGCGTTCTTGTTGTCCTTCATTAAGGGGTTGGGACACCGATAGAATTTCGGTGGACCTCTCCCCCCCTCCAAACGAGGGTACGCCCGAAGTCGATGCTCCCGGTAGGGGAAGCGCGTCCAAACGGACCCACCGATCCTGATCACCGGAGGGGCGACTGGGTTGAGTTGGAGGAGCGTGAAGCCATTGTGCTAAAAACTGGACGGCTTCCTCTTCCTCAGGACCCAGTGTCTCCCGGAGGTGTTCGACGGTGTGCACAGGTGACTTCGGGTGTTGACGTTCCATCTCAGATTCTGCAACAATAAAACAAATACCTTCATAGTACCATCACATACTTACAACATCCTCAATAAATTTCCATCCATTCTTGTTGTCTCAACACTTTTATACACGGGAAGGGGCATATGGGATCAAATCTTTGACGTGCACCTTCGTGTCTTTTTCATTTTCGCGTCTCAATAGATAAACCGTTGGGGATAAGATCTTTACTATTTCATATGGACCTTCAAATTTTTCATGTAGCTTTGCTGTAAATTTATCTGCTGCTTTTGATAGTACATGCGTAGTTTTTGATACTAAATCTCCAACTTTAAATTCTACATGCTTTTTATTTTTATTATATTCCTTCATCTGTTTTTCTCTTGCTCCATCTAAGTGTTTTGAAACAATATCCCTCAATGCATCTAACCTCTTAGCGCGATCTAACCAGACTGTTGGGTCCAATTTCATTATGGGTTTCTTTCCTTCTACCTCTCTTCTTAGACTTTTCACCGGGTGTGGATTTCGTCCAAAATTTAGAAAGGCAGGGGAAACTTTTGTAGAAGATTGGACTGCGGTGTTGATTGCGTGGCGAAGTTCGTGGACATGTTCGTCCCAGTAACGATGATCGTTCTTTACGAACATGGCGATCATGGTTTTTAGAGTCCTGTTGCATCTTTCCACTGGGTTTGCTTGCGGGTGGTATGGTGGGGTTGTGACATGTTTGACTCCATATTCGTCCAGCATTGCCTTCAATACTTTGTTATCAAACTCTTTGCCATTGTCTGATAAAAAGTATTCCGGCGTTTCCCATCTAAAAAGGATTAGATCGTCTAATGCTTTTGCTACTGATTTTCCATCAGCTTTCCTAATTGGTTTAACTTCGATCCATTTTGTAAACAAATCGTAAAAAACGATCAAATATTTGTTTTGACTTTTACTGGGTGGAAATTCCATCAGGTCTGCTGCAATAATGCACCACGGTCTATCAATTATTCTCATTCCCATCATCCCTTGTTGTCCACTTTGAGGTGTTTTGTAATGGTGGCATACTTGACATCTTTGTATGTATTTATTAATGTCGTGCCACATACCTTGCCAATAATAATCTCGTGCTACACGATCATATGTCTTTTCTATACCTCCGTGTCCAACTGATGGTATGTCATGAGCTTCCTGCATTACTCTTTCACGATATTCTAGTGGTACTACTAATCTCCAAGTTTCCTCTCTATTTACGATAGGGTCAAGTAATTCATCATATCTATATCTATATAACATTCCATCAATTATTCTCCAATTCTGAAATCTATCTGGAAATTTTTCTACATCACGTAACCTCTTTAAATACCATTCATCCTTTATTTCTTCAAATGCCGCTGCCTCCATAGTATTATCATCATCTCCATCATCGAACATTCGCGATAGCGCGTCGGGAACGTGGTTAAGAGCACCTTTCCTGTGTACTATCTCAAAGTCCTTTTCCATCATTTCTAATGCCCATCGTGCTAGTGTACCTGATGGTTCCTTTTTGTTCCTCAGACATTTTAGTGCCATGTGATCTGTTATGACGGTGAAGTGATAACATTCGATGTAGGGTCTCAACTTTTTAATTGCCCACAGGACTGCTAGGCACTCCTTTTCTGAAGTTGAGTAGTTCCTTTCAGCATCGTTGAGGACCCTGCTTATGTATATTATCGGGTGTTCTCCATCATCAAAGTTTTGTGTAAGCACTGCACCAATGGCGTTGTTACTGGCATCCGTCTGTAGACAGAAGGGCTTAGTGAAGTCGGGACGAGCAAGTACTGGGGCTCGTGAAATAGCATCTTTTAATTTCTCAAAGGCTTCCTGTTGTTCCTGTTCCCACTTCCACTTCACTGTTTTCCTCAAAAGTTTTAGCAAAGGTATTTTCGTTTCCGAGTCTTTGTCTAGGAAACGTGAGTACCAACCTATCATCCCTAGAAATCTTCTTAATTGCTTAACGTCTTTTGGAGCAGGATAGTTCTTTATTGGTGCTATCTTTTCTTGATCTGGACGTAAACCCTCTTTATCCAACACATAACCTAGATAAGTGACGCTTGAACAGCAAAACTCGCATTTATCTCTGTTGACCGTTAAGCCATACTTCACCAGTTTTTTTAGTACTTCTTCTAACCAGCGCATGTGCTCCTCAAATTATTCTGTGGCTATTATGATGTCATCGAGGTAACCAAATACATGTGGCACGTATTCTGGGCCAAACAGAACATCGATAAGCCTTTGGAATGTCATTGGAGCATTTGTTAAACCAAATGACATGCGGGTAAATTGAAGAAGACCTTTTCCTGGAACCGAGAATGCGGTAAATCTTTTACTAGATTTATCCAGTGGTACTTGATAGAACGCTTGGCGTAAATCAATTTTAGAGATATAACGTGCGTGTCTCATTCTGTCCAATATAGTATCCATGTTTGGTACAGGGTATGCATCTCTTATGGTTTGCTTATTGAGGTCCCTATAATCTATACAGAATCTATAGGTTCCATCAGATTTCTTTACCATCACCGGAGCACTTGTATAATCACTAGCGGACCATTCTACTATTCCTTCATTCCATAATCTTTCCACTTCCTCATGTGCATTCTCAATCATTTTGGGTGACCATCTACGTAATTTGTGACGAACTGGTATTGATCCTGGTATAATTGCTATGTGGTGTTCTATTATGTTTGTCATCCCAGGTGATGCAGATGGAGGAGGTAGTATTTTAGATACTAACTTTTGCACCTTCTGTCTCTGTGGGTTTGACAATTCCGATATTCCTGCACATTCAGCAAAGATTACTGGATCTTCCTTGGACTCGTTACCATCATACGTTTTGTGCCATGGTCCTTCATGTACTCTCTATAGTCTATGTCTATGGCGTTCGTCGACATCCCATTTAGCGCAGAAGTCTTTACCCAATACTACATCATGTTCAAAAATTTCTTGTGCCTTCAATTCCAGTATTCCTATGTGTCCATCAACTTCAAGGTTTAATTTCAAAATTCCTATGGATTTATTGATTCCTCCATGAGCATTCTTCACATAGGAATCCGAGGGTAGAAATCTATCTTTGAACTTCTCTACTACCCGCGGTCCTGCTACTGAAATCATTGCACCTGAATCCAACAATCCTCTAAATATATGTCCACCTATATTTAAAAGTACGAATCCTCTATTTTCTAAACTATTCTTTGCTACTATCTTTTCTATGTCTTCATCCTTCTTATTTACTTCATTCACCGTACCAGCATAATCTTTCTTCTCATCTTCTTCAGCAATTTCCTTCACTCTGTTTTCTTTATCATCTATTTCCATTTCAATTTTCTTATCTTCGATTTTTGTCCACTTACTCCAATCTAGATCCCTATTATTACAGGCTGTGTGTTTATTTTCCGTTGATACTGTAGAGTTTCTAGTCGTTGTCAAGTAACTAGGTTGTTTAGCTGTACTTCCATCATGGTTTCTTGCATTAACCGTTGTACTTGATTTTTGATCGGTAGAATTCTCATTTATCTGTTGAAATAAATCCTCAACTGCTGTAAGTAATGTTGGCATCTTCTTGTAATCGGACTTTTCTTCTTCTTCAAATATTCTCTTCATCTCTTCATTAGGCTTAACATAATTCAGGGTGATCCTATCACACCCGGAATTGTTTTCACCGTCATTAGCTTCTTCCATAACTTCATTAACAACATTATTATTACTAACATCCTTCACTATTAATTTATTTTTCATTTCATTTCTTTCTTTTCTTTCTGGACTATTGCATGGTAGGTGCTTTGGTTTTTCCGTCATCTTCATAAACATTTCATTCATCCTCTCTGACCAATCAACTTTCTTACTTTTCTTCCCTTCACTTCTTCTCTTCAATGCCTCATCTATAAGAGTCCATTTCTTCTCGGACAGTGTGTTCGAGTTTATTGTCTCTTGATGAATGGTTGGGATCCCTGTTGCTGTTGCTGAGGGGTTTTGGATCCCAATTGACCCCCAGCGTTGCCGTTTCCCCATGCTTGTTTTAACGGTATGCATATTGGACAGTTATTGAATGTATATCCTTGAGTCCCGCAAACTTGGCATGAGAAGCTGTTCTGTTGTGGTCTAGATGGGCAGAAGTTAGCCTTGTGTCCATTTTGTTTGCAAATGTAGCAAGTTACAGACGGACATTCTGAGGCTCTGTGTCCCACCTGGTTACAGTGAAAACAGGCTCCAATGAATCTCTGATTAACAGCAGAGTTTCCGATTTGTGATTGTTGGTTAAACCAAGGCCTAGCCCCTGTTTGGTTTTGAGAGAAATTGCCTTGATTACCAGCGTTTCCCCAATTTCCAACATTTCCTCCGTTGTTAGTTGAATTTCCAGCATATACCATATTTCCATAACCACCATTATTTTGTTTATACGGTCGATTGTTTTGCCAGTTCGTCCATTTTTGTGTTGGCTGTCCACTTTGTTGAGGTCTAGTCACATTTGCAGCAAATTGGGGTACGTTTACCGCAGCTACTGTCGGTGGAGGCATCATATCAGGTAACTCCACTGTTACTTGTATGCTTGGTTCCTTTGACGATTGTTTCGCCTTCTTATTCATACTCTTTTTGTTGCTCTTGTTTTTCTTATCCTCTGTTTGGACAGGGCAAGTTTCCGACACTTCAATTGTTGCAACTCTACCGACTTTCAATGATTCCGGTGCTGCTGCTTTAGGAATTTTTGTATTCTCTATTTTTGTATCTCAATTTTGTCTTCGTATCTTCTACCATATTTTTCAATTTGTTCGTATGTCTTACATTTTCTCTCAGGAATGTGATCTCTGTAATCTGGTTTCAAGTTTCTCCAGACTACTTTGATCTGTCGTGCCATGGAAGGAGGAGTCCTTAAATGAGAAAATATGTGTTTCATACAACTCACGTAGTTGGTTATGGTTTCGGACTTCCCTTGAGTTCGCTTCCAAGCTTCATCCCACACATCTGTTTCCGTCAGTTTTTTCATGAATTGTGCACGGAATGCTTTAAGGAAGTCTTTCCATCCTTTCTTCCGCAATTCATCGTGCACATTGGTATACCAACGACCTGCTTTCTTCGTGAAAACAAATGGCAAACCTTTGAAAAATTGTTTATCCGTCATTTTCATGTTCATACGAAAATTGGTTAGCCTGCTTAGAAACTCGTTTGGATTGTCCTTTTCCTCACCAGAGTATGTGAGATTCCAACTCTTAAAGGCTCTGATAATTTGATCATTCTCTTGGAATTGGGAATTTTTCGACTTCTTCTTTTGTTTAGTTTTCTTCTTATTTTTCTTATTCTGTACTTCATCATCATCTGAGTTTGAATAATCTTCACTACTACTGTTAGAATCATCACTGCTAGTATCCTCTTCATCATCACTATCATCAGAGTTATCATCATCACTGATATCATCAAAATCCGAGTCATCACTATCATCACTACTATTCTTTTTCTTATTTTTCTTTGTTTTCTTCTTTTCTTTTTTCTTTTTCTTATCATCCTTCATTTTCTTGTGCTTTTTCGTGTTTGTCCCCTTTTTCTTTTCAGTTTTCTGTTCTGTATTTTGATTTACTTCTGCTGGAGTAGTGCCCTGCACTGGTTCTTTAGGATTCCTTTCTTCTCCATCAGGTCCCGATTTGTCTTCCTTTTGTGAATGTTGTCTATGATTCCTCTCGTGCGATGGTGTGCTTGCTCTTTGGCTTAGATTCATCTGTTCTAGGTTATCCATAAATTGGTTGACCATCTGTCCAATGCTAGTGTTTACTCCAGCTTCTCTATTGTCTGCGTTATTATTTTCCTTCCTTATACTATTATGTCGTTTATGTGTCCTTTTTCGTCTCTCTGCATTTTCTGAGTCCGTGCTGCAGTCATCATCACTGGTGAATGATGAGGTTGAGTCTCTTTGTGGTCCTTGTGTAAATGGTTTCAAAGGCTTCTTACTATTTTCCTTTTGTTGCTTGTTTTGCACACTCTGTTGTTTTGTAGTTTCCTCTAATGCCTAGGTATTGCAGTTAGGTTGATACTTTCTTGTGCCAACTGGTGAGAAGAATCCGGACCATTTTTGTGGCTGTATTCGTTTGTTTTTATTGCGTTTAGACTTGTATTTGTTCGTTCTTCTCTTAGCAATTTTTATACTTCCGGCATTACCAGTAATTGTCTGTCCAAATTTTGCAACCAAATTTTCTGTGATGCTGAGGTCGATTGGATCAGACCTTGTTGGGTTGATATTAGTCTCATCGTCGTATTTCCTACAAATGTCGACGCCATCGATACTGTTGGTGTATAACTTGTAGTAGTGGACGTTGTAACGACACAAGATGCTGCATTCGTTGGAACTACTTGTTGTTCCTTTCCTGAGTGTGACGGTAGTCCCCTACTTGCTGATGGGATGTTGGATATATCCTTCATTTGATCTTTTTGCTTCATATTTTCCTTCCTCTGTGGTACTTCTGTTCCATCAGATTCTGTACCAGTTGAAGGATCCCTATCCTGTCGTTCGTCAACTCTACGTATCCATGGTACATCTTGTCTTGATTGTCGTAGACTTCCTCTATATAATCGTGAGACTAATGTTGGCTTTCTGCCTTTTGTACCTAATCCCATTTTCCCTAATAATATTGATAATTCTGTTATAGTATAAGAGTCTATCCTTGTATAAGCTATTACTGCCTCTTAATCTTCTTGTAATACTTTCTCTAACCATTCAGTATTTTTACTTTTTCGAACAGCCATCTTTAATAAGTTTCAAAATTCGACAATAATATCACTGAAATAATTTAAACTTTCTTCTAAATTCTTATATTTCCTCAATATAATACTTAAATCCGTCAAAATTTAAAAAAAAATTATCTAAATCCTTCAATAACTTTTCCTTAACTACAGCAATAATTTATTCACTAAACCAACCATTAATTTTCACAACAGCTCATAGTAAAAATAATTATTATCCAAAGGGGAGTTTATTTTATTTAATGCGTAGTCAATTTACGATTAAAATAATTAAATTATTCACGAAAATGCACGTTTCAGATTTATTACTGTGGGTTCTATTCTAATATCTATTTACCATCAATATAAATAAGTTACCATCAATTTCCATCAATTTGCCATCAATATAAGTTTAGTTTCCATCAATTTCCATCAATTTACCATCAATATAAGTTATAAATGGTTATTAATACATATATAAGCATAAACATAAATATAGATATAAATAATTAAATATCATAAGATTTTATAAAAATTATATATATATATATCCCTAGTGTCACACCGAATTAATTAAATAAATATATAAAAATGATTATTAATGTTATTAATGAATGTTACCATTCCCTGAAATAGATTTCCTTTAATTGGCTGAAACAGAAAAATTTTCCATCAACATCAACAACAATAACTTCAAATATCCTTCAATCTTCCTAAAAGAAATTTTCCATCAACATCAGATTTAATGATCAATATTAAATTATATAATTTATATATTTTAAATGTGGTGTGACACAAAATATTTATAATACTTATAAATAAAATAATTTTTAATTGATAGATTTCTCAATAATTGGATGGTAACCTCGCAAAAAAAATATAAGTAATAAAACTATGAAAGAAAATGAATTTTTGTGGGCAGAATTACACTTTGTAATATCTTTCACACTCATACACACATACTATTGGATTATTTCGGTAAAAGAAATTTTTCCTATGTTATTTATATTGTGACGCTGCACTGGGGATCAGGGTGCAGGTCAATGAGGGTCTACTATTTAATATAAACAAAACAAGTATTTATTATACTAAACAACTAAGTGAAAGGTGGGCGCCAGTCGCGTTAACTCGCGACGAATCTCGATAACACGCGGGTTATCGGTAAACACTTGGAGCCGTGCTCCGCTGCTCGGATACCGGTTCGCTGTAGGGGAGGGGAAGGGGAAGGATGGGACGGACGGGATGCTCGCACGCACCTCCTACGATACCCGGCGGTACCGTCAGCAGGGAAGTAACAGTTCACCAACCTTTTCGTCCTCTCCGGAACACCAGGTTGGGACGCTATTGCACTCTCTCTGTTTCTCTCTCGCTTTGCTCACTCGTACTCAGTCTCGTTGCTTCGAGACACCAGACACTATCGCGCTATCGGCAAGGAACTTGTCCGTTCAGGACGGCGGACCGTAGAGCTCTGACTCTCGGCGTGCTCGAGAGTCCCGTGTTCGTACCGCGCGCCTGCGCAGTACGTACTCGTGCGCGGCACCTCGATCTCGCGTCGTGCGAGCGTGTCGAGTGCCGCAGTGTTCAGGCTGTATCGTTACAAGTCAGATGTATGGCGTTTGTTGACCTGGTGCAGTGTACCTCTCGGCGATGCTGTAGGACTTCCTCCTGGGTAATTATTACATCGTTCCGTCTGGCTTATCTCAACTAATTGGTACGGCGTGAGTTTCAGGTACGAAGCTCACCCGCCGCTGCATTGCTGCCCGACGCCGCCTCGATCATCTCTCCACGACGACGACGTACCAGAACGACCGGTCCCAGGTCTTCAACTACTCCAGGTAATTCATTCAGTGTTGGGGTCACGCTAGTGTGCGTGTTCAGGTGTATAGTATTTTACAAGGTCTGCTGTACACGTTGTTTGTGTACAGCAACCTAACCTCTTTGTCCTATACTGTTCCTTGTACAGCTGTAGTAATTATATACAGCTGTACATATCTTCCCTTGTCTTGTGTCTTCTTGGCTATGGCAATTTATCCTCTTCCTTGCTCCTTACCCTATTGCTGTGTTTTTGTTCTTATAAACATCTCTTTTACAGCTGTATCTTGCTTGGCGTTGGAGGTTCTTCGGCTTCCTGCCTGGGTACCATCTCATCGCCCTGACTGCTGCACTGTAGAGCTGAGGAGTGTCCTCTAGGCTCATTCATCGACAGCCTCCCTTGATCCATCTATGCTGTTGAGTTAGACCCGAAGGAGCCCTCCTGATTTCTATGCTCGCCCAGGACTTCCTCGCCAGGATCACCTAGTGCTTCGGCTGCATGTGTGTGTTGCGCTTGGGGTGGGGTTATTAGGCTGTGAGGGTAGGTAGGACGTAGTTAATGTGCGGGTAGGTAATTAGGAAATAGTATATGGGTAGGTAGTATAGCTAGGGACTCGTTTAGCTTATCCGGGTAGGTAGGTGTTTGTCAGGGGTTCAGTCGCTCGCTCTTAACATGTGCAAAGCACATTGTCACAACTCCCCCCCACCAAACCGAAATTACGCGGAAGTCGTAATTTCAATAAAATGCAGACATTAATGCTAAGCTAATAAAAAAAAATATAACAAATGCTGCTAATTACTATTTTGCTTAAAATTTTCTATGCTTATGAAGCTAAAGTTGGTGGGGGTAATTACGCTTGCTTACTTAAAACTATGCAAATAGCCGGCGCTATTTGTACGGGGTATAAGTGTATAGTCTCCTTGACTAGCTGCTTGGCTGCACATCTGTGTATGTATACGCGCTGTATGGTGTATAACTTTTTAGCTGCTTTTAAATAATTTAGAATTACTTAATATATAACGACGACTGGCCCCAATACATAAAATATACTTAATAATATAGAATATTCGCATTTGTTTGAGAGCTCTATCCCTACTCGCGATACTCTCATACCTCATACTTACATGATGGCAGTCATACACATACTGTTATACAAATATATATATATAAATTCAGGGAATAATGAAAATTGCTAAAATAATAAACATGAAATCATATAAAATACAAAAAGAAAATTAATAAGGTGTGGTGAATTATTACCTTCTGCTGCTTGTGAGTTCCTCGTTTTAAACTCTTTTCAATTTCCGTTTCATTAAATATGATTTAAATTATTTGCTTATTTGCTCTGCTTTATAATCACCACCCTTATTGCTTGGGAAAATTTGCCATTTTGGGTTGGGGTCTTAATAATTATACTACATGGATTGCGTTATATAGAAACCTTTATTTTTATAAAACAAAAGAAAAATTTTTATCCTTTTAACTCGTCGCTTGTACGGGAAGTGTATGTGGGGGAATATGTTTTGGGAAGCTGTATAGGAGGAGATTTATTTCCTTCCTCCCATTTTCCTCTGCATTTCCCAATAGCTGTCTGAGCAGCGGGAACAATTTTTAGAGAATACTCCCTTCCTCCCGCAGTTTCTGCAGAAAACTGCGTTTGGAGAAGGGCAGATCCTCCAGCTATGTCCCAGTCCCCCGCAATTCCAACATCCCGGGCGACATTTGCTCGGGTTGGGGCGGGACGTACGTGCTTCTGCCGGGATACTCCCGCTCGTCCTTAGGATTGTCCCCGCTGCGGCACACTGCGTAGAGGTGCCGGGGAGGTCCATGAGAGAGGGGAGGGTTGTAGGGGGCTGTACTGGCTGGGACATAAGGGATGGTAGAGTCGTGAGGGCGGATGGTTGCGGTTCTTTTGCGTAGTTTGGCGTACTGACTTTATTTAGCTTGAATTTCTGCTTTTTGGGTGATTCAGCCCTTTGCTCATTACTTTGTGTTCGCTGCCAATAACTGCTGGATTTATTATTCTTTACAGCTTCGCTGTACCGCTGCTTAGGCTCTTGCTTGGGAGGTGCTGCATATTCCCTTGCTGCTTGAGGGCTGTTCGGCTTCCATGGGTACTGGTGCTGTATTTTCTTTTGTGGGTTGCTAGCTATGAGGGCTATAGACTTTGCAGGTACTCCAATATCTGTCCTCTGCTCTGAGGAAACTGCTGCTGATTTACGGGTATACCTGAATGCTGGATTAAACGTACTTTGTTGCTGCTGTATGCGTGGGTTAGCTGGGATTGAGTACGTTTCGTTGTTCTCTTTGTGCACTGGCGATCTGCTATTCTGTCTATGTTGCTGTTGGTTATTTTGCTGACTGCTATTTTGTTCTATCAGTTTGCTGAATAACTGCTGCATTTGCTGTATTTGCTGCTCCAATCGCCTGAATTGTTCATCATATTTGCTTTCGAGCTCTTTGTCGGTATTTTGCGTCTCTTTTGGAACGTTGGGTTCTGTAACTCCATCGTCTTCCCAATGGACACTTTGTACATTCCTATGTACATTGCTTAATTGCGTGCTGCTTCTGGGGTTATGTCTGTTTTCGCGTGCTTGATTGACTCTTTTTCCTTGGGTCGCTATTTCGGGTTCTTCATTGCTGTGTGGCGTATTTGTTCGGCTTACTGTTCTAGGTACGAGTGCAATAGGGGAAAAAGGGCTTGTGCTTATTTGACGAAAAGCTGAGGGTTGGATAGTTTGGGTTGGTCTCGGTCGGGTATCTGTATAAATGTTGGTACTGCATGTGGTAACTGGAGCTGTATATTGGGTAAATGGGTTATCTATGAGGTCTGGGTTTGTGGGAGATGAAGGGGCTAATGTGTGGATGGGGTAATAGGAAGTCGAATTTATGCTCAACTGTGTTGTCGTTAAGCTTGGGACTGTATGCGTTAATTCCATCATCGAATTATCGCATACTGGTGACGGTAGACTCAATCTATATGCTGTAGACTGTGCTTGAGGACGACTTGCTGCGCTGCTTATTCTTAAATTTTCATTATTTAATCGCTGTAAATTTTCTCTCGTGTTGCTGTTTTCCATTACAGCCGATTGTGTTTCCGATCCGTATTCCATTTCTGGTAATGACAACAAATTCTCATTACTTATGGAGATAGGATCTCGGTATTGTCCTCGTGATTGTCCGGTTGGCAATTGAATGTAAAGCATCCGTCTTGCTTTACTGCTTCTTTCTGGGGCTGTATCTATAGCGATAGTGGGGATATTTCCTCTTTCCGATTGCGTAAGGGATAAATCTGTATCAATAATCGGGTTAGTCTCGTCTACTGCTGCATTCCAGTCAGCAGACGATGGTCCGAAATTACGTCTAATTTCGTACCTAGCTAACCTATCTCTAATAATTTTGCTATCTGCGTCTATGTTTATTCCGACTTTGCTCGCGTATACCGAGATTCTACCATCACTGGTATTATTAATGCTGCGTCTTATTACACCGGCACCTACTGCTGGTTGTAATACAGATAAATCTTCTCCTAAAATTAAATCAAGGTCATCACCGTTGTGAGACATTTTGAATTAATTTGTTGTTGCTTAATTTATCTTAATAATTAAATAAATATTATTATTGATAGCTCTTATTAGCTCGATTGCCGTGAAATATCTTAGCTCTTGTTTAATTATACTTAACTTAAATTAAACATGCCAATCAAAAATCCAAAAAAATAAAATACCAATGAAAGGAAAAAAAAAAAAATTTTCACGCTAAGCTAATTAAATTAAATTTACTTCACTAAGCAATCCACAACAGCAAAAAAAATTAAACAAGCTTGCTTTATTATCGGCTGGGCAGTATAGCAAATAAATACAGCGGGAAATATGTATATATATATGGGTTCAATTATTATTTTGTATCTTGTACAGCTTATTATTCTGGGGAATTTATATATACAGCTTTTACTACACACCAAAATTTTCCTTCAATATTTAATATTAATAATATTACAATCAATCAGTATTGGGGTAAATGTGCAAGGGACGTGCAAATTATGCTTATATAAATAATATATACACTGGGTTAGGCAGGCAGCAAATAACAATAAACAAAAATTATGCAATATTATTTTTGTAACTATTATTATGGGGAGCAATGAGGGAGAAATTAAATTTTTGTTGCAATGGTATAGCAGGTCAAGCAAATTTAATTATTATTATTTATTCAGCTAACAATAAATAACTAGCAAAATGTGTGATTTAATTCACTAAGCATTAATTGTATATAAACAAGCAGAAAAACCAATTTAATCAAACGTGATAATAGCAAGCACAATATTAAATATCATTAATATATTAATATGTGTCACCAAGCAAATTATAATACTTAAAAAAAAAATATTAATATTGCTCAAAGCAGCTTAAATTATTATTATAATTATAAAATGCAAATGTAATTTTAAAAGAAAATTAATAAAATATTATTTCCTTATTGATGCACTTACAAAAAAAAATCATGAATACTCGGTTAATATAGCTGTATGGGTTAATATTGCTGTATGGGTTAAGAGGAGAGGGAAAATGAATTATCTATATTTTTATAAACCAGCGTACCCAATAAAACAACTATACATAACCAAATGTTTAAAACAGTGCAAATAATATTTTAAAACGAAAAAACAAATTTATATTTTTCGCGCACGTGCTCGATTTATAATTATCAAAATGGCCGTCAAAATGGCCGACCGGCTTCTTCCGGTGTGTGTGCGAGCTTGCTTGAGGAAAGGAAAGGCAATCTGGCCGCTTATTTGCGTCGCGCTTCGACGCTTACAATAATTCTATACGCTCGATTTATAGAGAAAACACAAACAAAAAAATGATGCTTTACGCCACTTTAATTATTTTACTAAAAAGATCCCTTAATACGCCCCACGTTGGGCGCCAATGTGACGCTGCACTGGGGATCAGGGTGCAGGTCAATGAGGGTCTACTATTTAATATAAACAAAACAAGTATTTATTATACTAAACAACTAAGTGAAAGGTGAGCGCCAGCCGCGTTAACTCGCGACGAATCTCGATAACACGCGGGTTATCGGTAAACACTTGGAGCCGTGCTCCACTGCTCGGATTCCGGTTCGCTGTAGGGGAGGGGAAGGGGAAGGATGGGACGGACGGGATGCTCGCACGCACCTCCTACGATACCCGGCGGTACCGTCAGCAGGGAAGTAACAGTTCACCAACCTTTTCGTCGTCTCCGGAACACCAGTTTGAAACGCTAATGCACTCTCTCTGTTTCTCTCTCGCTTTGCTCACTCGTACTCAGTCTCGTAGCTTCGAGACACCAGACACTATCGCGCTATCGGCAAGGAACTTGTCCGTTCAGGACGGCGGACCGTAGAGCTCTGACTCTCGGCGTGCTCGAGAGTCCCGTGTTCGTACCGCGCGCCTGCGCAGTACGTACTCGTGCGCGGCACCTCGATCTCGCGTCGTGCGAGCGTGTCGAGTGCCGCAGTGTTCAGGCTGTATCGTTACAAGTCAGATGTATGGCGTTTGTTGACCTGGTGCAGTGTACCTCTCGGCGATGCTGTAGGACTTCCTCCTGGGTAATTATTACATCGTTCCGTCTGGCTTATCTCAACTAATTGGTACGGCGTGAGTTTCAGGTACGAAGCTCACCCGCCGCTGCATTGCTGCCCGACGCCGCCTCGATCATCTCTCCACGACGACGACGTACCAGAACGACCGGTCCCAGGTCTTCAACTACTCCAGGTAATTCATTCAGTGTTGGGGTCACGCTAGTGTGCGTGTTCAGGTGTATAGTATTTTACAAGGTCTGCTGTACACGTTG